>CM077305.1:137960000-138392500 GCA_039655065.1 Glossophaga mutica | reverse complement strand
AACAATAAACTGTGAAAATACCTATGATAAGTATTATATGGAGCTCATTTCCTTAATATAAATTTAAGAGGTCATGTATATCAATAAACAAAACAAAGGAAAACAAAAATACAAACTGACAAAAATGTACTAATACAAAAGTAAACTAAGTGGAAAGTAAAAGTGAAAAATCTCACTAGTTTCAAGAGATAAAAACCAAAAAGGATGAATTAGCAAGGCTGTTTTTAAATGGTAATAAAGTTCACAAGGTTATGAAAAATAGGCACTTTGATACACTCTGGAAAGATAATTTGGTATTATCCTTCTGGAATGTAGTTTGGCATGGTATACTCAACAGTCTTTGGTTAAAAATGTGTGACATAAGGATGTTACTTTCAAGAGTTTATCATATAGGAACAACCAGAAATGAGAATAAAGATATACAAATGAAAATGTTTGTTATAGCATGAAAATAAGAGGAAACAGAAACAAACATATTTGAAATATGTTAAATGTCTCAGGGTAGAAAAATATTTAGGTAAAATGATAAATTTCTATGTTAAACTATTAGGCAGTCAAAAATGTTTTCAAATGTTTATATTATAATGAAATGGTAATTTTACATGCAGGATACAAATTTATATATTGTATGACTCCAATTATATAGACTGTATTCTCTACTTACTTTGTATATCCATTTTACACGAACAGAGCCACATTCAGCGTTCAAGAGTAAAAACACACTCAGCAACTATGATCCTGCCTCCCTTACTTAGATGAAGGACAGGACAAGCACTGGGGCTAAGACCTAGTCTTCACAGATCTCCTTACCTCAATCTACATGTCAAGAAATAATCCTAGGCACAACCTTGTTTATCCCCAAACTGCCTGCCACCATTATGTGCCTTGAATTCACTAGAACTGACCTCTTTATGCCTTTAATCCTGATTTATGTGAGATAGAAAACTAAAAAATGAACCACTAAGAAGTTTAAAGAGTTAAAGTCAAACTGATGAGATTGGGAAAAGAACTATAATATAGCTCAAGATTTTTTTTTTAATTAAATGGAATTCAGTTTTTCACAACAAATGAAATTCAACATAGGTTAAAGACTTACATGTAGAAGTCAAAACTCTAACATGTTAGATGAAAGTATAGGAAAATATCTTATAAGTTCAAGATAAGGTAAGATTTTTTAAATAAGAAAATAAGCACCAAGTTCAAAAATATAAAGAAACACAACTATATTAAAATTAATACTTCACTTTTCAAAATACATCATAGAATAAATGAAAATAAAAGCCACAAGCAAGAAAGTATTGGCAAAAATTATATCCAATAGCTGAGAACTGTTGGTTGATCTCTAAACTCATTTCCTTTCTTTGGAAATGGACATTTACTGCCCAATAGTTGAGGTTACATATTTTCCTATCATCTTTGCAATGAGACATGTGGTGAAATAATTGAGTTATGGACAACAGTATGATAGTGCAACTGTTAGGTACCACTTCCAAGCCTGATTCATAAAAACTTTTTTCTATTTAATCTTTATTATATATTTTCTCATTACCATTTGCTCCTCTTATATGCCCCTCTCCCCTTCAATCACCACACTGTTGTCCATGTCCATGAGTCTTTTTTCCTTTTTGCTCAATCTTTCCACACTCTAACCTCCCCCACAACCAGCTGTCATCCTGTTCTGCATCTGAGTCTGTCCTCATTTTCCTTGTTAGTTCAGTTTGTTCATTAGATTCCACATATGAGTGAAATCATATGGTATTGGTCTTTCTCTTGCTGGCTTATTTCACTTAGCATAATGTCCAGGCCTATCCATACTGTTCCAAAGGGTAAAATTTTCTTTTTTATAGATGAGTACTATTTCATGGGGTAAATGTCCCACAGTTGTTTTATCCAACTCATCTACTGATGGACACTTGGGCTGCTTCCATATCTTGGCGATTGTAAATAGCACTGCAATGAACAAAGTGGTGTTCATTCCTTTCAGAGTATTTTGGGTCCCTTCAGATATATTCTCAGAGATGGGATAGCTGGGTCAAAGGGCAGATCCATTTTAAATTTTTGAAGTATCTCTGTACTGCTTTCTACATTGGCTGCACCAGTCTGCATTCCCACCAACAGTGCAAAAGAGTTCACCTTTCTCCACATCTTTGCCAGTACCTGTTGTTTGTTGAGTTGTTTATAGCCACTCTGACAGGTGTGAGGTGGTATCTCATTGTGGTTTTAATCTGCATTTCTCTAGTAATTAGTGACATTGAGCATCTTTTCATATGTCTATTGGCCATCTGTATGACCTCTTTGGATAAGTGTCTATTCAGGTGATTTGCCCATTTTTTAATTGGGCTGTTTTGTTTTGTTTTTGGTGTTGAGTTTTGTAAGTTCTTTCTAAATTTTGGATACTAATTCCTTGTCAAATGTATCAGTGAATATGTTCTCCCATTCTGTGGGTCATCTTTTTATTTTGTTGATGATTTTCTTCAATGTGCAAAAAAATTTCAGTTTGATGTGGTCCCATTTGTTTGTTTGTTTGTTTTGTTTCCCTAGCTTGGGGAGATATATCTGATAAAATATTGCTACAAGCAATGTCCAAGATTGTGCTGCCTATGTTTTCTTCTACAGTTTTTATGATTTTGTATCTAACATTTATGTCTTTGATCTGTTTTGAAGTTATTCTTATGTGTGGTATAGGAAGGTGGTCTAGTGTCATTTTTCTGCATGTATCTGTCCAATATTCCCAACACCATTTACTGAATAAACTATCTTTAGTCCATTGTATGTGCTTGCTTCCTCTGTTGAATATTAACTGGCTGTAAAGGTATGGGTTTATTTCTGAGCTCTCTATTATGTCCCATTAATATATGTGCCTATTTTTATGACAGAACCATGCTGTTTTGATTACTATAGCCTTATAGTACAATTTGATATTAGATAGTGTGATTCCTCCAACTTTGTTCTTTCTCAGGATTCCTGTTGTAATAAAGGCCATATATGACAAACCCACTGTCAACATCATACTCAATGGGCAAAAAACTACAAGTTCTTCTCCGTAAGATCAGGAATAAGACAGGGATGTCTGCTTTCACTTCTTATTCAACATTCAACAAAGAAAAACCACAAGTAAGAAAGTATTGGCAAAAATTATATCCAATAGCTGAGAACTGTTGGTTGATCTCTAAACTCATTTCCTTTCTTTGGAAATGGACACTTACTGCCCAATAGTTGAGACTATATATTTTCCTGGAAGTCCTAGCCACAGCAATCAGACAAGGAGAAGAAATAAAAGGCATCCAAATTGGAAAGAAAGAAGTAAAACTGTCATTATTTACAGATGACATGATATTGTACATAGATATCCCCAAAGATTCCACCAAGAAAGTACTAGAACTGATAAATTAATTCAGCAAAGTATCAGGATACAAAATTGATATCCAGAAATCAGTTACATTTTTATATTCTAATAACAAAGTAACAGAAAGAAAAATTAAGAAAATAATTCTATTCACAACTGCTACAAAAAGAATAAAATACCTAGGAATAAACCTAACCAAGAATGTAAAAGACCTGTACTCAGAAAATTATAAGACACTGAAGAAAAAACTGAAGATGATATAAATAAGTGGATGCACATACCATGTACATGGATAGGAAGAATTAACATCATTAAACTGTCCACACTACCCAAAGCAACCTATAAATTCAAAGCAATTCCTATCAAGATTCCAATGACGTAGTTCAAAGAACTAAAACAAATATTTCAAAAATTTATGTAAAACCACAAAAGATCATAAAAACTTTTTAAATGTGATTCTCTGGGACCTTTTCCCCTTTTGCTAGCTGCAGTAGAGATTTGTAGGACAACTCTGAGAGCCATGTTTAAAGCTAGTGGATCCAAAAAAGGAAAGGAGCCCAGATCTCTAAATCACTGCTTAAAGCTGAAAATTCAAGTAATAACCATATATGACTTATGTAAATAAAAAACAAATTATTTCAAAATATAGAGTTTTGGGATTTGTGTAATAAGGAAGCTGACATTATTTTAAATAGTATAATAACAAAAGATCAGCGTCCAATATAAAGAACTTCAATAAAAACACATTCAAAATGAAAAAATAAGCAAAAGACACAAACAGGTATTTCACATACATAAACATAATATGCTCAAGCTCATTAGATATCAAAGAAATACAATTGTAATCAAAACAGGATACCATTTTATCACTTTAAAAATGTAATTAAGGAGTGTGCAATGTGAAACAGCCGCTTTGTCATACAATGTGGCATTTTCTTATAAGCCTGACTATTTGAAAATTCATGACAGGTGATTTCACCCTTAGCAATATATCCTAGAGAAAGTCTTGCACATGTGTGTCAGGAGGCATGCACTAGAAAGTTCATAGCAGCAGTATGTAAACATTCCTATACCTAAAAGCAAAATAACAGATAAGTTCCTTGACAAAAAGAAAGGGTAGACGAAATATACCTTATTTATATGATAAACTGTTGTACAGAAGGCAGAAAGAATTATAGCTACATTCAGCAGCAAAGTGCTATCTTACAAAAATAAAATTCAAGAAAAAAACTAAGTCCCAAAGCATGAACTACATAGAAGACGATATTTCAAAGTTTAAATGAAAGCAATACTAAACAATAATATTAAGAAAACATAGTTTTAATCGGCAGAAATTAATAAACACAATAGCCAAGGGAGCAATTATCTTTAGGGAAAAGAAGATGGGATCAGAAATAAACTCATGTCTTTGTAGTCAATTGATATTTGACAAATGAGGCCAGAACATATAACGGGTAAAGACAGTCTATTCAATAAATGGTGTTGGGAATATTGGACAGATCCATGAAAAAAAAAAAAACAAACAAACAACTAGACCACCTTCTTATACCACACACAAGAATAAACTCAAATGGATTAAAGACTTAAATGTTAGACTTGAAACCATAAAAGTAGTAGAAAAAACATAGGCAGTAAAATTTCAGACATTTCTGATAGAGGTATTGTTTTTTCTGATATATTTCCTCAGGCAAATGAAATAGGAAAAATAAACAAATGGAGCTACATCAAACTAAAACGTTTTTGCACAGCAAAATGAAAATACAACTCACTGAATGGGAGAACATATTCGCCAATTCATCTGTAAGGGGTTCCTAGACAAAATTTGTAAATAACTTATAAAAGTAACACCAAAAAAACAACCCAATAAAAAAAATGGCAAATGACCTGAATAGACACTTCTCCAAAGAGGACATACACATGACCAATAGACAAGTGAAAAGGTGCACAAAGTCACTGATCATCAGAAAATGCAAGTTAAGAGAGGAGGGAAGATGGCGGCGAGATAGGAGGGAGCAGATTCCATTTTCCCCCTACACACAGAAGAAAAACCGAGATGGTCTATGGAGGAACAGAGCAAACAGCCAACAGTACCCAGGTATATACGAACACAGGAGACGAAAAATTGTAGTGGACATTGAAAACCAGATGGTAAGGAGAGTGCTTCAGGACAATAAGGTCCCTGAGACTACCATGGGGCCAGGGCAGCAGCAACCTCAGGCCTAGCACCCACTAGATATACCACAGGGTTCTTGGGAGGGAGCTGGGTCAACAGCTCCCTCCCCGGCCAAACAGGGTTTGAGCAGCACTGGGAGAGACCTGGTTGCTTGAAGTCGCAGAGAGGGGAATAAGGACTTAAGTGGCAAACTCACAGGGGCTGTGAGCACTCACGGAGTCTGTGGACGCTGGCTGGGGCCCATGATGGGCCCTGACTCGGATAGTCCCGTCTGGCTGGAGAATTGGGCTGTGTGAGAGGCCAGGCCACCATATGGAGTGGCAGGCTTGAGTAGGAGGAATATCTCAAAAAGTGAAAAAAGGGACACTTTTTGGGTAATTCTCCTGCAGCAGCCACTCTGGCCTCCTCCCAACCCAGCCGGCCAGCACTGACAAGGAAAGCCCTGTGTACCCCCATACTCCTGGGAAGAGGGTGCTCCTGAACCTGAGGGACCAAGGCAGCCTGGCCGAGTGTGAGCACCCACAACCCCGGGAGAGTGTGCTCTTTGGAGGGCCTGGATCCCACACCCAAAGCTCAGGGGAGAGGCACCCAGCTAGCCCTGGGGAGAGTGCACGCCTGAGACTGACTGAGTGTGGATGAGGAAGGGAGAAAAGCAAAACCAATCACCCTTCAGCCTGCTGTAGCCAGCAAGACCAGCAAAACTGGTCTGGCCAGTTTGAAACCAGCAAGAGCCTTTTTTTAGTAATTCTTTTTTTTTTTTAATTTTCATTATTTTTTATCTTTTGATTCTCATTTCCTTGCTTTGGTTCTTTCTTGTTTTATTCCTTCCCAATTTTATCTCTTCTTCCTTCCTTCTTCTTGTGAGAAAAAGTCACACAAATCGAGCAAACACAGAGAGCCCCAATCAAGAGGAGCCTAAAGAGGCCCACTTCAAGGCACATCACAATTAAAATGGCAAAATTCCAAGACAAAGAGAGAATCTTAAAAGTATCAAGGGAGAAACAGCGAATAACATACAAGGGAGACCCGATAAGGTTAGCAGCTGACTTCTCAATGGAAACACTCCAAGCCAGAAGAAAATGGCAAGAAATATTCCAAGTAATGAGAACCAGAGGCCTGCAACCAAGGCTACTTTACCCAGCAAGGGTCTCAATCAAGATAGAAAGCCAAATAAGGTGCTTCCCAGACAAAAGAAATCTAAAAGAATATACCTCCTCCAAACAAGCTCTGCCAAAGATGCTAAAGGGACTGCTTTAAGGAAAGGAAGGAAAAGAGAGAGGAACACAGGTACAAAAATGGCAATGAATAAGTACCTATCAATAATAACCTTAAATGTAAATGATCAAATGCTCCAATCAAAAGATATAAAATAGCTGAATGCTTAAGAAAAAGCATGACCCACACGTATGCTGCCTACAAGAGACCCACCTCAGGACAAAAGACCTACACAGACTCAAAGTGAAGGGCTAGAAACAAATTTTCCAAGCAAATGGACAGGGGAAAAAAAACTGGGGTAGCAATACTCATATCAGACAAAATAGATTAAAAAAAAAGGGCCATAAAGAGAGACCCAGAAGATCACTTCATAATACTCAAGGGAAGAATCCAACAAGAAGACATAAACATTGTAAATATATATGCAAGCAACATAGGAGCAACCAAATACATAAAGAAATCTTAGAGGACTTCGAGAGAGATATTGACAGCAACACAATTATAGTAGAGGATTGTAACACCCTATGGTCAAAAATGGACAGATCTTCCAAACAAAATATCAACAAAGATATTGTGGCATTGAACAAAGTCTTAGATGAAATTGATTTAACTGATATACAGAGCCCTTCATCCCAAAGAAGCTAAATACACATTCTTTTCAAAGGCACATAGAACATTTTCATAGACTACATGATAGGACACAAAACAAGCCTCAACAAATTCAAGAAAATTTAAATCATATCAAGTATTTTCTCCAACCATAAGGGACCAAAACTAGAAACCAACCCCAAAGAAAAAACCCAAAACACTCAAAATCATGGAGATTGAATAGCATGCTATTAAACAATGAATGGGTCAAGAATGAAATTAGGGAAGAAATCAAAAAGTTTCTGGAAACAAATGAAAATGAACTCATAACAACCCAACACTTATGGGACACAGCGAAGGCAGTCCTGAGAGGGAAGTTCATAGCAATACAGGACTACCAACGAAGGATAGAAACATTTCAAACAAACAACCTAACCCTATGCCTGTAAGAACTCGAGGATCAACAACAAAGACAGCCCAGAGTAAGTAGAAGGAAGGAAATAACCAAGATCAGAGCAGAATTAAATGACACAGGGACTAAAAGCACAATTCTAAAGATCAATGAATCCAGCAGCTGGTTCTTCAAAAAGATAAATAAAATTGACAAGCCTTTAAGCAACCTCATCAAGAAAAAAAGAGGGAGGACTCAAATAAACACAATCAGAAATGAAAGAGGACAGATTATAACTGATACCACAGAAATACAAAGGACTGTAAGAAATTACTATGAAGACCTTTATGCCAAGAAATTTGAAAACCTACATAAAATGGAAAAATTCTAGAAAAATATAGTCTTTCAAACTCAATGAAGAAGCAGAAAGCCTGAACAGACAAATAACAGCTGATGAAATTGAAGCAGTAATCAAAAAACACCCAACACACAATAGCCCTGGACCAGATGGTTTCACAGGAGAATTCTACAAAGCATTTAAAGAAGAGCTAACCCCTATCTTTCAGAGACAATTCCAAAAAATCCAGAATGATGGAAGACTCCTAAACTTTTTTTATGAAGCCAGCATCATCCTAATCCCAAAACCAGATAAAGACACAACAAAGAAAGAAACATCAGGCCAATATTGCTGATGAACATAGACACTAAAATCCTTCAACAAAATACTGGCAAGCTGCACCCAACAATACATTAAAAAGATCATACACCATTACCAAGGGGGATTCATCCCAGGGATGCAAGGATGATACAATATTCGTAAATCAATAAATGTAATACATCACATAAACAAAAGCAAAGACAAAACTCACATGATCATATCAATAGATGTGAAAAAAGCATTTGATAAGGTACAGCACCCATTTATGATAAAAACACTCAGCCAAGTGGGAATAGAGGGAGCATTCCTCAACATAATAAAGGCCATATATGAGAGACCTACAGCCAACATCATACTCAATGGGCAAAAACTACAATCTTTTCCACTAAGATAAAGAAAAAGACAAGGTTGTCCACCTTCACCACTTGTATTCAAGATAGTATTGGAAGTTTTAGCCATAGCGATCAGATAAGAAAAGGAAATGAAAGACATCCAAATTGGAAAGGAGGAAACAAAACTGTTATTGTTTACAGATGATGTGATAGTGTACATAGAAAATCCTATAAACTCAGACAAAAAACTGCTCAACCTAATAAATGAATTTGGCCAAACAGCCAGATACAAAATCAATATCCAGAAATCAAAGGCATTTTTGTATACCAACAATGAAACAGCAGAAGCACAAATCAAGAAAAAAATCTCATTTGATATAGCAAAAAAGAAAAATAAAATACCTAGGAATAAACCTAACCAAGGAGGTAAAAGACCTGTACTCAAAAAAGTAACCAACACTGAAGAAAGAAATCAAGGACACAAACAAAAGGAAACATATACCGTGTTCATGGATCAGAATTAACATCATCAAAATGTCCATACTACCCAAAGCAATTCATAGATTGAATGCAATATCTATTAAATTACCAATGGCATATTCCACAGACATAGAACAAACACTTCAAAAATTTATATGGAACCATAAATGACCCCAATAGCTGCAGCAATTTTGAGAAAGAAGAGCAAAGTAGGAGGGATCATAATACCTGATACCAAACTGTATTACAAGGCCACTGTAATCAAAACAGCCTGGTACTGGCATAAAAACAGGCACATGGACCAGTGGAACAGAGAACAGAGAGCCCAGAAATAACCCCAAGTCTCTACAGTCAATTAATATTTGACAAAGTGGCCAGCAACATGAAATGGAGTAAACATAGCCTCTTGAACAAATGGTGTTGGGAGAACTGGACAGCTACATGCAAAAAATGAAACTCGAGCACCAACTTACAGCATATGCAAAAATAAATTCAAGGTGGATAAAAGATTTAAATGTAAGTCATGACACCATTAAAGTCCTAGAGGAGAACATAGGCAGGAAAATCTCAGACATTTCATGTAGCAACATTTTCACTGAATTGTCCCCTAAAGCAAGGGACATAAAGGAAAGAATAAACAAATGGCATCTCATCAAAATAAAAAGCTTCTGCACAGCTAAAGAAAACAGTATTAAAATAAAAAGAGAACCAACTGTATGGGAAAACATATTTGCCAATGATACCTCAGACAAGTGTTTAATCTCCAAAATATATAAAGAACTCACACAACTCCACTCTAAGACAAGCAACCCAATTAAAAAATGGGCAAAGGACTTGAACAGACACTTCTCCAAGGAGGACATACAGAGGATCCAGAGACACATGAAAAGATGCTCAGCATTGCTAGCTATCAGAGAGATGCAAATGAAAACCACAATGAGATACCACTTCACACTGGTCAGAATGGCCATCATAAACAAAGCAACAAACAACAAGTGTTGGAGAGGTTGTGGAGAAAAGGGGACCCTAGTGCACTGTTGGTGGGATTGCAGATTGGTACAACCACTATGGAAAACAGTATGGAATTTTCTAAGAAAACTAAAAATGGATCTGCCTTTTGACCCAGAATTTCCACTTGGTATTTCCTAAGTACCCTGAAACACCAATCCAAAAGAGCCTATGCACCCCAATGTTCATAGCAGTACACTTTACAATAGCCAGGTGTTGGAAGCAACCTAGGTGCCCATCAGTAAATGAATGGATCAAAAAAACTATGGTACATTTACACAATGGAATTCTATGCAGCAGAAAGAATGAAGGAGCTCCTACCCTTCGAGACAGCATGGATGGAACTGGAAAGCATTATGCTAAGCGAAATAAGCCAGGTGGTGAAAGACAAATACCATTTGATCTCACCTTTAACAGGAACCTAATCAACAAAACAAACAAACAAACAAGCAAAATATAACCAAAGACACTGAAATAGAGAACAAGCTGACAGTGACCAGAGGGAAGAGGGGAGGGAATTTCAGGGGAAAAGGGGAAAGGTTTGCAAGGACAAGTAAAAAGGACACATGGACAAAAACGGCGGGGGGGGGGGGGCGGGGAGAGGGGCAGAAACAGGAGGGAGGTGGGGAGGGCTTGGGGTTGGGCTGGGATGGGAGTAAAAGGCAGAATACTGTACTTGAACAATTAAAAGAAAAAAGAAAATGCAAGTTAATTGGAGCTGAGTCCTGCAGAACAGGACCCAGGCCAGAGCTGGAAGCAGAACAGAGGCAAGCCAGGAATAAGGCCCTGGAGTGGAGCTAATTATGGACTGTATGTCCAAGACACCTCCTGTACCCATAGGCCCTGAGGCTCTGGTGGCCACCAACAAGGAGGGCAACTGAGTCAAGCCCAGGCTAACCCCCAGCCCAGTTGCAGTCCCCAAACACCTGCCCAATTTGAGGGACCCCCAAGGCTGTGTCCTGTTTGCCCTGACTCTGTGGGGCCACACAGCCTCCCATGGGCATGTCAGAGCCCTGGCCATGAGCAGGGCCTGGACCACCTCCCAAGCCTCCTTCTTAGCCTAGCCTGGGTGAACGATACTCCTCAAGCTTTGAGACTCAGTGAGGCATGGTAGCAGTCACGTGCATGCTGGGACCACCGCAGACATGCTACCACTCCCTAGGCCCCCAGAGGCTGATCTGTTCATCTCCCGGCACCATCTGACTCAGGTGACCAGCTGAGCTCATCGTTCACTCACTGACTCACCCAGAGTAACTTCTAGTCCTGCAAACTGCATTCATGGTATCATGTTTCCCGCACCTTCTGAATCCACTGAAAGACACCAGCATTTCAGAACATAAAAAATACTTGATGCAAGTAAAATGTTCAGGCCATTACTTACTGATCTTTTCCTATTATAACTGGCCTGTCATGAGCACCATAAAAGTGTATGTTTCGCTCTGTCTTGGTGTTTGTTTTTTTCTCCCTGCCTTCTCTCCCATCCTGCATCTTCACTCTTGCTAGGGAGACAGCAACATAAACAGTCTCAGGGGTCATCAGAGACTGGCAGTAGGGCACAGCCAATCAATACACAATCCTGAGAAACAGTGGTATGGCCCCTCACAGGAGAGCCCCCAAAACACCCTTCCGGCACCTGGCAGACCTAAAATCTGGGCTCAGGAATCCTAATAGGGGCCCAACCCTGCCAAGTGCAGGGAGATAATCCTGGACATACTCAGGCTAGTGGCTTGGGGAAGGGGAACAAACCCTCCATCTTCCCTGAAGTCTGAAAGGCACCTGACCCAGGAGATCTAGGAATCACAGCCCCTTGTTTCTGCCAGAAATAGTCTGGTCTGTGACTAATCTAAGACCAACAGCAGGTCAATAAGCAGAGACTTGCAGAGGTGGATCCTGTGGTAACTTAGGATATTTGCTGACACACACCTGGACCCAGTATGATAAAAATCCAACTTTGCAGAGCAGCTTGGCCCAACCTGAGAGCAGCCAAGCCCGGAGGAGTCAGCCACAAACTGTGGATTGCCTGTAGCTTCGAAAAGGCAGCCAAGGGCCAGATGTGGACAGCACCAGATATTGGCTTATATCAGACTCAGACAACAGAGCAGTAGTATCCAAAGAGAGAAACCAGAAGGCAAGATTTAAACTGTGCTGAGACAAATCCACTTGCCTCTTTTCTCATTATCTTAGCTACTTTTTCATTTTCATGGCCATTTTATTTATATTTTTTATCTATATATATTGGTGCTCTAATTTTTCTTTCATATCTCTTATTCTGCTCTTACCTTAGAGTATTCCACTGTTCCCTTCTTTCTATTTATTGTTTTTGTTACCTTTACTGTGTTGCTTTTCCCTGTTTCCCTCTTTCAATTCATTACAAGTAGCTCTCTTCCCCTTTCTCCTCTCATAATCACTTTTCTTTCCTTTGGTATTCTCATATTCTTTTTCCCTTTCCCCTTTCCCTGTTATTCCATTTCACTCTTTGCTTTTATTATTCTTTGCTCTCTTGTTGATATTGCTGTGGTGAACAGAGGGGTTTGCTTATTTTGGTGTTTTCTGTTGTTTTGCTTTGTTCTGCCAGCACCTATACAACAGTATACAACACATGGTAATTGGTAAGGGTTGAGCCTCTTAGCCCATCAGACAGAGGGGAGCTCCCACTAATGAATGGGCCAGTAATAGTCAGGACACAAACACAACAGGAGAGTCCAGATAATCCACACAGAGCTCATTCCCAAAGCATCCAGATCAGGAGATCAAGAAGTCTGCACCACTGGGTCCCACAGGACTCCTAACACACAAAGCCACTCCACAAGACAGAGAGTCAAAGCAAATCAATATAATACGTAGCAACAAATGCAAAGGGACAAATAAAATAGGAAAACATAGAAAAACCCAAACAAAAGAAAACGAGGAATATCCAGAAAAAATGCTAAGCAAAATTACAGAGAGCAACTTATCAGACATAGAGTTCAACGTAATGCTTATAAGGATGCTCAAGAAACTTAGTGAGAACTACAAGGAACTTAGTGGGACCTACATCAGCATGCAAAAGGACATATAAACCTTGAACAAGAACCAGATGAAAATGAACAATGCAATATTTGAAATGAAGAACACACCAGAAGGAATTAAAAGCAGGCTAGAAAAAGCATAGAACCAAATCAGCAAGTTGGAAGACAAGGTAGAAAAACACACAATCAGAGCAACAACATGAAAAATGAATTAAAAAGAATGAAGATAGTCAAAGGCAGGGATGTCCAACTTTTTGGCATCTCTGGGCCATACTGGAAGAATTATCTTGAACCACACATCAATCACACAAACACTAATGAAAACTAATGAGCAAAAAAAAAAAAAAGGTTTTAAATAAATATACAGTTTGGTGTTGAGCTGCATTCACAGCCATCTTGGGCCACAGGTTGGACACCTCTGGTATAAAGGAACTTTGGGACAACAAAGTATATTAATATTCACATCATAGGGATACCAGAATTAGAAGAAAAGAAGCAAGGGATAGAAAACCTGTTTGAAAAAATGATGGAAAACTTCCCTAACTTGGTAAGGGAAAAAGTCATACAAGTCCAAAAAGCAAAGGGTCTCAGTCAAGATCAACCCAAAGAGGCCCACCCCAAGATACATTACAATCAAAATGGCAAAATTTAAAGACAGAGAGACTATTAAAGGCAGCAAGAGAGAACCAGCTAGTAATATACAAAGCAGCTGTGATAAGGTTATCAGCTGATCTCTCAAAAGAAACACTATAAGCCAGAAAGGACTGGCAAGAAATATTCTAAGTGATGAAAAGCAAGGGCCTGCAACTAAGACTACTCTACCCAGCAAGGCTCTCCTTAAAATGGAAGGCAAAATAAAGAGCTTCCCAGACAAAAGAAGGCTAAAAGAGTACATTTCCACCATGCCAGCAATGCAAGAGATGCTAAAGAGACTGCTTTGAGAAGAAGAAATAGAGAGACAGAAAGAAGAATATAAGTACAAAGGGAAACAATGGCAATGAATAAGTACCTATCAATAATAACCTTAAATGTACAGTGATCCCTCACCTGTCGAGGGAGTTATGTTCCAGAGACCCCCACGATAGGTGAAAATCTGTGAAGTAGTGGCGTTATATTTATTTTATTATTTATACGTATGTTAAGGCTTTTAAAACCCTTCCCACCTCCTATAAACCTTTCCCATTCTCTTATTAACCTTTCCCACACTCTTATAAATACTTCATATGCCCTTAAACACTTTCTGCACTCTTAAACTTACATAATTTGAACAAAACATAAAATTCTATATGGGTACAGTATACCACAAAATCCCGCGATATAGGGAAAACTTTGCAATACAGATTTGTATATATATATATTTTTTAAAAACCTGCAATACAGTGAAGCTGCAATAAGTGAACCATGATATAGCAAGGGGCAACTGTAAATAGATTAAAATGCTCCAATCAAAAGACATAGGGTAGCTGAATGGGATAAGGAAACATGACCTACATATATGCTGTCTACAAGAGAACCACCTCAGAACAAAAGATATACACAGACTGAAAGTGAAGGAATGGAAAACATATTCCACATAAATGGACATAAAAAAAAACTGGGGTAGCAATACTTGTATCAGACAAAATAAGACTTCAAACAAAGGCAATAACAAGAGACAAAGAAGGTCACTTCCTAATACCTAAGGAAGTAGTCCAACAAGAAAATATAACTCTTGTGCACATATACGCATCCAATAAGGTGTACCTAAATATATAAATAAAACTTTGGAGAACTTTAAGAAAAAGACAGCACAACAGTCATTGTAGGGGATTTTAACACCCACTGTCAATAATGCAGATTTTCCAAGCAAAAAAATCAATAAAAATATTGCAGAACTGAATGACATTCCAGATCAAATAGACTTAATTGATATTTATAGAACATTTTACCCCAAAGAAGCAAAATACACTTTCTTCCCAAACACATGTGGATCATTCTCAAAGACAGACCACACGGTAGGACACAAAACAAGCCTCAACAAATTCAATAAAACTGAAATCATATCAAGCACCTTCTCAGATCACAACAGCTTAACACTAGAAACCAACCTCAAGAAAAAAACTCAAAACTATTCAAATTCATGGAGGCTGAATAATAGGTTATTAAGTAATAAAAGGGTTAACAATGAGATCAAGGAAGAAATGAAAACGTTTCTGGAAACAAATGAAAATGAACATATAGCAACCAAATACCTACGGGACACAGCAAAGGCAGTACTGAGAGGAAAGTTCATAACAATACAGGTCTACCTAAAGAACACAGAAAAACCTCATATAAACAACCTAACCCTACATCTAAAAGATCTAGAGGAACAACACGAAGCCCAGAGCAAGTAAAAGCAGGAAATACTCAAGGTCAGAGCAGAATTAAATAACTTATAGACCAAAAAAAGACAATTTAAAATATCAATGAATCCAGCAGCTGGTTCTTTGAAAAGATAAAAAAAAATGACAAACTTTTAACCAGACTCATCAAGAAAAAAAGAGAGAGGACCCAAATAAATAAAATCAAAAATAAAAGAGGAGAAATAACAACTGTTATTACAGAATTATAAAGGATTATAAGAAATAACTATGAATGACTATATGCCAAGAAAGTGGACAACCTGGGCAAAATGGATACATTTCTAGAAACATACAATCTGCCAAAACTGAATGAGGAAGAAGCAGAAAACCTGAATAGAAAGATAACGACTAGCAAAATCAGCAGTAATAAAAAAACTATGAACTCACAAAAAAGTAAAGCCCTGGACCAGATGACTTTACTGGTGAATTTTACCAAACATTCAAAGAATAACTACCACTGATCCTTTACAAACTATTTCAAAAAATTCAAGAAGAGGGGGGACTCCCAAACTCTTTTTAAGAGGCCAATATTATCCTAATCCCCAAAGCAGGTTAAGACACAACCAAGAAAATTACAGGCCAATATCTCTGATGAACATAGATGTAAAAATCTTCAACAAAATACTAACAAACTGGATCCAATAATACATTAAAAAGATGACACATCATGATCAAGTGATATATACTTCAGGGATGCAAGGATGGCACAATATTTGCAAATTGATAAATGTGATACATCACATAAACAAAATGAAAGACAAAAATCACATGATCTTATCCATACATAAAAAGCATTTGATAAAATCCAGCACCCATTTATGATAAAAACACTCAACAAAGTGGGAACAGAGGGAGCATACCTGAACATAATAAAGGCAATATACAAAAAACCTACTGCTAACATCATACTCAATGGGCAAAAACTACAGGTGTTTTCCTTAAGATCAGGAACAAGACAAGGCTCTCCATTCTCACCAGTCTTAACCAACAAGTACTGGAAGTTCTAGCTACAGTGACCAGGCAAGAAGAAGAAATAAAAAGCATCCAAATTGGAAAAGAGGAAGTTAAACTGTCATTATTTGCAGATGACATGACAGTGTAAATAGAAAACCCTATAGGCTCTACCAAAAAACTCCTCAACCTAGTAAGTGAATTCAGCAAAGTAGCAGGATACAAAGTCAATAATCAGAAATCAATGGCATTTCTGTACACCAAAAATCAACTATCAGAAAGAGAAACTAAGAAGAAAAGCCCATTTACTATAGCAATGACAACAAAAAAGTACGTAGGAATAAACTTAACCAAGGAAGTAAATGACCTGTACTGGAAAGCTGTAGGACACTGGAGAAAGAAACTGAGGAACACACAAATAAATAGAAGCATTTACCCTATTCAAGAACTGGAAGAATCAACATAATTAAAATGTCCATACTACCCAATGTATAGATTCAACACAATTCCTATTAAAATACCAATGGCATATTTCACACATTAAGAAAAATATTTCAAAAATTTATATGGAACCAAAAGGTACCCCAAATAGTCACAGCAATCTTGAGAAAGAAGAACAAAGTTGGAGCAATTACAATACCTGATATCAAGCTATACCACAAGGCCACCATAATCAAAACAGCTTGGTAGTGGCATAAAAACAGACACATAGATCAGTGGAACAACTCAGAGAGCCCAGAAATAAACCCATGTTTCTATAGTCAATTAGTATTTTCGACAAAGGGGGCACAAGCACACAATGGAGTAAAAACAGCTTCTTCAATAAAAGGTGTTGGGGGAACTGAAATGGTAAATGCAAAAAAAATGAAACTAGACCATCAACTTACACCATATACCAGAATAAACTCAAAGTGGATAGAAGATTTAAATATAAATTTTGATACCATAAAAGTCCTAGAGAAAAATATAGGCATTAAAATTTCAGATACCCCATGTAGCAATATTTTTGATGAGATATCTCCTAGGGCAAGAGAAATAAAGGAAAAAACAAACAAATGGGACTACATCAAATTAAAAAGTTTCTGCATGGCTAAGGAAACCATCATCAAAATGAAAAGGGAACCAACTGTAAGGGAGATCATTTGCCAATGATATGTCGAACAGGGTTTAATCTCCAAAATATAAAGAACTCACACAACTCAAAACCAGAAAGATAAACAAGCTAGTTAAAAAAAATGGGCAGAGGACCCGAATAGACACTTCCCCAAGGAAGACATACAGATGGCCCAGAGACATATGAAAGTATGCTCAGCATCACTAGCCACGAGAGAGATGCAAATTAAAAACACAATCAGGTATCACCTAACACCTGTCAGAATGGCTATCATTAATAAATCAACAAACAACAAATGCTGGTAATGATGTGGAGAAAAGGTAACTTTACTGCACTATTGGAGGGAATGCAGACTGGTGCAGCCACTGTGGAAACCAGTATGGAATTTCCTCAAAAAATTAAAAATGGACCTGCCTTTTGGCCCAGTAATTCCACTGGTAGGAATATACCCTAAGAATCCTGAAACACCATTCAAAAGTACTTATGCACCCCAATGTTTATAGAAGTGTTATTTACAATAGCCAAGGGCCAGAAACAGCCTAAGTGCCTATCAGTAGATGAGTGGATCAAAAAAATGTGGTACATTTACACGATGAAATACTATCCAGCAGAAAAAAAGAAGAAGGAGCTCCTACCCTTTGCAACAGCATGGATAGAACTAGAGACTATTATGCTAAGTGAAATAAGCTGGTCAGTGAAAGACAAGTACTATATGGTTTCACTCATGATTAGAATCTAACGAACAAAATCAACTAAAGCAAAATAGAGACAGGATCATACATACAGAGAAGGCTGATAGCTATCGGGGGTGGACGAAAGAGATTGCGCAAAAAAGAAAAAAAACTCATGAACACGAACAACAGTGTGGTGATCAGTGTAGGGAGGAAGGGTGCAAGGGGATTTGGGAGGATAATGATGGTGGACAGAGACTTGGGGTGGTGATACACAATACAATAATAAACCGATGATGTGTTATAGAATTGTGCATCTGAAACCTCTATTACTTTGTTAAACAGTGTCACCCCAATAAATTCAATAAAAAGAAGATGGTATCAAGGTGGAGCACACAGGTAGTATCAGGAGTACTGGTGACAGCTATACTTGTGTGTCCATAGACATTCTTTATTATTTTGAGATTTCAAATATTTTAGTAATAAATTTTTTTTTAAAAGTGAGAATGTAAGGAAGGCAACATACAGAAAGACAATTTTCTACCACTTAAAAAAGGAAGAAATAAAATATGAACTCCAATCTTGTGGTCTGCTGTTACCCATATGGAGTGTATCTCATTCACAAATAAATACAGTAATTTTAAGGTTTAGTTTCTCTCTTGTCCTCTACTGCAAAATATTTCTCCAAAGCAAGTAACTGCCTTCTGCATGGAAAAGGTAAACCATCACTCTGAGATAAGAACAGGCAGTCAACCAGAATTCAGCTAGTTAAGAGCAGGGTGCTAAGAGATCAAAGGTCACAGGTTTCAGTCCCATATGAACCAATCAGCTTTGCTCTTTTCTATGGCTAAGACTGTAAGTTAGCTCAACAATAATTCTGATTATAAGTAAGATTAGGGGGGAAAAAGAAGATAAATCACCACCATTACAGGAAAACACAATCTCAAATTTATTAACATGATGTAATCAGTGTTTTTGTATACAATATTAAAAGCTAACAAGTATTATTCTAAATGCCCACCTTTCACTGCCTCACTAATCTCCATAAAACTCCTATGAGGTAGCTACTATAATAAACCCATTTTGCAAATGACAAAAGTGAGACTTAGCTTCTCTAAAGTTAAGTAACTTGTTCAAGATAACACAGATAAGTGATTCAGATTTCATGTTTCAGGTAAGTGATTCAGATTTCAGATTTAATGTTATCTGTTACTCTGTAAATATACCCTCCAAGAAACACACACAGAAAAGTCTCAAAAACAGTGTTTGAAAAAATAATCTATGGATACAAGAAATGAAAGAATACAATCTTTCTACCATTTCCCTTCAACTGTATAATCCACTTGCCTACTTAGTCTTTTACTAATCAAAGGTTGATCCCTGGACCAGGTATAACAGCATCATCTGAGTATGCGAGAGAAATACATAATCTCAGACCCCAAGCCAGATCTACTGAATCAGAATCTGTTTTATAGCCTCCTATTCTGGTTGACTTGGATGCATATTAAAATCTGAAAAGCACTGAGAAAGACTATTCTCAATAATCTTTCTCACCTCTGGGCCTATGCTTATTCACTTCCAAGAAGAAAACTCCTAAATAATTTTCAAATTGACACATTCCAAATTTTCTCTGAAGCTTTGACATCACCCCTCCTCCCCACAAACCTGTCCCCTGAAAGCTTCTCTTCATGAAACCCATACTTTGCTAATACTCCCATTATAGCAAGTTATAATAATTCTTTTCCTGTCTACATACCCATCTAAAAGACTCATAGGAGCAGACTGTCTTACTCATCTTTGTATCCCTTGATACTTAAGTACCTAAAAATACAGTAGGCATTTAATAAATGTTGACTATATAACTGAATAATACATGAATAATGAATGAATGAATGATGAATGGATAAAAGAATACATGGATGAAGCAGTGAGTCTAGTTGGACTAAATCCTGAAGACTTGTAATGTCAATATAATAAAGAACATGATACTAAGTCATCCATTTCTCTCCATTCCTCTTACTATTTCCTTAATTAAAAGCTTCCACTTCTCTCTATATAATTTCTGTGTGTTCCTCCTTCTTGCTGGGAGAAATGCTAGAGTATTCTTTCTTGCCTCAGAAAATGGCAAATCCATTCATCCTGGTAGTTGGGCCTGGAAATAGTGAAGTTTTTCATTCCTCCCTTCTTGTATTTCACATCTAGGCCATCTTCAAATCTTATGGGCTCTATCTCTGAATTGTTTCTGGAATCAAACTATGACCCATAAGGTTCATCTGGACTATTACAATTGTCCCTTAAATTCGTCTCCCTATTACTATCTTTGCCTTTCTATACTCTCGTTTCTGCATCACAGCCTGGGTGATCCTTTTAAAACATTAATTTAGATCTTATCATGCTTCTTTTTAAAAAATTTTTATTTTTTAATTGTTGATATTGTACAGTTTTCTGTCTTTTACCCCCATCACAGCCCACCACCCCAGCCCTCCCCACCTCCCTCCCATTTCCACCCCCCCTAGTTTTTGTCCATGTGTCCTTTATACTTGTTGCTCTAAACTCTCCCCTTTTCCCCCTGAAATTCCCTCCCCTCTCTCCTCTGGTGACTGTCAACCTGTTCTCTATTTCAGTGTCTTTGGTTATATTATGGTTGTTTGTTTGTTTTGTTGATTAGGTTCCTGTTGAAGGTGAGATCGTATGGTATTTGTCTTCACCGCTGGCTTATCATGCTTCTTATTAAAACACTCCAATGGCTTCCATGTTGTCCTATTTAAAACACACCAATGGCTTTCCATCTCACTCAGACTAAAGCCTGCATCCTTATGGTGGCAACAAGGCCCTAGGAGACCTGACCCTACACATCTCCCTCTCTTAGGTCACTCTCACTCTTCTCCCCATAGCTCTCTTGGATCTAGGCACAATGGCCTCCTTGCTAGACTAGGAGATTTGCATTTTCAAAGTCCAGTTATAAAGGGTTGGGATAGAAAAATTATTGAGTTTTTTTCTTCATTGTCTCAGCCTGAATTTGCTCAAAGTTGAATCTAAAAACTAAAATGACCAGGCCTGAAAAAATGTATTGACAGTTATATCAAGTATGTCATATGCATATGCCATTCTTGCACCTAATATTTATAACATGTACTTTGTATATAATTATGTATATATTTATTATAAGTATAATTAACCATTTCTGTCTTGACTATCCCACTAATGAATCTAATGATCAGACTCAAGAGAACAACAAATAGCACTCTATAATTAAATCAATGCAGAAATAGAAAAATCAAGGTAGATTTTGAGAAGGGCCAATCAATGTGACAGACTTATGGGGCACCACACTCCTTCTAAACATAAAATATGTCACATTCCATATTTAAATGAGATTTATTTAAATTAATATGTAAAAAATAATATTCACTGCAAAAATAATAAACCTGTACTTGAAAATTTATTCTTATCAATAGTTGTCATTTTTGTCTATTAAAATTCTTAATTTCAAAGACACAGCATCTGTAATTGCTGACTGTTATGTCTTCATTGCCTGGAATTAGTCCATTCAAATTATGCCACAGAGTCGTTCTTTGTATATTTTGGAGATTAAACCCTTGTCTGAGGTATCATTGGTACGTATGTTTTCCCATACAGTCGGTTCTCTTTTTATTTTAATATTGTTTTCTTTGGCCATGCAGAAGCTTTTTATTTTGATGAGATCCCATTTGCTTATTCTTTCCTTTATGTCCCTTGCTTTAGGGGACATATCAGTAAGGAGAAAAGGGGACCCTAGTGCACTGTTGGTGGGATTGCAGACTGGTGCAACCACTACGGAAAACAGTATGGAATTTTCTAAGAAAACTAAAAATGGATCTGCCTTCTGACCCAGGATTTCCACTGCTAGGGTTATATCCTAAGTACCCTGAAACACCAATCCAAAAGAGCCTATGCACCCCAATGTTCATAGCAGCACACTTTACAATAGCCAAGTGTTGGAAGCAACCTAGATGCCCATCAGTACACGAACGGATCAAGAAACTATGGTACATTTACACAACGGAATTCTATGCAGCAGAAAGAAAGATTCCTACCCTTCACGACAGCATGGATAGAACTGGAGAGCATTATGCTAAGCGAAATAAGCCAGGTGGTGAAAGACAAATACCATATGATCTCACCTTTAATAGGAACCTAATCAACAAAACAAACAAGCAAGCAAAATATAACCAAAGACATTGAAATTGAGAACAGGCTGACAGTCACCAGAGGGGACAGGGGAGGGAATTTCAGGGGAAAATGAGAAAGGTTTAGAGCAACAAGTATAAAGGACACATAGACAAAAACTAGGGGGGTGGAAACGGGAGGGAGGGCTGGAGCAGTGGACTGGGCTGGGAGTAAAAGATAAAAAACTGTATAAGAACAACACTTAAAAAGAAAACTATGCCACAGAGGAAGGAGGAACATACTCAGCTAACTTTAGGGAAAATATGGCTAAATTTTACACACACACACACACACACACACACACACACACATACATACACATACCTTTCTAAGCTTAAAGACAGATGCTTTCATGGCTTAAGTATCGTCATGCCCCTTGAAACTAACACTCCATCAGAGTAACCTAATTATTAGTATGAGTAACCTATACACAAAAATACATTAATTAAAAAGAAATAACAGTGGTGGAAAAAAAGAAGGTAGCATAGGAGAACTTAGCTTCCCTATCTCCCCACAAAAATTAACAACTGGACAGCTGTGGGAGACCAGTAGGGTCTATTTAGTTTTAGCAATACAATGGAACAACAGCAACAACAAGAATAATATCACAAGAAAATAAGGAAGACAATTTCATTTTGCCTGCATCATCCAATCCCCTAAGTTGGCATTGTTTGGCACCATGAAGGAACTTCCCACCTAGAAAGAGTTCCTCTCACCAGGAAAGAAAGAACAAGGTGACCAACCAGCTTCTACAACCTCTCAGAGCACTACATAAAGGTCCTGTTTCTCTTTTACTCTACCTAGACCAGCAAAGCTGAGAAATATTAAGCTGACTAGGAACAAAGAGGAAAACCAGAGGCTATTATTAGCAGACAGGCAACAGGAGTGATGGACAGTTCACAGAGCCCTGCTTTGCACACAAACTCCACAGCATTCACCACTGATGAAGCCAATAGCTACCAAAGCCACCAAGGACCCTCTGGAGATCTGACATGGTTTTGCCTCACAAGTTTGCGCAATAGCCTAAATCTCTCTTGTCTCCATCTGCACACTATTCCCCTTCCTGCTAAAACCTAGGACTATGCTGGAGACATCTAAGGTCTTTGTAGCTGCACAAGTGTAAGACACAAAGTTGTCTAAGACCCTTTTTTGATGGTGGAGGGCTTCCATGAAGGCCAAGGGAGGCCTCAACCCACTGGCTTTGTCCAGCTTCATGTCACCTCACAAGAAAGAATTCAAGAGCAAGTTAGAGAGATTCAGCAAAGCACATAGATTTATTAACGTGACAGTACACAATCAAGAAGGAAAGGAGTGTGGGAAAACTCAGAAAGTGAGTTGCTCCAAAAAGATCGGAGTAAATGTTCTTATCAATGTTGTGGGCAAGGGGAGGAAGTGAAGGTGGTTCGTGGTCTCTGATGCTCAGGGTGGTCGCAGCTCCTCTCAGTCCTTCCTCGCCAGATGGTGGTGATCTAGAGGGTGGGGCAGCTTCAAAACCATGATGTGAGTCAACATGGCTGTCATCTCTGGCTGAGACTGTTTTACTATTTGTGCCAATTATTTCTTACCCCAGGAAATTGGGAGGGTGGCAAGGGGGGACAGGTTTATAGCCACAAGTCACATCCACAATGCTCCAATCCAGAAGGGTAAGCAGCAGAGGAGTAAGTGTCTAGCAACAAGTCACATCTGCAATGCCCTAACCTAGAATCAAAAAGGAAGGGTAGAGCCCAGGGCCTCTGTTCCATATGCTAACTTTCTTGCCTGACTTTGACTACACTGGAACGCAAGACCCACACCCACAACTGGCTTGGACTTCTGTAGCTGCACAAGTACAAGTCACCAGCACAGGCCAGTGGGCACAATCTTCACACTCTCCCTCTACCCAACACCAGGTTACCAGTATTTCCCTGAAAGGAAATTGTAGACAGGTATGACACCTCAGCTTTTGCATCTACAGACCAGGGGACACACCCTTTGATCATTTGGCTCTGATAGCCAGCAAAGCTTGCGTTCATGGGTCCAATAGGATTGCAGCAAACAAACAAACAAACGAAAAAACCCAGTTCTTATCTAGCTGTCCCCCTAGAGTTCAGTGTTGAGGCAGCAATCAGAAACACACAAATCCCAGTCTCTCTCAAAGAGGGTTACTTGCACATCTTAAAAGCTACAGCTTTAGGGTCAAGATTCTAATTTAACATACATCTATGGGTCAACCACAATCTTCTCCAGCACTGTTCCTCTAACTTACTCCTGGTCACTGATATCTCCTTGCTTTTGTGACTGGGTATACACATGTCTGATACTGGGTATACACATTTCTGATACCCTTGCTTTTGTGACTGTCACCTAGAGAACATACCCCTTAATAGCTTGGCTCTGGTGGCTTGCAGTGTTTGTGTGCATAGATTAGTGAACAGTAGCAAACAAAGAAGATATCTTAATTGACTATTCTTCCAGGGCTCATTGCAGAGGGAACAGAAAGAAATGCCCATCTACCAGCCTTTCCCTGGAAGTCTATTTGCATACTTTAAAACTGCTATCTGAGGGATCAGCTTCCAATCAGCCTGTATCTAGGTGCTGACAGAGATCTTGGCAGATCTTCAACTACTAGTTGCCACAAACAACAAAGAAGGCTGCTTGGACAATCAGAAAGGTTTGAGAGACAGTCAAGAGCTAGTGTGGGGCTGAACAGTAAGTTTCATCTCCTACGTGATACCATTTCAAAACTAACATAGAGAGTGAAGTAAAATGAAAAGTCAAAAGAATATGTTATAAACGAAAGGACAAGATTAAACCACAGACACAGATCTTAATAAAATTGAGATAAGTAATTTACCCAATAAAGAATTTAAAATAATAACTATAAAAACACCCAGATAAGGAGAACAATGCATTGACAGAGTGAGAATTTCAACAAAGAAATAGAAAATATTTTTTAAAAGTACCAAACAGAAGTCATATAATGAAGGAATTCAATAACTGAACTGAAAAATACACTACAGGGTTTCAGCAGCAGCCTATACGAAGCAAGAGAAAGAATTAGTGAACTCATAGACAGGGTGGTAGAGTTTACCAATCAGAAAAGCAAAAGGAAAAAAGAACGAAAAAGAGTAAGATAGGTTAAGGGTCTCATGGGATACCAACAAGCAGAACAAAATTCACATTTTAGGGTTCCCAGAAGGAGAAAAGAGGAAGGAAAAGAGAAGAAGGCTTATTTCAAGAAACAATAACAGAAAACTTCACTAACCTGGGAAAGAAACAATATGTTGTAGAATTGTATACCTGAAACCTACTTAATGTTATTAAAGAAAAAAATGTCAAAAGTTAAAAACAAGAAGAGAACCTTAAAAGCAGCAGGAGAAAAACAACTTGTTACATACAAGGGAAAAAACACCAGGCCATTATACCATCAGCAGATTTTTCAGCAGAAACTTTTCAGGCCACATGGAAGTGGCATGATTTTTGAAAGTGGTGAAAGGAAAAAAACTGCCAACCAAGAATACTCTATCCAGCAAAGTTTTTTCACACATATAGAGTCAATCAATTTTTAACAAAGTGGCCAAAAATATACAACGGAGAAAGGACAGTCTCTTCAATAAATGGTATTGGGAAAACTGGTCAGCCAGGGGCAAAAGAAGAAAACTAAACCACTAACTTAAACCATATACAAAAATTAACTCAAAATGGATTAAAAACATGAAGGGATTAAACAAAGAAAAAAAAAAGCATCATGGTGATTGCCAGAGATAAGGGCAGGGGAAAAAGAGGGGAAAAGGGGGATAAATGGTGATAGAATCAGACTTGATTTGGGATGATAAACACAATGCAATATACAGATGATGTATTATAGAACTATATACCTGAAACCTGTATAATTTTATTAACCAATGTCGCCCCAATAAGTTCAATTAAAAAAAAGAAAGCATGTAGTAAACTGAGAAAAAAATAGTAGATGGGAACTTCCTTAATGTGATAAAGGGTATTTATCAAAAAAAAAAAAAAAAAAAAAGGCAAACGCAATGTTTAAAGGTGAAATACTGTGAAGTTCAAAAACAGGCAAAAGAAATCAATAATAAAAATCAAAATAATGGTTACCTTTGTGGGAGTACCTAATAATCAGGAACATTAGGGAATTTCATTGGACACTCATAATATTCTGTATCTTGATCTGTGGTATTTATACAGAGATGTTCACTTTGTGAAATGTCACTGAGTTACACACTTAAGGTCTGTACACTTTATATATTACACTTCAGTAAATGGTTTATAAGAAATTTCAACAGTTTTTTTTTTTTTCAGGAAACTTTATAAATTATCCTAAAAGTTTTATATTTAAGTGCTAAGTCCTAACACTGCCGAGGCAGTTTAGAAACACTAAGGAAGTAGGAGACTACCAAATACAGACTTCTGAAGCTATACCTATTAAGACAATATAACATTGTAGAGGTACACAAAGAATACAGAATCTAGAAAGAAATTCACAAACTGAACTAGGATATATGAGAGAGGTAGCCTAGTGCTAAAGAAAAAAGGGGGATCATTCAACAGGCTGAACTGGAAAAACTGGTTATTATTTAGGGAAAAATCAGTTAAAAATGGGTCCTTATAGGCAAAAGACAATTCTGACTAAATTATTAATATAAGTGACATAAGCAAAGCTTTAAAACTCTTTGAGCTAAACAGAAGTGCAACTATTTCTCTCTTTGGTGTAGAGAAAGATTTTTAATGAGATCAAACACTAACTATAAAAGATTAATTTGTCTAAATTAAAATTAGGAATTTCTGTTCATCAAATGGCACCTTAATGAAAATGAAAAGACGCACAATGAATCAAGATATTTGCCACACATTTAACACACTAGAGATTAATTTCAAGAACACATAAAAACTTTTTCAAATCAATTTTTAAAATCCAATATAAGATTTAAAAGACATACATAGACATTTTGCACAGGAAAGTACACATCTGGCTAATAATCATTTGAAGATATGTTTGATCAGTGATATGCACATGAAGATCAAAATAAAATTACTTTATTTTGATAAATCAATTATCAACAAACTAAGAAGTCTGACAATCCCAAGTATTAAGGAGGATGAGAATCAACCATATCTCTTAAATATTGTTGGTGAGAGTAAAACTAATGAAAATCACTTTAAAAAATAAGTTGTCAGTATTTCATGAAGGCAACTTTTCACACTCTAAACCTACATTTTTAATTCCTAGATATTTTTCTACAAAAATGTTTGTAACATGTGTATCAAGAATCATGTGTGTACAAAAATATCAACTGCAGCATTATTCATTATAGCCCAAATCTAGAAATAACCAAAATATTCATGTACACATAAATGTACAATGGTTATGATATAAGCACATCAATATTTTAAATCACTAAAAATAAATGATCAGTTATGCCAAACAACATAGATGAGTCTTAGTAATGTAATGAGCCCAAACCGCCAAACTCCAAGGCAACACTTTTATAAATGACAATACTAAACAATATACTATTTCCTCATAAATATATATGTGCTAAAACTTTTTAAAAAATCATCAAAATAATAAGCAGTTTCACAATGATGTCTAGTGAGGGAATCAGGGTACCAGATAAAGGAATATACAGGTGAATGTATGACATTAGTAATGTTATAGTCCTTGGGTTACTTGGTGGAACAAAGGGTGTTTACTATAATGAACAAATTAATTAAATGAATAAAATAGGCCTATGCCTATTATGCCTGTAGCGTAATATTGTATCATGATACAACTTTTTTGATTAATGAAATTCTGTGAACTTGATGTCCAAAAAATGCAATATAATAAAATACAAAGTTAAGAATTATATTAAGGTTGAAGTGTTAGTTAGCAAGACAAAATATGTGAGGTTCAAAAATTACTATTCTTCAATCACAATGAACATTTAATCACACAATTAGCAGTTTGTGGTAATTCTCTTTCTGAAGTGAATTAATAAGTACTAAAATTTAAAGGAATACTGAATGCCAAAAACACAAATAATTTACAGAAATAGGATTTTTTTGCAATATATATTTACAGCTGACACTTACCTTAAAGATTATCTAAAAAGAAGCACCAATGAATATTTGCTATATGCCAGGCTCTGCACTTGACGTGCATTATTAAGTCCTTAATCTTCAAAAACTATAACACAGATACCATTAATATTAACATTTTATTTGTGAAGAAACTTTGGCTAAAAGGGTCAAAATAATTTGTTCAAGTTCACAGAGTTATAATTTAATCCCAAGTTTATTTGAATCTTGAACCTGCGTATTTATATATACATTCGTAGTACCTCACTTAATAGCACAGTATATAGATAGAAAGCTCAACCGAACCATCAAAATCACACATCAAGGTAGTGGCAGAATCAGGCCTTAAAAGGCATTAGGTACCATATACCAGGCATTATAAAAAGAACTTTATGAGACTTCCTATTCAGTACTCTTCCCATTCCATTACCTCATCCAGTTAAAAGGTCTCAAAATGGGCATGACTAATTCATTTTCTCTTCATTAGAGTAAATCAGCAAACTGTTTCATCAGAATAACTATACCAGACATAATCTGTATTTCTACATTCATTTCTTTATGAATCTATATTGTGTATATTCATGTATACATATTTATGTATACAAAGAGTATAAAAACAGTACAACATAAAACTATCTGCCATAATTTATACTCTAATACCTGCAGAATTATATGTTTTAGTCAATTTTAGGAGAGGATTTAATATGATATTGCAATGGGCAATGTTTCTAAAAAACGTCTCTCACCTGCTCCGAGTGGTCTGAGTCACTTTCTTGAGGTAAAGGATATGGTGCTCTTTGTGATTCCTGAAGCTTTTCTTTTAATTTAGCATTTTCTTGCTCTTTTTGAGATAGCTGATCCTGAAGACTAACAACACTTTGCCGGAGCATAGCTTCACTTGATTTTGTGGTTTCAAAACAAATATGTAACTCATTGTAAAGCTGTTTCAAAAAATACATTCAAATCTATTAATAATCAATTAAAATAGTTATGTCTGTGTATATATACAATATATACACACGTACATATGTATCAGGATTATATATGACATAGTCCTTGCACTCAAGTTATTTTAATAGTCTAAGAGGGAAAACAAGATATGAACACATGGAAAACTAAAAAATATCAAATATCAATATAAAACCACAATTGATATTTTAAAAAGCAGTATGTATTATTGGCCAGCATAATATAGGAAAATATACCATATTAACCTTGGAGGACTCCTTAAAAACAAAAAAAAAGGACTTGCACTGAGCCACGGTGGTATTATAGAAACTGAATAAAAACAAAAAGTCATTCTAAAAGTGGCAGAAATGGGGGAAAAATTGTACAGTGATAGGAAAGGACAAAAAGGGAGCATAAACTATATCAGCCTGATTGGACTTAGTATGCATGTACTGTGAAAGAGGAAAAAAAAAAAACAAGTCTTTCATTGAGAGTTTATATATACATAAATCAGTTCTTGACCGATTATCCCATTTAGGATAAATTAGCATTTACTGCTTAAGGAGGGGAAGAGGGGCAGAAGGAATACTAAGAGAGACAAAGTCAGGCAATATGACTACAAATGGAACATAAAGACACCTGAGTGCCAGGTTAAAGAGGATGGATTTGTTCCTATAAACAAGAGGGAACCATTTAAGACCCTGAACAGAGTGTGATAAAATAGAAGTAATGTTCTAAAGGTATTAGAGATTACTAATTTTTTTTTAGCTCAAAGCAACATGCATTAAACAAATTTAAAACTAGAGTTTATTAAAACTGTGAGACAGCATATGGTACATAAGTGGTATCATACAGAGAATCAAATATGGTTAACAATGGTATGCCTCCAATACTCATAAATGTATTTCTGATGAAAATCGTTAACTTTTGATTGTGATTTAATGAGGCATAATTCATTCTGTTAACTGATTTACATAAAGAATCCATATGTATATTTGCTGATGAGACAAGGAAAGTGATCCAAGAGCTAAGATTCGTGTTACTGAAATTTGTGTTAAGATTACACATATATAATCTTATTATATATATGAGATCCTTATATACATGGCTAATAGTAAAATTTTATAACAGAAGTAAAATCCCAAATGAGAGAATCTCAAAATTATGTAGTTAATTTAGTAGGTTCTTAAATGAATGGAGAGAATCTTCTATTACTGGTCCTTGCCTTATGGGAAGAAACCTAACCACACAAAAGATGGCAGAGTACTTTTCTGTATTTATGCTATACTTTAATTTCTAAAAGTTTAAAACTTAAAAAAGGCTTGTGAAGTCTTTACTATAAAAACAAGACTCTCCAAACCATTCCTCTGACATATAATTAGCTCAGTATACTTTTTAACTTTCTATAAGGGATTATACCTCTATATTATTGTAGACACTTTAAATAATCCATTTCTCTTTACAGCCAAAGTCTAAGCAATGTTAATAAAGTTGCATATATGGCTTATAAAGAATTTCAGGACATGAATTTGTACTTTCCTTTCCAATTACCTTTATACCAGGGAGTATGTCCAATGTCCTTTCCACGGCTGATACCATCAGATACTCTAGGAAGGAAGAAAGAGTAGGAACCTGACAGCTTTGAGGAACAATGATGGGATCAGAGCTGGCCTATGGTGACCTACCTAAGCTATGTTGCTGCTTTCATGATGAGTTCAGGGCAGAAAAGAAAAAAGCAAAATCCGGAGACAGTAAAGCTGACTAGAAAGTTAGAAGCTATGATGAGTGAAGGTCTGCCCAATTGCATACAAACATTCAGTTTAAAGGTTATTTAACCACTTTCTCTTATTTGCATGCTTATTAGGACTAACCAGTTTTACCCAATCAGCACAAATTAATCTCTTTTGGGGAAAATGATAGCAAATGGTATTAGTAAAGAATTTACACATTTCAAATTATACATCAGTAGAAATATATTTAAAAATAATGCACAGATTTTGAATATTTGAGAATCTCATGAACATTGATAAGTATCAATAAACTCCTAATTTACCTCCCATTGCCCAAGGTGCAAGCACGCTGATAGTGTGTGGTTAGTATTGAGGATTAATTTACTGTCATTAGTGCCAAGTGTATCATGTACTTTTCTCTTGGATGTCATGTCTTAGGATCTCCCTTCAGATATAAGGCTCTTGTGTCTAATCATTTATGGAAGAAAGCTCTATCTTTTTTTCCCACAAAATACTTTATTGTTGTTCAATTACAGTTGTCTGCATTTTCTCCCCACCATTCCCCGCTTACCCCAGCCAATCACTAGCCATCAGAGAGATGCAAATTAAAACCACAATGAGATACCACCTCACTTGAGTCAGAATGGCCATCATAAACAAATCAACAAACAAGTGTTGGAGAGTTATGTGTAGAAAAGGGAGCCCTAGTGAACTTTCAGTGGGAACGCTGACTGGTGCAGTCACCGTGGAAAACAGTATGGAATTTCCTCAGAAAACTAAAAATGGAACTGTCTTTTGACCCAGAAGGCTCTGTCTTAGTATCTCTTCTTTTGTCTTTTCTCCTCTCTTTTCTGCTATGTTTCAATAAAAATGAAGACTAACACCAATCTCCTTGTGTTCTCTACTTTGCTCTATCTGCCACACACTTTATGCAATTGTACTCCTTATTCAGAAGTTGCTCTGACTTGATCTGGTATGACTGGGTGGGCAACTCTAGACACTGAGACAAACTCTTTCTCTGAAAAATATCCATGCTTCCAAGCAACAGATAAAAAAAGAACTGTGAAAGCCTGGAACAGATAATCTAGACTAGCCCTGCTCCAGGAACTGGAATGAAGCCTATCCTATCCCTCTTTCATATTCCAATGTACACATCCTACATGCAAATTTTTTTGACAGCTGGTTGGGCTTCACTTATTTAATAAGACCACTTAGTTGTGAACTTAGAGTAAAGGATGCAAAGACAGCCTTTAGCAATTTTTAATTCTAGGCCCAGTCTACCAGTAAATTTGACTAAAAATGCCTTCAAGGAGGTTAAGATTATTTTTATTTCTAAGTACTCTTGTGGTGATAAAGCCTTAGGATAACAGTATTTCTCCAGGAGATCTTGCAAGGATGCAAAGGTTTAGTGTTTTCCAGTCCCTTAGTTAAATACCATCTTATTTTCATCTCATTAATAATAAATAGAGTAAGTCAAAAGTAGTTCTCAAGTGAGTAAATTAGGTAATACAACTAATTCATTCATCTGCATTGGTTTAGGCATCTTGACTAACTTTTCCCCTATTAGCAATCACAATTGTTTATAGCACTTTTCAGAAAGACTATTTTCTCTACAATTTCTTTAATAGAAAAAAAATGAAGTGGGTCATAGTCTTTTGCAAGATTCTGGCCTATGCAAACATTTAACCATATATTCCCCTATATACGTTAAAAGTATCATCCTTATAATTCATGAGTAACTTATTATGCTTACTATTCTTCATGCTATCTTTTGTTGAAAAGAGGTTAAAGGGATCTCCAAGAAACAGAAAGCACGTTATCTTCAGAAATAGGACCCCAAACTCGAAGTCCTTTCATTTTCAGGGCCTGAGACTGCAGGCAGAACTCTTTCACCCATATTTTCATTAGTGTGGTGGAACAAGATGATATTTTATTTACCTTAAAAATAAAAACATATGCTCTGTGACCCAATGACTAATTTGTTTAAAGAATATATTTTCCATAAAATAGTGTGCAAGTACACTATTTGCTACTCTGACTGACACAATAAGTCCTTCAGGTGAAAAGTAGACCTGTTCATAGTAGAAAAGTAAGAAGGAAAAATTCAGATTTAACATGCAGTTTAAACTAAATGTATAACCTAACTCCTTGTTTTTCTGAATTGATATTAGCTCATGTAATGTAATTGTCATTAAATAGAATAAACATGTTAGGTGGTCTGGAAATTATAAATACTGATATAATTCCCATCTTTATTTAAATCATACCCATGTATATAAATGATGTGCAAAGGTAGAAAAATGATTAGAACTTAAATAAATGGCTACATACTCAGAGAGAACACACACTAGCTTAATTTGATTTCACTTGGGTGTTTTTCTTCCAGAGAAGCCCTGAACATTATTTTTTAGTACTTTCACTTATAAAACTAATGATTATTATGGAGATCTTTGGAAAAATATGACACACTTGTATCCTGTGCTCAAAATTCTTTTCAGTTTTCTCTCTTCACCTTTGTCTCCTCTCCTCATACCCCTCATCCTATCTTTGTGGGCAACTGTTTTTTTTAATCTCTTCAGATAATAAAATAGATGCTATGATACAAATCAACATAATAAATTGGAGAAAGAAGTAGAAATGGGAGAAGCAAAAACAATAAAATTAAGACAAGAGAAGAACTGAAAGAGAGGAAACAGAAACTATATTCATTATAAACAATAAATATAGAATACCTAACTCTTAAATAAGCTTGGCAAGAATTGGAGGTAGACTATGAACATAATATTTTAGTTATTTTTTTATTCACCTGAGTCTTACATGTAGGCCACAATTATTATTTAGAAAAAATAAAATTAATTTATGTGAAAATATATTTAAAGATATAAATTTTTAAGTAAATAATTTATCACATGGAATGAACTATTAGATTATTCAATTTTATTAGGAAAATTTTAGAAAAATACATGTGTAAGAGGAAGAAAGAAGTATTAAGTAAAATGTTCTAGAAATAGAATGAGTAATTTAATATAAATGAACACTGCAAGTCTGAACAGTAGCATACTGTTTATGACAAATAAAGTAGTGTGATCATTCCCAAACTCAAAAATCCTGAACTCCAAAACTAAAACATTGTCTAGGAAAATGAAAACAAGTCTAATGAAAAATCTACATGTCAAAAATTTAAAAATCGCAATGTTACAGGGAAAAAAAAGCAAATCTGTACAATCAGTGGCTGAAGAATAATGATTGGGGCTGTTTTCACAGAGAATGATAACAAGGCTCTATTTGAATATAAACTGCCATGGGTATGGGGACATTAAGCAAAAACTAAGAAAGAAATGTTTGAGTTAAATATACAAGTGAAAAAAAGAAAAAATTAAAGTTTCTAATAAGGTCCAATTTTTCAAGTCATTTTAGCAATAGAGAGTGGTTTAAAAACAAAAGCATAATGGTAGGAATTGCTTCTTCTTTCTTCCTGATGTGTAGTATTCCATTGTGTTAATGTCCCACAGTTTTTTAAGCCATCTATCTACTGATGGGCAGTTAAGCTACCCTTTGCAACAGCATGGATGGAGTTGTAGACTATTATGCTAAGTGAAACAAAACAGTCAGTGAAAAACAAATACCATATGATCTCACTTATAAGAGGAATCTAATGAACAAAATAAACTAAAGAACAAAGCAGAACCAGAGACATGGAAACACTGAACAGCCAGACAGCTGCCAGAGGGGATGGGGGAGGAAGGAATGGTGGAAAGAAGGAGAAGGTATTAGTCAAAGAACATGTTATCAGTGACCCATGGATATGGTGTGGGGGTTGATTGAGGGGAGGTGCTGGGCAGAGGAGAGCAAAGGGGGGAAAACTGGGACAACTGTAATAGAATAAATAAGAATAAAAAATTAGAAAGCAAAGTTTAAAATAAAGAATTTTAAAGACTGTGTAAACCATTATATTTAATCAAACAACCATGCTCTTTCTAAGATTTGTTGACTGAAGACAATGACAAAACCCTTCATGTCCTTTGAAATTGACTTCATTGGAGAGGCTATGGAAGCATATGTAGAACTTTGTAAAATAAAAGGAGTGTAACATAAAAAAAGAAAAACGAAATGAAAGCATAATGGACAATCCCACTTTAAAAATAAGGTGGAGCTGGCTCTGTTGAAGTTGAGAGGATAGGCTAGGGATTTGTTTATCCCTTCTACTTGTTATCATTCATGTCCTGAGGAAAATCTGAAGGGAACACATAATATAGGTTGAAAAGCACAGTTCCAAAGCATCATTTCAAAGTATGTGTTTAGGTTCCAGACCAGTAGCTAAGGTTGCAGGTTGCGGGTTTATCCTTGGTCAGGGCACGTAAAAGAATCAACCAATAAATGCATGAATAAGTGGATAAACAAATCGATGTCTCTCTTTCTCCCTTCTTCTCTCTCTCTCAAATCAATCAATAAATAAAGTATGTGTTAATGGTTACTTAATGACTATTTATTTCATTTTAATTACAGATACTGAATTTTCATGATGCTTTTTTTTAGATAAAAAAATCTCAAAATAACACAGATTGCTCTATTATCCTCTCCAAGCCTTTGGTTCCCTCAACTATTATGAGAGATTAACATCAATTTCACAGGACTGACCTATATAGGAACTAAAACAAAACTACAAAGGCATCTATTTTAATTATTAGCTATAATTATTGCTTCTGAGTCAGTCAGCATACCTAAATACCTGGGTAAGCCTTCTTGAGGAAATCCTTAAACAACTGTAAAGTAAAATGAATACTCAAAGAAAACACAAAATAAAGAGAGAAAAATCCTTGGAAAATACTGATTCTAAAGACCTCATCATTGATCCTAAATACTGATCCTCTGATCTTAAAAACCCATTTGTGTTTGTGCAGATTTGTCAAGAAAATAATGCACAAATAGCATAATGAAAGACCACATTAGGTTATAAACTAGAATCACACTTGATGAATAATTTCTCATACAGAAGTCTAATTCCATTTTCCAAATTTGGAGATTTGGAATCTCCAAATTCCATAGCTCCAAAACCAGAATTCTCCAAATTCTGGTTTGGGGGCTACAGTCCTAATATGTTTTATAGTAGATATCAAAACTCAAATTTATAAAAATAATATCCTACAGAATAAATTCACATCTATATTCTGAATATTCAGCTTTAACAACCATAAAGAAAACTCACAGAATATTAAATATTACCAAATCAAATCACATTTCATTTTTAATTTTGAAGGAACATATAACAAAGAAATGTTGAAATCTGAATATATAATTGAATTCTACATATTTTATAAGTTCATACATGTAAATTTACATTTTTATGACAGAATAAAAGCATACTTTTTGATATGATATACTTTCTGCTGTATGAACATCTTCCTGATTTCTCAGTACTTTCTGCGTGTCCATGTTCAGAAGCTGCAGCTGCTGGATAAGCTCTGCTTGCTGTGCTGTATGTGCACTATTCTGTTTGTAAAGGTTCTGCAGTTCCTGCAACTCCTTTCTGTGCAAAACAAGCAATAAATAGAGAGAAGCATGCATAAAGATCATCTCTGTTAAATAACTGTGTTCACCTAAGGTTATAGATTAGCTTCCATTTTCTTCATCTATTATTTTTTACTGCAGGCAAAAATACTAATAAAAGAAATAACATATAATGTATTTAATATTTATCACATACACCTAAGATGTATTGATAGAACTACTATGACTTTCAAAGCCAAATACATATCAATTTTCCTTTATAGCTTGACAGTAATAAAAACCCTGAATATATGCACATAGTACCACCTTCTTACTGAAATGAACTTACACTTCAGTTTCAAGAATTGATAAGTACTGATGACAACGACAGTTATCAGAGTTCTGAATACAGGATAAGTCAACCTTTCATTGTATATTATATATAACTTTAAATTTATTAAAAAGAATCCCAAAGGCAAATAAATGAAGTTTTCAAACCAAAGTTCCTTAAAGCACCATCAGTTTGCAACTCCAAGGCCTGGGCTGAAATTACTTCAGCTCCTCTAATCCAGGTTTAAGGAAATGACAAGGCAAAAAAGTAAGAAGGAAGGAGACCAACATAGGGCAAACCTAGTCCTTCCAAAACACCAAGGGTAAAATTGGCAAGTAGGAGGTCAAATAAAGAGGTGATGGTAGTAATGACACTAAAGGTCCAGGAAAACCACACGTCTGTGAATGAGATTTCTAGATTCCTATGGCAGTGAATCCTGTGTGATACAGGTCATATAAAAATAAAAAAATTGCATATTCAATTTGGAGAGAAAAAATATATAAATATATATTTTACAAGAAAACACTTTATGGTATATATTTTGGAGACTATTTTTTAACAGAAACTTTTCTTTACATATAACCTCAAAATGGTGATTCACTCATGTAAGATGAATCTTAAAAGAAAGAAGGAACATAAGAGACATGCCGTTGTTAAAGATGAATAAATATTTATGTGGGATAAATGAGCTTTACTTTTTAGAGATTTGGTATATTAATGTCCTCCTAACACAACAACCCCTATACCCACACAGAAACATGTACATAAACCATCTGCCCTAGTCATTTCAGGCTGCTATAACAAAATATCAGAGACTGTGTAATTTACAAGCAACATAAATTTATTTCTCATAGATTTATAGTCTGGAAGTTAGAGGGTCAAGTGTGGTCCCTCTTTGGGGTCATAAACTTCTTGCATCTTCACATGGTGGAAAGCATTTGGCAGGCAGCCCAGGGAGGACTCTTAAGAACATTAATCCCATTTGTGAGGACTCTACCCTTATGACCCAAACACTGTCCAAAGGCCCCACCTCTTGATGCCACCACATTAAGCATTATGATTTCAACATAAGAACTTCAGGGAGACACAAACATTCAGACTAAATTACCATCTGTAACTATTCAAAAAACTGAAACTTGCACAAAATAACAGCTTGAAAATTGGGGAGAGAAGAGAGAAGGGAATAATGGCACAACACTTCTAGGGAATGTACAATAATACTCACAAAAGGAAGGGAGAGGTAACCCATAGTAATAATGCTTGCTAAGTAGTGCTATTCTTCAAAAATAACATTGGCAAAAATTATCAAAGGAGATAAGACAATGAATGTAGGACAAAATTCTATCAGAATATACAGTCAAGACATCTTAGCCAGGAGAGCTAAGTAAATGTTATATTAGAAAGGGGCACAATGCAGATAAAAACATAATCTTTTTGACATACATGCTGGTATTTGTGAAAATATGGATGGGTCTTGAGACTATCATGCTAAGCAAAATAAGTCAGATGGAAAGAGTCACAACTATATGATTTCACTTGTATGTGGAATATAAAACTGAAATCAACAAATAAATAAGACAAACAAAAACTTATACACAGAGACAACAGTATACTGGTTGTTGCAGGAAAGGGGGTTGAGAGGAGATAGAAAAGGTTAAAGGGGAGTCAAATACATGGTGACAAAAGAAGGCTTGACGTTGGGTGGTGAACAATGCAACATACAGCTGATGTTGAAACCTGTGTAATTTTATTCATCAATATCACCCCAACAAATTTAATACAATTTTTAAAAAGCATTTGTATAATACCTCACCCAAGAGAAAAAAAACATACCTTTCAATACAACACAAAACACAGCAAATTTGTATCTCCTCCAATACTAGGAAACATTTGTTATTTCTTAAAGAGAGGATCAGAATCAGTAGCTGGCTTGCATTTAAGGGTCATGTAGAACAAAATATATTTATCTTTAATGAGAAGAAACACAATAGTATCAAGATGTACATGATGTAAGGCACTAGACATTAAAAATCAGCTAAGAAAAGAGCGTAGTCTTGACATCTCGTGCTATCTTCTGGACATACATAGTCTAAGTACAATGGAAGTATAATCTTACACTATATAGATGTATTTTTTAATCTGTGTCTCCCCACACCATTCTCTGAAAAGTAGATGTGATGATGTACACCAATGTTGCAAATATAAAACTCAGAACATGATCAGTATCAAAATAAGTAACAAGGCTTACCAAACTCACATATCTGGACCATGAGAAAACACTGAATTTGCCTATATTTTGCCTCATTTGAAACGAGTAAAGAAAAACTAGCAGGGCTCTTTTTAAAAGGGAAGTACTTCGAATTAAGAAAAAATGAATTTTATTGTGCATACTCAAAGGAAATGAATACCTCTGATTAGGAGTTACTTAATGAATTAGGCTTAGAAAAAGTATGAAAAAAAAAAAAAAAACATTGCACCTCTCTGAACTACTCATAGAAAGCCAAGATGTAAAGATAATCTCAATAAAATCTCTGTGAAGTCAGAAACATTTTTATTCACTGCTTTAAACAGAGCACCTAAAATAATTCCATTCCCTTACTACATATTTGTTTTTGTATTAGACACATCTCACGTGACCTTTCAGATTCAGCCTCACTGGCCTTTTGGGTTCAAGGTCTTTAGCTGTACCTCAGCCTATTAACCATTTCAGCCTATGAAATTCATACAGTTTATGTGGCTCCATTACTCGAGGTCAGCCAACTGCATGCCTAGCACCTTTGTCTCCTTGTACCACTCACTTCCAGATTAGGATAAAATGTTAACACACAGTTGTGGTAAGCAGTACATTTTGACCAATGGAAGACAAACCAGACATTTCTTTTTTCTTTTTCCATCTGATGGATTGCAATAGCTCAAAAACAACCTGGCTAGCTTATTCAGTGCATGTGCTATCTCTTCATGCTCACAGTGAAGCATTTTCTTGAACTGTTGTTTGTTTGGGGTTTTTTGGACTTTACAAAAGAACTCATTACTTTATTTTTCGGTGTGATTTCTACTATAAACTTGGAGTTAAGCATGCTTATTTTTCTTTGAAGTATATTTTATTGATTATGCTATTACAGTTGTCCCATTGTTTTCTCCCCTTTACTCCCTTCCACCCTGCACCCCCACTCCCACCAGCGTTCCCCTTAGTTCATGTCTAGAAGTTGTACACATAAGTTCTTTAGTTTCTCTATTTCATATACTGTTCTTAATTTTCCCTGTCTATTTTGTACCTCATTGTTTTTTTTTATGCTTCCCTGCCTCAGATTCTTCTTTGCTCACTGTGTTTGCCCTGAAACTGAATGTCCCAAATAAGTAATCAGTACATATTCCTTCACTCAGGCTCTGATTTCTAGGTTATATGGGTAAGACAGATGTTAAATAGATGAAATAAAAAGAATAACATGAAGAACTGTCAAAAGGAAAGATGTAATAACAGCATTAAAATTCATAATAAAAGCAGTTATAAGTAAAATCAATGTTATGAAAAATAATTTTAACTGGTAGGTTCAAACCTGAGAATTTCCTCTAGACCAACTTGAAAAAGGAATATAGGAAAGTGTGGGTTGAGCTGAGAGGATGCTGAGAAATGAACAATGTTTCTTTCCACCTCAAAAAGAATCTTAAGTTTTGTTAAAATATTGTATTGCTGAAAGATAAATCCAATGACCCAGTTACAGTAATGTTATTTGAGGAATTGAGCGGATGATGGAATAAATTAGGAATATCTCTTTTTAAAAAATTGTTGTTAAAGTACATTTGTCTCAATTTCCCTCCACTACTCCACCTTCAATCCTACGCCCTTTGGCTTTGTCCACATGTCCTTTATACATGTTCCTTGATGACCCTTCCCCTACTTTCCCCCATTATCCCTCTCCCCTACTCCCCTCTGATTAATTTCAGTTTGTTCTGTATTTCAATGACTCTGGTTACATTTTGCTTGCTTGTTTGTTTTGTTGATTAGGTTCCATTTATAGGTGAGATAATATGGTATTTGTCTTTCACTGCCTGGCTTATTTCACTTAACAAAATGCTCTCCAGATCCATCCATGCTGCTGTGAAGTGTAGGAGCTCCTTCCTTCTTTCTATTGTGTAGTATTCCATTGTGAAAATGTACCATAGTTTCTTTTATCCACTCATTTACTGATGGGCACTTAGCTCTCTTCAGAGGTCAAATTTGATAAATAAGACAAAGGGTTTCGGTCAGCTTCTCTACGTTATTCTAAAGTTTAAAAAATCTTCATCACTTATACAAAGATTTATTGCCTGCTCACATTACCTATGGACTTCCTCTCTTCTAAGACCCAAAATAGAGCAATGAAGCCACTCGACTGGCATTATTAAGAAAAGCCATTCTAGAGGGCGAAAAGCCATTCTAGAGGGCAAAAAGCAAAGGCAAATCAAAGCAATGATTCTCCAAATATCTGCTAGGATGTGGCATGTCCCTTTTGCTTTCGTTCCATAGGCCAAAGTAAGTCACATAGGTAAATCTTATGCCAATGTGGGAAAAATTGTACTCTAGCCAAAGGAAAGGCCCTGGTAAAAGTGGGCCTTTGAGATGAATTAAAGTACAGGAATACCTCAGGACTAAAAAGTGTACTTATGAGTGTTGTGGACCGTTCAGCCTGGTTTCAGGAGTTGTAACCCTCACCCCATGGTGGGCTGTGTAAGAGCCCAAAGAACCCACTTCATCTGGGTCTGTTCTGCCACGAGGACGTGACCTACTAAGGAGACAAAGCTTATTTCCCTGGCAGGAGCGCTGCTTCTGCCTCATTCATCTCTGGCCCCAATGCTTGGTTAACAGTCAATGACGGGTAAGACTCCTCCTGGGAGGGGCAACCTAAGCCAGACGCGACCACTTGGGAGGCCTCATGGAAGGACTGGGGGGGTTGCAGCAAAGAGGATGTAATGAACCCTCACCCCCCGGCTATTCTGACATAGCCCGAGTCCTCATTTCCATCTGGGAAATGTCTCCTGCTTCCTAATTGCCTTAAAGCCTGAAACTGTGGGGGTGAGCGGTGCAGCCCTGTGCGGGCCAGGACGGCTCCCTGGGTGATCGGGCATAAGAAAGAATTCCTAAAGTCCTGTGAAACCTGCTTTGCTAAGAGTGCTCTCCCTTAGGTGATAAGTGTCCCAGGAGGAAATGAGTATGTCTCCCAAAGTTTGGCAACCCCCTTTCCTGACAAACACTGGCTCGGATTAAGCACTCAGATTTCTTTGACGCGTTAAACCTGTATTCCCGTGTATTTGAGCCCAATAAAAGCCTAGTGAGGAAGGGGCTCTGGGTCATTCTCCTCTGAGAGTTTGACCCCTTTCCTCCCCAAGCAGATCTTGTCTTGGTAGTTTTTATTTTCATCCGTGACAAACGGGGGGTTCTACAGGCGGAGCCCCCCGCATATGAGCACTTTAACAATATATAAAACCAGGTTTAAACGTCTTTGAACACTGTGATAATGCAAGAGGAGATAAATTTTATAAATCTTGAGACACAAAATGAGAAATAGTTGAAATGTTTGAATGTATATCCTCATTTCCAAAGTATTGTCAAAACCAACTAAAGATAAAATGTAGTTTTTTAAAAACAGCATAATGATATCACACACCAGTTTCTCATTTCTTTCTTTCTTAGTTTTCTTTATAGAGATAAAAAAGTAGTGATTTTCATAGAGAAGAAACAGCTGAGATTTAATAATTCTCTCAATTTCACATCAGTGTCATTCCTCCATTATATCACAAAACTGAAGTTACTACTATTGAAAGAACATGTGCAACCCAGTCCCTTTAATCTGAAAACTTCTATATAATCTTCAATCCATAAATATGGATTTAAAAAAATCTACATTGATTCTCACAAAATTTTAAATATATTATTTTTAGTGTGATTTTTTCCTCTATCTTTTTTTGTAGTTTTCTGTACTCTATGTATTTTTTATAACTCACATGTTTCATTATATTAAAATTAGGTATTCATTTTGTTTGTTATCATATAAATGTAAACAAAAATAAAGAATAGCAATATTAATTTTAGAGGAATTAGAACTCAAGACAAAGATTTACACAGAAAAATAAAAAACACAACCACAGTAAAAATGAAAGAAGTATGAACACTTTACCCACCAAATCATTACACATCAAAACATGTAGAGCAAAAACTATAATCAGTAAAGTAAGAGAAAAATCAATCGGAAACTATATAGGAAAGAAAGATACCATTTAAAATAGTAATAAAAAACACGAACTTGCTAGGAATAAATTTTAACAAGAAATGTCAAAAACCGGTATGAGAAACAACATAAAACATTCTGTAAGGACATGAAGGTACTAAAACAAATGGAATGGCATGCTGTACTCCAAGACATAAAAACTGGTATCATAATGATGTCAATTCTCTTTAGGTTTACTTGTAAATTTGATGCTGTAATACACAGGTGGCAAACACAAGGGCCGTGGGCCGAATCCGGCCCCCTACCTTGTTTTACCCACCCAGCACCTTGTTTCTACTCAGCAGCAGCACTGAGCTCTCGCTTAACTGTTGAGGAGTGGTTACATTTATACAGTCCTAAAATTATATCTGGCCCTTTAAAGGCAACTGCAAGGCCGATGTGGCCCCCAGTGAAAATGAGTTTGACACCCCTGTGTCAAATAAGATCCTCAACAAAAAGTAAGCAAGTTTACTCTTAAGTTTACACGGAAAAACTAATAAGCATTAAATGTCCAGGAAAGCACTAAAAAAGCAATGGCGGATAATGTGCCACATACTTCCTTATCCAATCATCTCTTACCTACTCTCTTGTACTCCAGCCTACTCTCTAGCCTAAGAGGTCAACCTCTACAGACTACGTTACAGTGGCTCCTGGTTCTTTAGGTTTGACTGACTTTGATTAGTTTAAAGTGCTAGCCTGTGGTAAGAGGGTAAAGGAGAAAGAGGTAAAAGTATTTCTTTCCCTAGTTCCCACTCAGCTGAACTACAGATGGCAGAACCTCTGCTCCTCTAAGGATAATTCTCCTATAAGTCTCCTTACCCCTTCTGGTCTAGGGGTAGTAATGGTTTCCTGTAAATTAATGATAATGTGAACCTCAATATCTATTTGAAGTGAACTGACATCTTTATCATATTGAGTCTTCCAAACCATAAACTTTATATCCCTGCACACATTAAACCTTTTATTTCTCTCAACAATGTTTTATAGTTCTCTGTATAAAACACATTTTTAATTATACTTTTCATATTTTTAGTCATATTGTAAATTACATTATTTTTAAGTCCACTTCCTAACCTTTTGGTGGCAAAAAATGCACTTGAATTTTATACACTGACTTGTATCTACCAAATGTGCTAAGCCCACTTATTAATTTAAACTATGTTTTTATTGTTTTTAATATTCTATAGCTTAAAAATAATTGTACCATGAGTGAATAAGCTGACCAGTCTATCATATATAAAGTTTATACTTTTCCTCACCCCTCTGAAATGAAGATTTAAAATGTGACAAAGTGAATTTTTGCTTGAGTAACAGAATCATATACATATATTAACTATTATCCAAGAAAAATTCCTGCCCAATATACCTTGCAATATGCTACATATATGTACATATTTAAATATATAATATGTATGTATTACACTACAATTATATTATATAATATTAATTATATGTACCAGATATAAATACATTATATACATACTATATATAGTGGTAGCTCAGAAGATAAAACTGTGCTTTGAGAGGTATATGATAAACTTTACACACATACATACATGTGTACATGTTTATATACATGGCATGTATGTTTATGTGTGTATAAATATCTAAATATTTATTATTTATTCTAACACTATTTTCTGATAAAGGTAATTATAAATTATAGTTTAAAATCTTTCAAAATGCTTAAAAACACAAGTTTTACAAGTAATCCTAGTTTATAAAGGGTAGTAAAAAATTAAATATTTTGATACAGAATTTTACTTCACAAACTATTTGGAACATAAAAAGTTAAAATGAGTTTTTCATTATAACAGTAATAAATATTATATAATATATGTCTAGGAATTTAAAAAGGAAACAATAAATGAATGCATTATTCTTGTTAAAAACTGAAACAAGGCTACTCTTGGCACATGTTTTCGCCAGTGGTGTCCAGTCTGCGGCCTGTGGGCTGCTTGCAGCCCACGATGGCTGTGAATGTAGCCCAACACAAAATCGTAAATTTACTTAAAACATTATGAGGTTTTTTTGTGTGATTAAGTGTCACAATGTATTTAATGTGTGGCCTAAGATGACTCTTCTTCCAGCGTGGTCAGGGATGCCAAAAGGTTGCTTACCCTTGCTAGTGAATCCTGTGAAATCCCTGGTTCTTCCCAGTCAACTATTCCCAGTTTAATGTATATAATTCTACATAGTTACAATGCACAAACATATGTACTAACAGAAGACATATTTTTGTCATTTTGAGGTATTGATAATAAACATAAATGTTGCCACTATGAACTAATAACATTTCTATAACATTAAATTAAAAACTGAATATACTTGCCTGACCAGGGTAATATCCATATCCTTCTGGATAAGTTCAGTCTGTTTATTAGTCAACTGTAATGACAGAGCATTATATTTGCTCTGTGAAACTTCAATTTCTTTCCTTGCTTCAATTAAACTGTCTTCAAAGGCCTGAAATTAGAACATATGAAAATCTAATAAATATCGAATAAATAAAATATCTGTTGTATTTAACTACTTAGTCTAAAAATAACAGTAAAAATAAGTAGTGTTTTAAATTTATATTTTTGTTTTCAGTTTATTAAAAAAATTTTCAGTACAAGCAACAACTTTATGGCAATCAAGGACACTTTTTTCAGAAACTAGAAAAGTATCATGGCTTCCTTATGTGAAAGTTAAAGACTTAAAGCAAATAAACTTGAAATTCTGTGTAGAAATTTACTTATTAAAATTAAAATAAAGAAATTATAGTTCAATAAAAAAGTTAATTCTGTGAACAAAAAAATGAGCTCATTTACTTAACCAGAACAAATGGTAGATATTTGATGTTTTACTCTATTTTAAATGTAGTCACAGAAGAAAAGATATCAAAATAATTTCACAATGTTTGAGATTCATATTATGCTGAGTTCTTCTAACTACAGTGAAATTTCACCTATAGTTCTTCAAAGTTGGCCTTTTCCTCTTGATAATTCCCTAAATATGTTTCCATTTAAAAACTGATGTTAGTTTTCAGAAATATTTTCTCAAGAATATATTATAAAATTAATTTAATTATTTTCATAATGTATTAAGTAAATTTTATATCTAAAAATAAAGTATGCCCACATAAACACTATACAATCATTATTTCCAAAAGTGAGCACCAGGCTGTATGTCAAGCACTACAAATCTACCCTAGCCAAGCTCTCAAACCTCATATATTCACGGTGTAGTAGCAGAAGTAATCTTTTAAAAATAAAAATACTGGCATTCAACCAAGGTAGCACTGTACTTCTTAAATTCTCATTTATTATAAAGAGAAGAATGACAGATAAATATTCAGGTATCCCCAGCTTTTCAGAGGTTCACATTATGCCAATTCACTTTTACAAAAGACCTACATTTGTACCTGTTTTCACTAACAAAAAAAATCCAAAGACAATTTTCACTTCTATGAAAAATGCTGTAACCATACTAACATAGGTCTTACAGAGAAGTGAAGTAGCATAAAGCAAACTTTCTAAAAGTGGGACTACTCTTCACTTACACCATTGCAGCTTATGAAAGGTTTCATAAGAACACTACTTACAGAGAGAGATGGGGAAGAGAGAGAGGGAGAAAAAGGAGGAGAAGAAGAACAAGAAGAATATGAAGAGGAAGAAAGCAAGGGATAAAGAGAGCAAGAGATAAGAGGAGCAAGGGGAGGAAAAGAGGGACAAAAGGAAGGAGGGAGGGAAGGAAGGAAGGCAGGAAGGAAGGCAGGCAGGCACAAAATAACAAGTGTTGGTTGAAATACAGAAAAAATGGAATGCTTGTGCATTGTTGGTGGGGTTATAAAGTGGTATAGCCTCTACAGAAAACAGGAAAGCGTATAGGGGATCCCTCAAAACTTTAAAAATAGAACTACCATATACTCTAACAATCCCACTACTGGGTATACATTCAAAAGAATGCAAAGCAAGGTTTTGAAGAGATATTTGCATACCTATATTCAGAGCAGCAATATTCACAGTAGCCAAGAGGTAGAATATCAATCCAGATGTCAGATGAATAGATAAACAAAATGTGGCATATACATACCATGAAACAGTGCAGCCTTAAAAAGAAAGAAACCCCTATTGTATGCTATAACATGGATAAACCTTGAGGGCATTATGATAAACAAAATAAACTGGTCACAAAAGGATAATTGCCACATGGTTCCACTTAGATATTTAAAGTAGTCAAGTTAATAGATATACAAAGTAGAATAATAACTACCAAAGTCTAATGTGAGTGAAAAGTAAAGAGATAATAATTAATGGTCACAGAATTACAGTTCTTCAAGTCAAAGTAGTTCTAGAGTTCTCTTTCATAGCAATGTATTTATACATAATACTATTGAACTGTACACTTAAAAATAGTTAAATTGATAAACTGTGTTACATGTTTTTTACCACAATAAAAAAGGAAGGAAATTTTGACTTACATAACAGCATGGGTATATCCTGAATTCATCATATGAAGCCAAATAAGCCAGTTACAAAAAACAAAAATACCATGATTCTGTACCAAAACCGGGGGTTCAGCTGCTTGTCATCCACAAAACCCAAACCGTGAGGCACATGCTGGTGTAAAAAGGAAGGTGGTTTTATTCCAGTGCTGCATGGTCTGGGGAAATGGCAGACGCTTGTCTACTAGCCCATCTTCTCAGCAAGACAAGACAAAAGGCAGTACCCAGAGTTCCTGATCCAATTTAAAATATATTCCTTTGAAGCCCACAGATGGCTGCTAAGCGGTCATCCAGGTAGCTTAGCTTGTTCCCAGCTTCTCTCCATTTCAGGCTCCCTCCTGGGGCCAGCATGTGGAGCCTGCTCAGCCATGGGCCATGCAGCTGCTAGGGCTGCAAGACTGAGCAAATGCACCAGCAAGTGCATCACCAGGTGGGAGTGGGGAGAGAGAAAAAGAGATGGGGGAGGGATAGGGATAGGGAGAGAGAGAGACAGAGACAGAGACACTTCCTCCTATAGGCCATGGCTCATGTGGATACTAAGGCCAAGCGACACATGGAGAAAACAGGCCAGTGCATCATGAGAGTGCAGGTCCCCAGCCTCAAGGCATGAACAAGAGAGGTTTCTTTGTTCTTCTGGGACTATAGTAGCTTGGGTGTGAGGCAAACCAGGTAACTTTCTTATGCTTCTGATGGGTCTACCTCCTAAACATTCTCTTCTTTCCCCAGGGCAGACTGATAGGCCTCTTTGGTCTGGCATCTCCCACTCCTGCCATTTTAACTTCTATAGCACATTTGTCTGCCTTCCCCTGGTCTCACCCTAAAAATGATATCAGAATGGGAAAGAAGGACTTTTTCCTCTCTCCAATTACCTTGCTAGGTTTGCATGAGCTCAGTGGAAGATCCTCCCCCTGACACAATCTTGACTGATGGGGGAGATTCCCCTGGCACTCCATCAACTCCACACCTGCCACGCCCTAGTCCCCACATGCAGCAAGTTGTCTGTACACAAAGCCAGCCTAAAGAGAGCGACCAAACAAAAGGTTTAAACAAAGGTACGCTGGAAACCCCACATGGCCTCTCAGGCAGTACCAAGGACAGCCTCAGTGGGAGCGGTAGAGAACCTGTAGCCAGAGGCAGGGCATCTACATAAGGGACTAAGCATCCACAAGGCATGTGCTCAGTTATCTGGGCAACACGGCCTCATGCCCCACAGAAGTGCAATATGGCGCTGTGCTGCAAAACCCAAAGTCCTCTCCCTGACCCTGGGTATAGCGTGTGAAGGCATCCTTTGACCAACTGCATGCCCTTGGTACTCCAACCTCCAACCTCTGTCCCCAAAGAGCTGGGCTCAGTGCACAAGTGGCTCCCAGGTCCCATTCCCATGGCCTACTTCTATCCCCTCAGCAGCTCTTCCTGTTCCCCATGCTCAGCCTGCTCCCAACATTGCTACAATCCAGAGCCTGCCTGGAGGGGACTGTTTACTGGTAAGAATTCTCCTTATATGAGGTATCTAGAGTAGTCAAACTCATTGAACAGAAAGTAGACCGATGGAGTCAGGGGCTATGAACAGGGGGAAATGGGGAGTTGTTGTTTAATGAGTACAGTTTCACTTTTGGATGATGAAAATTTTCTGAAAATTGGTTATAAAGCAATGGCAATACACTTAACACTACTAACACTACTTAACACTACATTTAAAATGGGTAAGATGATAAATGTGAGGTTACGTTTATTTTAGCAAATTTTGAAACATAATAATAACCCTACATAGAGACCCAGATATAATTAGATCAGATGTCAAACAACTTGTATCCCAAAACATTGTCAAAAGCAATAGAAAAATCAGTAAGCAATGTTTGGAGACCAACAGTGACAGACATATTAACAGAAAGATCAAGAGAACAGTCAGTGAAGAAGGGCTCTGCTAAAATCATTATGAACATGACATTAACATAGCCTCATCCAAGTGTGTGTTCTCTGAAAGGCAACATTAGAGGCTGTACACTGCAGGGGAAATACTTTACTAACAGGTCCAGCCAAACCACTAAACAACCAAATGAACAAACATCCTCAAACTCAGAGTACAGTGAGAAATCAGTAGCAGGTATCCAAACCTGCTACAGTATATAATTTTAAATGTGCATTTACAACAAAGAGTTACAACATTCAAAGAAAGAAGGCAATGTCACCCGTAGGGAAAAAAGGAAGCAGGCAACAGAAACCGCCCATGAGAGGATCCAGATATCAGATTTCATAAAGATACCAAAACAACCATTATAAATATACTTAAATGGCTAAAAAAAACATGCTTCACAAAACAGCTTAAAAAATAAAAATAGTAAAATCACAAGGTTTCATGCAAAAGGAAACATGAATAAAGTGATATAAGTTATTTTAAAACATCTAAATGGAAATTTTTATGCTAAAAAACAATATAAAAATAAAAAAATATATTCATTAGAGGAGCTCAATATTTAGTATAAATTGACAGGAATAAGAACAAACTTGAAGGTAAAACAATAAAAAGAATAATAAAAAATCAATAACCTCAGAGAGATATGGAATGCTACAAATATAACAACATAAGCACATTGGGACTACAAAAAGAAAGGCAAGAGAGGACTTCCGGACAAGATGGAGGCATAGGTGGACACAATGTGCCTCCTCTCACAACCAAAATTAAGGACAACAAATATTTAGAAACAAGAAAACAACCAGAACTAATGAAAAATTGAACTGTACAGAAGTCCAACAACCATTCATCCAGACCGGTAAGAGGGGTGGAGTCGTGGCAGAAAAAGTGGAGGTGTGGACCCAGGCACCCAGGCAGCAGTGGCTGATGGTTCCCAGGCATGCAGGTGGCGGCGAGGAGACCCCAGGAGCACAGGAGGCAGCTAGCGAACCCTGGGCACAGGGTGGCAACTGTGCAGACCCAGTGAGGCCATGCAAGGGGGCTGGCTGACCAGGTGGTCCCACATTCCCACACAGACAATCCAGGCGAAGGGGAAATGGCGGAAGGGACTGGAATCCAAGAGAGAGCAGAGCAAGCGCCATTGTTCCCTCTCTGACCCCACCCCCACATACAGCGTCACAACTCAGCAACTGGGCTGCCCCACACTGGGGAACACCTAAGGCTCCACCACTCACTACATAACAGCTATGACCAGACCCCCCCCAAAAAAAACAAAAAAAACAAAAATGGCTCAAACCAGAGAATAAATGAAAGCCCCAGAGCCAATTCCTCTAAGCGATCAAGAGATAGCCAACCTATCAGATGCACAATTCAAAGCCCTGGTGATCAGGATGCTCACAGAATTGGTTGATTTTGCTCACAAATTAGATGAAAAAATGCAGGCTACAATACACGAAATGAAGGAAAATGCATGGGGAACCAATAGAGATGAAAGGAAAACTGGGATTCAAATCAATGGAGTGGACCAGAAGGAAGAAACAAACAACCAAACAGAAAAGAAGGAAGAAACAAGAATTCAAAAAAATGAGGAGAGGCTTAGGAACCTCCAGGACATCTTTAAACATCCCAACATACCAATTATAGGGGTACCTGAAGGGAAAGAAGAAGAGCAACAAGTGGAAAACTTATTTGAACAAATAATAAAGGAGAACTTCTCCAATCTGGCAAAGGAAATAGACTACCAGGAAGTCCAGGAAGCTCAGAGAGGCCCAAAGAAGTTGGACCCAAGGAGGAACACACCAAGGCACATCATAATTACATTAGCCAAGATTAAAATGAAGGAGAGAATTCTAGAAGCAGAAAGGGATAAGGGGACAGTCACCTACAAAGGAGTTCCCATCAGGCTGTCAGCTGATTTCTCAAAAGAGACCTTACAGGTAAGAAGGGGCTGGAGGAATATTTAAAGTCTTGAAAGGCAGGAACCTACATCCAAATTGCTCTATCCAGCAAAGCTGACATTTAGAATGGAAGGGCAGATAAAGTGCTTCTGAGATAAGGTCAAGTTCAAGGAGTTCATCATCACCAAGCCCTTATTGTATGAAATGTTAAAGGGACTTATCTAAGAAAAAGAAGACAAAAAATAGGACAGTAAAAAGACAGCAAACTCACAACTATTAAGAACCACACCTAAAACAAAAGCAAACTAAGCAAACAGCTAGAACAGGAACAAAAACACAGAAACAGAGATCACATTACCAACAGGGATTAGCAACAGGAATTAGCAACAGGGGAGTGGGAGGAGGAGAGAGGGAGGAAAGGTACAGAGAATAAGTAGCATAGCTGGTGGGTAGAAAATAGACAGGGGGAAGGGCAAGAATAGTGTGGGAAATGTAGAAGCTAAAGAACTTATGACACATGGACATGAACTAAAGGGGGGAATGTGGGTAGGAGGGGGTGTGCAGGGTGGAGGGGAATGATGGGGGAGAAATGGGACAACTGTAATAGCATAATTAATAAAATATATTTTTTTAAAAAGGCAAGAGCATAAAAACAGAAAAATTATTTTAAGAAATAATAGCTAAAAACTACCCAACAATGATGAAAAAGATTATCAATGATGAAAAAGATTCACATGCAAGAAGCTCAATAAACTCCAAGTAGTATGCACACAGAGATCCCCAGTCACATCATAGCAAAAATGTTAAAAGTCAAAGACAAATTCCTTGAAACCACAAAAGAGAAACGACTCATTTTTTTTACAAGACCTCAGTAAGATTAACAACTGACTTTTCTTTAGAAATAATGGAGGCTAGAAGAGTGAGATAACATATTCAAACACATTCAGAAAAATGTTTGACAAGACAGAGTCCTACATCCAGTAAAGGTATCATTTAAAAACAAATTAAAATATAATAATAAAAATGAATTCAATGAGTCACATCAACAAAATGGCAAAGCGTGCAGTGCCAACCACTCTTGTCCTGGAAGAAACATCAAAAAACAAACATAAACCGTCAAAACCAATGTTAGAAAAACCTCAAAAAGCATTCGAAGGTTTACAGAAACCAAGCAAACTCTGAACCAAAAAAAAAAGCAACTGAAAATGGGATGAAAGATTCAGAGTTTTTACTTGCCACCCACCAGCACACCAGTCCATCCCCAGCACACTAGCCATGTTCAAGCCAGGGAATCTTAAAGCACTAGAATTTGAGTGGCAGAAGCCCATGTTCCAGGTAGGGAATTCTGGAATCTGATTTGGAAGGAAGAATAGACTCTAATAGAAAATTATTATATGTGTCTGTTCTAACTTTTCTGGGGGTCACCTGAAGGAATTGTATAAGGAGATTATTTCTCTTATGGCTCAAATATACAAGGTAAATGAATAAACCACAGAAACCGGGGGCAAATCACTATTGATCAATATACACAATAAAATACCTCAGGCATGGAACAAAAACTATGGGAGGTTCTTTGGGTAATTAAAACATTAAAAATACGTATACATGGAGAAGAGTTTAGGAAGTCATATACATACACAAGGAAAGAAGTGTGATCAGAAAAGACCAGCGAAAATCCAATTTTTCACCTTAGACTGACCTCTGGGCTCTGCAATTTGGATAAATATTGAATAGGGTCTTAGCACAGAACCTAGGAAAGGAATTTGTTTTGTGTCTGTGTGTATTTTAGAGTGTTTTGTGTTTGCTTGCTTTAGTTTCTGACATTCAAGGAAATCTATGTCACATGACCAGAAAATAGCTAATGGACACAAACTTCAATGATCACACACACAACTAAAAGTATTTGGAAGACAATCTAAACAGACTACCAAGGCCTTCAACAATGAAAAAAGTATCAACTCATCTGATTTCCAAAGTTACCACCTTCTATACTCAAATTTCAATAACGAAAAACACAAGGCATACAAAGAATCAGGATATTTAAAGAATACATAAAATAACAGAAAACATGTTTGAGAAACAACAGTATCAACTTTATTTTTAAAGTATATTTTATTGATTATGCTATTACAGTTTTCCCATTTTTTTCTCCCTTTTATCCCCCTTCCACCCTGTATCCCCCAGCCCTCCAGCATTCCCCACCTCAGTTCATGTCCATGGGTTGTACATATAGGTTCTTTCACATCTGTTTCCTATACCATTCTCAACTTCTCCCTGTGTATTTTATGCCTACCGATCATGCTTCTTATTCCCTGTACCTTCCCCCCATTCTCCCCTTCCCCCTCCCCACTGAAATCCCTCCATGTGATCTCCATTTCTGTGATTCTGTTCCTGTTCTAGTTGTTTGCTGAGCTTTTGGTTTTTGGTTTTTTAGGTTCAGTTGTTGATAGTTGTGAGTTTATTGTCATTTTATTGTTGAGATAATTTTTGATCGTCTTCTATTTCTTAGACAAATCCCTTTAACGTTTCATATAATAAGGGCTTGGTAATGATGAACTCCTTTAATTTTACCTTACCTGGGAAGCACTTTATCTGCCCTTCCATCCTAAATGAGAGCTTTGCTGGATAGAGCAATCTTGGATGTAGGTCCTTGCCTTTCATGAGTTCAAATACTTCTTTCCAGCCCCTTCTGGCCTGCAAGGTTTCTTTTGATAAATCAGCTGATAGTCTAATGGGAACTCCTTCGTAGGTAACTGTCTCCTTTCCTCTTGCTGCTTTTAAGATTCTCTACTGATCTTTACTATTGGGTGACTTAATTATGATGCGCCTTCGTGTGTTCCTCCTTGAGTCCAACTTCTTTGGAACTCTCTGGGCTTCCTGGACCTTCTGGAAGTCTATTTCCTTTGCCAGGTTGGGGAAGTTTTCCTTCATTATTTGTTCAGATAAGTTTTCCATTTCTTGCTCTTCCTCTTCTCCTTCTGGCACTCCCATGATTCAGATGCTGAAACACTCAGAGTAGTCCCAGAGGTTCCTAAGCCTCTTCTCGTTTTTTTGAATTCTTGTTTCTTCATTCCTTCTGGTTGAGTGTTTATTTCTTCCTTTTGTTCCAAATCGTTGATTTGTGTCCTGATTTCCTTCCCTTCGCTGTTGGTTCCCTGTATATTTTTCTTTTTCTTTATTTCACTTTGTGTAGCCTTCATTTCTTCCTTCATTTTGCTACCAAACTCAATCATTTCTGTGAGCATCCTGATTATCAGTGTTTTGAACTCCGCATCTGACTGGTTGTCTATCTCCTCATCACACAGTTATTTTTCTGGAGTTTTGATTTGTTCTTTCATTTTCATTTTCCATATTTCTTTGTCTCGGTGTACCTGTTATGTTGTAAGGGGTGGAGCCTTATGTATTCACCAGGGTGGGCCAACCTTCTTTGCTGCGTTGTGGTGCTGTGTATGGGGGCGGGGCCTGAGAGGGAACAATGCCACTCACTCACGCTGCTCCGGCCCACTTTTTATCACTTCCCCCATTTCCCACAAGCAGATCGTGCCCTTTCCAGGTGCTGATTTCTGGGTGGGTGGGTTTGTGTGAGTTCTAGGATCCTGTGGCTCTCTCCAACAAACCCTCTTGGGCTAGTAGTTTCCCCTGCCACTGCAGCCCCCACAGAATTTTACATCTAGAAGTTTTGAGTCTTTAGTTTCTCTTCAGCCAGCACCTGCCTCCCCCACATGGTCCTCTGCCCCTCCTACAGATCTGCATGAATGCTTCTTTAACTCCTTGGTTGTCAAAGTTCCATTCAGTCTGATTTTCTGGAAGTTCTGGTTGTTTACTGTGTTTAAATTGATTGTTATCCTTCTTTTGGTTGTGCAAGGAAACAAAGCATTTGTACCTATGACTCCATCTTGACCGGAATTCAGTATCAACTTTATAACAACTGTCTTAAATATACTCAAAGAGCTAAAGAAAATGATGAAAGAAGAACTAAAGGAAATCAATAAAAACAATGTATAAACTTTAAAAAATCAATAAAATAGAAATTATAAAAAAGAATCAAATGCCAGAGTTAAAAAGCAAAATAACAAAAATTAACAATTCACTAGAGGATTCAACAACAAATATAAGAAGACAGAAGAAAGAATCAGCAAACTGGAAGATATAACAAGTTAAATTATTGAATCTGAGCAGAAAAAACATGAAGAAAAATGAACAGAGCCTATGGGAACAGTGGCACCATTAAGCAAACCAACATACACGTTACAGGAGTTTCAAAAGGAAATGAGACAGAAAGGAGCACAGAAATAAGACTTAAAAAAACAATAGCCAGACACTTCCCCAATTTCGATGAGAGATACGCACCTAAAAATTTAAAGATCTCAACGAGCTCCAGGTAAGATCAATAGAAAGAGACCCATATGAAGACACCATAATCAAACTTTGAAATTCAGCTAAAAGCAAAGAAAGAGTGTTCAATGCAACAACAGAAAGTTCTGTGTTATATTCAAGAAATCATTAATGAGAGATTTATAGGTGATTTATCGTAAGAAATCATGAAAGCCAGAAGGAAATGAGGTTGCATATTTAAAGTACTAAAATAAAAGAATTGTTGACATTGAATTTTATACCCAGCAAATTGTCATTGGAAATTTAGAGTGTAAGGTATTCACAGATAAGCAAAAATTAAGTGAGTTATTACTAGATCTGAGCTATAAGAATGCTAATCATTCAGACTGAAATAAAAGGATGCAAGAAAATAACTGAAAGCCCTATGAAGAAACAGAATCTCCATTAAAGGTCAACGCATGGGCAAATATAAAATCCAACACTATTGTATGTTGGTTTGTAACTCTACTTTTCATTTCCTACGTGATTTCACTAACAAGCACATAAAATTACAAATCTATGCTATAGGGCACACAACTGTAAAAGTGTAACTTGTGATAAAAATAACATAAAGGAAAAGCAATATAGGAGTAAAATTAAGTATGCTACAGAAGATAAGTTGGTATCAATTTCAATTATATTGTTGTAAGTTTAGCATGATAAATGTAACCCCCATGCTAACCACAAAAAATCATATTAATACAATATAAACAAAAATTAGAAGAAAATAAAAAGGTGCTGCTATAAAAATTCAACTGAACACAAAAGAAGAAAGTAATAGTGAAAATCAGAGAGAAAAACATCTATCAGACTTACAGCAAACATATTAAAAACAGGCAGAAGTTAGTCCCTCCTTACCAGTAATTATTTAAATGTACATTGTTTAAGCACTTCAAACAAAAGGAGTAGATTAATAAAGAATAGATAAAGAAAATATACAACTCTATGATAATTAAAACACTAATTTTAGATAAAAATAGATTGAAAATTAAAAGGATGAAAAATATATAGGAAAGGGAAAAGTAGGCTTACAGTTGTTCATATAGAAAATAATATAATAAATAAATAACAGTATAAGAATAAACTATTTTGCATACAAATGTAAGTGTACTGCCACACTCTGTATTCCATGAAAGTAACAACCCAAAAAAGAGCTGAGATGGATATAATAATATTGGACAAAACAGACTGTTACAAGAGACAAAAAGAGAACATCATATTTTAAAGAGATTCATCAAGATACAATTACTATAAACATACATGCACCAAACAACTGAGCCCTAAATTAAATAAAGTAAGCAATTATAGAATTGAAGGAAAAAATAGACAGTTCCACAATAATAGTTGTAGGTACTCCATTTTTAACAATGATTAAAAACATTTCAACATAAGGTCAAATAAGAATATAGAGGGCCTGATCACCAAGGTAATGAAGTTAAATTAACAGATGTATGTAAAACAAAACACTGCACTCCCAAAAAGAAGAATACACATTTTTCTCAAGTACACATGGCACATTTCCCATATTAAACCATAAATTAGTCCATAAAACAGCTCCCAATAAATTTTTAGGCAAGGAAAGGGAGGGAGAGAAATATCAATGTGTGGTTACCTCTTGTATGTCCCCTACTGGAGACTTGGCCCATAACCCAGATACATGTCCTGACTAGGAATCAAACTGGTGACTTTTTGGTTTGCAGACAGGTGCTCAGTCCACTAAGCCACACCACCAGGACCCAAAAAATTTAAAAACATTAAAATCATACTAAGGAGTTTCTCCAACCACAATGGAATGGAGCTAAAACTCATTAACAGAAGAAAAACTTAAAATTTTAAAATATGTGGTAATCTTAAACAACTAATAAGTCTAAAAACAAATCACAAGAGGATTATAAAATATTCAGAGATGAAAGAAAACAAAAATATAACATATCAAAACTTACAGGATGTAGCAAAGGCAGTGCTCAAAGAGAAATTTATAGCTTAGCTATAAAGGCCGACATCAAAAAAAGAAGATGTATGTTAATTCAATAATCTAATTTTAAATATTGAAGAAACACAAAAGGAGTAACAAAGTAAATCCCAAGTGACAAAATATAAACAGTAGTATGAAAATTTTTTTAAGAAAATAGCAAAACAACAGAGAGAAGCAATAGTTGATTATTTAAAAAGAGCAACAAAATTAACAAACCTTCACATAGACTGACAATGAAAAAGAAGAGAAAGGATTACATAAATAAAAATCCAAAAATGATACTACTACTAACCATACAGAGAAAGGATTCTTAAAAATACTATAAACAATTGTGTATTAGAAAATTAAATAACCTTCATAAAATGAACAAATTCCTAGAAACACATTTTCCCTAAACCAACTCAAGAAATAAGAAAATCTTGATAGACTTATAATAAGTAAGAGCTTTAATTAGTTATCAAAATTCCCAACATAGGCCCTGGCTAGTACGGCTCAGTTGGTTAGAGCATCTTCCTGTAGAGTGAAGGGATAAGAAAATCTTGATAGACTTATAATAAGTAAGAGCTTTAATTAGTTATCAAAACTTCCCAACATAGGCCCCTGGCTAGTACGGCTCAGTTGGTTAGAGCATCTTCCTGTAGAGTGAAGGGTTGTGAGTTCAATTCCTAGTGAAGGCACATACCTGGGTTATGGATTCAATCCCTGGTCAGAGCACACGTCGAAAGCAACTGATCAATGCTTCTTTCTTACATCAATGTTTCTCTCCCTCTCTCTTCCCCTCTCTCTAAGAGCAATAAGCATGTCCTCAGGTAAGGAAAAAGAACCTCCCAAAATAGAATATTCTATGACCACATGGTCATGTAATTCTACCAAATGTTTTTTTAAAAATTAATACCAGTCCTTGTCGAACTCTTCCAAAGAATATAAGAGGCAATGCTTTCTAACTCATTCTATAGGGCCAGCATTATCCTGATAACAAAACCAGATAACGATATCGCAGCAATTAGAAGTTAGTTTACATTCAAAATCAATCAAATAATGTAATTCACCATATCAACAGAATATAAGATAAAAACCATATGATCATTTCCATAGATGTAGGAAAAGCATTTGACAAAGTACAACACCCTTTCGTGATTGAAAAAAAAAAATCCTATCAACAAGCCAGGAATACAAAACAACTTTCTCAATCTGATAAAAGTGCATCAACAAAAAACTCACCTAATATACTCAAGGGTCAAAAAGTGAATCCTTTCTCCCTGAGATTAAGAACAAAACATATGTCCACTATATCTTTCTATTCAACTTCGTACTAGAAGTTTTAGCAAGGGCAACATGCAACAAAATGAGATTTAAAAGCATCCAGATTAAAAAAGAAAACTAAATGTTTCTTCTTGAAGATGACATGATCTTACACACAGAACATCTTAAGGAATCAATCTGTTCAGCAAGTTTGCAGATTACATGACAAATATACAAAAATTAACTGTATATAATACATTAAAAGTGCACCATCTTTTAAAAATTAAGAAATAATTGCATTTAGAATAGCATAAAATTATTAAATATTTAGGAATACATACCCCAAAATAGTGCCAAGTTTTATTCCATAAATACAAAACACTGTTGAAAGCAATTAAAGACCTAAATTAATGAAACATCCCATGTTGATTGATCAGAATATATATTAAGACAGTAATACCCTGGCTGGTGTAGCTCAGTGGATTGAGCGCGGACCTGTGAACCAAAGGATCGCGGTTCGATTCCCAGTCAGGGCACATGCCTGGGTTGCCAGGCCAGTTCCCGGCAGGGGACATACAAGAGGCAACCGCACACTGATGTTTCTCTCCCTCTCTCCTTCCCTTCCCCTCTAAAGATAAATAAATAAAATCTTAAAATATATATATATATATATATATTTATTTAAAAAAAAAAGACAGTAATACTCCCAAAATTGATATTCTGATTCAATGCAATATTTAATAAAATAATCTCACCTTGCTTGCTTTTTTTGCAAGAAATGAAAGAGCTGACTCTAAAATTCATATGGAAATGCAAGAGACCCAGAATAGACAATCCTGAAAAATAAGAATAAATGCGCAGGGCAAACACATCCCAATATCAAAACTTGCTATAAATCTATAATCATCAAGAGAATGTGGCAGAGACATTGGAATAAATGTATAGTTCAAAGGAACAAAATTTAATTTCAGAAATAAACACTTATATGTAGAGTTGATTGATATTCAATAAAAATGCCAAGACAATTCAGTGGTGGAACAACAGTCTCACTAAATGGTGCTGGAACAAATGAGTAACACATGTAAAAGAATGAAGTTGGATTCCTATCAAACATCACATTCAAAAATTATATCAAAATGGATCAAAAAAACTAAATGTAAGATATAAAACTATTAGAAGAAACCATAAGTGCCCATCCTCACCATGTTGAATTAGGCAATAGTTTTTCTGATATGACACAAAAAGCACAGGCATCAAAAAACAGATAAATTCAATGTCATCAAAATTTAAAACATTTGTTCCCCAAATAATGCCATCACAGAAGAAAAAAACATCTAAGAGGACTGAAGAAAATAGTTTTAAATTTTATAGCTAAAAAGAGACTTATACACAGAATATAAGCAAAAGAAATGAATACACATTCCTTCAAAGATATACAACTAGCCAATAACACCTGAAAAGACTGTCAACATCATCAGCCATCAGGGAAATATAAATCAAAACCCAATGAGAAACCACTTCACATCCACAGGAACAGCTATAATTAAAAAGGCAGACAAATTAACAAGTGTTAACAGGGACAGAAATCACAAGCCTCATGCACTGCTGTTCAGTATGTACAATGGTGTAGTTGCTTTTTTAACATTAGTATTAACAAACATTCTAATTAACAACAACTGCCAGTAATGTGCACAGTGTTAATAACAGGTGGATACAGTTTGAAGTAATGAGATTGGGAAGCCACTGCTTCCTTTCTACTCCAAGAATTTCAAGAAACAGTTCATATGCTATCTCTTTTTAAAAGCAAGCTTAAAAATTTCCTGAACCCTGAAACTGTCAACAATACACAAATCCTTATCATTATTTTGGTGCAGCTGCTTTTGAAAACAATCAGACATTTCCTCAAACATTTAAGGACACAGTTACACTAAGACCCAGTAATCTCACTTTTTACTATATACCTAAGGAAAATGAAGATACACAGGTGTGTGTGTGTGTGTGTCTGTGTGTACACAAAATCTTATACAGAAATGTTCATAGCAGCATTATTCATAACATAAATGTCCACTACTATTGATAAATAAAATGTAGGATATTTATGAAATGGAATATTAATCAACAATAAAAAGGAACTGAACACTAATACAGCACCTGATATAACATGGAAACATTATTCTAGATCAGCCACAAAAGACCCTAAACTATAATTTCAATTATATTAAATATTTAGAATAGACAAATCTATAGTGAAAGAAAGTAGATTAGTAGTTATCTACTAAACCTTAGTGGAGCCTAAGGGCAAATGAGGAATGACTGATTAAGGTTACAGGGTTTCTTTTAGGGATGATGAAATGACTTCAAAGTAATTGTGGTAATAGTTGCTCAATTATGCATAAACTAAAACCATTGAACTGTACACTTTCAATAGATTAAAAATGGATTTCAATAGAGTCAATAGATTATAATATATGTAAATTATATGCTAATTAATATTCTAAAGAGGAAAGAATCAAAGTTTTCTTATTGACACAACATAACTATATAACTTAGGGAAACGCGGAAAATGTACAAAGTATTAGAACTAAGACATTTGGCAAAAACTGTTGTAAAGAAGCTCAAACGCCCAGCCAAGATGTAGGTGTAAGCAGATAGGCTATGCTTCCTTGCACAACCAAAAGAAGGATAACAAACAGTTTTAAAATAAAAAACAATCAGGACTTCCAGAAAATTGAACTGTATAGAAGTCCAACAACCAAGGAGTTAAAGAAGAAACATTCATCCAGATTGGTAGGAGAGGTAGTGATAGAAAGCCAGGGCAGAGAGGACGTGTGGCAAGGTGGCAGCTAGCAGAGGGTAGGCAAGGTGGCAGTTCGAGGAAAGACAGTCCCACATATGCGTGCAGATAAAATGGGAAGGGCATCTGGGGAGCAAGACAGACTGCGCAACCCAGGGTTCCAGCACAGGGAAATAACACCTCAAAACCTCTAGCTATAAAAACCTGTGGGGGTTGAGGTGGTGGGAGAAACACCCGGTCTCACAGAAGAGTCCATTGGAGGGGCCCAACATACATAAACCCACCTACCCACATGGGAATCAGCACCACAAGGGTGCAATTCCTTGTGGGTAGCGGGGAAGTTACTGAAAGCAGGATGATAGCTGAGCAAGTGGCATTGTGCCCTCTATGACCACTCCCCCACATACAGCACCACACAGAGTGAAGTGGGTTGCCCCACTCTGGTGAATACCTAAGGCTCTGCCCCTTACAATATAACAGTTGCACTGAGACAAAGACATATGGCCCAAATGAAAGAACAAATTAAAACTCCAGAAAAAAACCTAAGTGACAAGGAGATAGCCAACCTATCAGAAGCAGAGTTCAAAACATTGACAATCAGGATACTCACAGAAATGATTGAGTATGGGAGCAAAATAAAGGAAGAAGTGAAGGCTATACAAAGTGAAATAAAAAAAATATATACAGGGGATTAACAGTGAAAGGAAGGAAACTGGGACTCAAATCAGCAACTTAGAACAAAAGGAAGAAATACACATTCAACCAGAACAGAATGAAGAAAAAAGAATTCAAAAAAATGAGGAAAGACTCAGAAAACTCTGGGACAACTTTAAACATTTTAACATCTGAACCATAGGAGTGTCAGAAGAAGAGGAAGAGCTTATTTTCAAATGGAAAACTTATTTGAAAAAATAATGAAAGAAAACTTCTCCAACCTAGTGAGGGAAATAGCCATGCAAATCCAAGAAGCTCAGAGAGTCCCAAACAAGTTGGACCCAAGGAGGAACACACCAAGACACATCGTAATTAAATTACTCAAGATTAAAGATAAGTAGAGAATCTTAAAAGCAGCAAGAGAGAATGAGACAGTTACCTACAAAAGAGTGCCCAAAAGACTATCTCAAAAGAAACCTTATAGGCAAGAAGAGGCTTGAAAGAAGTATTTGAAGTCATGAAAGGCAAGGACCTACACCCAAGATTACTCTATCCAGCGGGGAGTGGGTAGGGACAGAGTAGGGGAAAGGATACAGAGAATAACAATAATAATTGGTAGGCACAAAATAGACAGGGGAAGGTTAAGAACAATATAGGAAATAGAGAAGCCAAAGAACTTATATGTACAATCCATAGACATGAACTAAGGGGGGAGGCATGCCAGAAGGCGGGGGCAGGATGAAAGGGGAGAAAGAGGAGAAAAGGGGGACAACTGTAATAGCATAATCAAAAAAATACTTTAAAAATGAATAAAAGAAAAGAAGCTCAAGACAAAAAAATCAGTAATATACCTGCATTCCAGAATTAATCAATTAAAAATATAATTAAATATATTATTTACCATAACACAATGCTTTTTATAATAACTTAGTAGCTAGGAATAAATCAAATAAAAGTAGGCAATGCTATTTTAATAAATTTACAAAACCTTATTTGACATTCATAAATAGTAGGATCACAATTCTCCCAAAATTATTTCATAAATTATGAATAGGTCTAACCAACTTTCTAAAAGAATTTTTCAGTAAAACTAATAAAATGATTCTTAAATATTAAAATATAGTGAAGAGGCATGTATAGGGCTCATGACTTACAAAAAAAGAACAAAGAAATAGACTTTTCTAACAAATAATGGGTTAAATTATAAAACTGCAATACCTAAAATTATAAATATAATAGGAAGCCCAAAACAAACCTAAAGACATGGAAATTTGGAGATTGTATCACAGATCAAAAAACTATTGAGTAAATGGTATAGAACACCATACCCAAAAATGAATCCTATATAAAGATTTGGGGATAGGAAAAACTTTAGCATATATGACTCTTAAAGCAAAAGAGAAGAAAATAATAAAATTGACTCTCAAAATTCATAAACTTTTGAAAGTCCAATTCACCTTATTTAAGATTGATAAAACAGAAGATATCGGTAATATATATAAGAAAGCACTACTATCCAGAATAAAGTATGCCTACAAATTAATGAGATGCCTACAAATTAAAGTATACCTACAAATACCTGCTGCCAAAAAGAAGTCACAGAACAAAAAAAATCACAGCAATCACAGAATGGACTATATCAAAGGCAAATAAGGAAATGAACATTATCATTAAACAATCATATATTAATAGCTATAGGTAACACAGGAAGTACCATTGACCCTTATTGTACTACCAAAATGCTTAAAGATTGTAGGGAAGAAGAACTAATATAAGCATCAGAATTCAATTCTCCAAATGGCTCAGTCATTTCTCTAATTTGCACCAAAAGATTTAATGTATTTCCTTAAAAATCTGCAATGAATTGAATCACGCACTCAGAAAGACACATCATTTCTCCTCTGATTTAAATTATCACACACAAGGGAGTACAGACATACACACTTTCCCATACTTACTAGCTATATATGTACATATATACATATACTCACATTACATACTTTTTTAATAATCTTTTAATCCTCACCCAAGGATATGTTCACTGATCTTAAAGAGAAAGGAAGAAAAGAGAAAGAGAGAAATATTGATGTGAGAGAGAAACACTGATTAGTTGCTGACCAGGGATCGAACCCTCAACCCAGGCAAGTGCCACAAACAGAAATTGAACCCGCAACCTTTTTGGTGTATGGGCTGACACTCCAACCAACTGAGCCATGCAGCTGCTCTTATGTTATATGTTCTTTTTATGTGTGCATACATAAAATGACTATCATATTTTTACTAGCACAAAAATCCATTTCTGGCCTTTTCAACAATATCTATGGAAAATAGAAACCTAAAATTTGGTGGACAAAAACTGAACAAAAACACTCCCAAGAAAGAGATAGTTACTAAAAAAGTATTATTTTGAAAAATACTGACCAAAAGAGTATAAAAATATAATAGAAGTTGATTGCACTTTTATATTCTATGAAATAAAAGTTTACTATGAATAGGTTCTCTTAAGCCAAAGAAAACACCACCCTCAAAACACATATTAGTATTTTTTAACTGTCTTGTGTTTTTCAACATTTTTGTTTTTTAAGGCCTTGAAAACAGTCTTAAAACTATAAAACAATGAATTCTAGCTATATTTGTAAATTTAAGCACTAACTAAAAAAAGTGAAAACTCATGATTCCAAATGTTTTTTAACACGTTTTATTTCAAAATGCTATATCCTTTATTTTTTAATGATCACATTTTAGATAACTATTTGAAGTCAGTTTCCTGCTTTGAAACATCAATTTTTTAAAAGCTGTGGGTCTTAAGCAAAGGAATATAAATTAATGCTAGTCCCCACTGGTGGATTTGAATATATAACTTACTAGTTAAAGAAAACAACATGTAGGGTCCTGTAAGTTGTTGGATTCAAAATAACAGCGTGAATTCCATTCTCAACGCATACCTTTATTTTTGCATCAACGCTATATTTTTCTTTTCTCCAATGTGCTTCCTGTTTCTTCAGTTTCTCCAGGTCATTTACCAGGTCAGTGCAGCGGGTACTTAATTTCTCATTTTCCTCTTCCAGATTTTTTATAAGCAGTCTGTTTTGCTCTTCCTTATTCTGTACACTCTCTTTCGTGTCCTGCAGAACAGTACCACAGAGCCAATAACAAACAAACAAACAAAAAAATGGTGAGAACTAATCAGTAAATATAAACTGCAGTTTTACCCTCACAGCAGCTTCTTCTATATTTGATAGCCAAGGTCACCTGTATATTTTTATTGGCCTCTTTTCATGCAGGTGGATGGGTCATATTTTTTCACTGGATGACAGCTTTGATGAGTACACATTTGCAAAGAGCCCATTAATTGATCAAGCTGCCTTTGATGCTGTCCCCAGCTATTTTTGAGACCCACACAGACATATCCTCCCAGACCTAGGTTTTATCAATTAATAATGCCAGTCCCATCAGAATCTAATTACAAGAAGCCACATATTCACACTCCTACTTTCTTAGCTCCATTTCCATCATTAACTATTCATCTGAAAGTTATAAAGCTTGTAGTATTAGCTTTAAAGCATCTTTCTCAGAGTTTTCTCATGTGAAAAAACTGTGGTAGATCAGGGCCTAAGGCAATTTTTCCTCCAAGCTTGTCACTTTCTGTGCCACAAAAGCTGACAAAGCTTAAAATAGGACTTCAAAGCAATAGCACTGTAAAACTATGTTCAAGTCAACACACCTTAACTTCTTGCCTTTTATCTTTAAATTTCTTCTGCAAGTCACAGAATTCTTTCCTTAAGAAAGCATTTTCTTCATCTACTGCAATCTTCCATTTTACAAGGTCATTTATGTCCCGTTTTAATCCCAGCTCTCTCTACATAAATAAATAAATAAATAAATAAATAAATAAGTTATTGATGAGTTAGTATTTCTAAGAAATATACATTTTTTAGAAAGATTCAGATCTTGATTAAAATATAAGGATTAACTAGCTTTCATAATAACAATGCTCATTTCCTTCTTGTTGGTATGTCCATAACTTTTTAAGTAAACTGTGCGAGTGTGATACTTAGTTATTAGTTTAAGATGAAGAACACATAAAAACTGGATATCAAATAGTAAGCCACATTCAGAAAGCAAATATTTGGGATTTACATGTGTAATAAGAGAAAAACAAAATTTTATGAAACATTCTATCTAATTAAGGAAAATGAATATTAGCTAAAATAACTATTACACTTTTGAGGTATCATTTGAAAGAAATATTTTTAGGAAAACAACTACAGCTTCTTAAAGGCGTTAGTAATTTTAAAGAATTAAAAATGGCAACTTTATCTTGGTGCCAAAAATATCTTGCTCCACTGAAAGAACATTCAGAACATTATAACTACCACAATTTTTAACTGAATATTCTTCTTACCTGCCAGAAAAACCTAAATACCTAAATGATACCTAACTGAAGGAGGTACCCATGACCCAATCCTTAGTTTCCCACTCCTCTCATTATAGCTTTTCTCTCAGAAAATGCACCCACTCTCCTAGTTTATGGCCTCATCTGTGTCTGAAAGACTACATCATCCATAATCCAGCCCCAACTCTCCCAATCTCCAATCCCATATTTCCAACTTCCCATGCAAACTTCAACTTGGATTATCTGCTACCACCTAAAACTAACATGATAAAACTGAAATCCATATTCTGATACTATCTCCCTCTTAGACTGCAACTTTTGTCAACCTATCCATTTTTTTCAACTAAAAGTTATTAAGACCTATTATCTGGCTATACACACTTTTTTAAAGCCTCCTAATCATCCCTAACAGCATCCTTCCCTTAAGCCCCATCTGCCTGTCCAACCAAGAATCAGACACTTCAAGATATAAACGCACTGTTTTCTTAAGTAATATACTCAGTAGAAATCCCTCACCTTTATTCCATCTCTCATCTATCACTGATGTTCATCTAATCATTAAATGTCTTTATTTTGTATTCTCACATTTACTTCTAATAAATATTCTCCAAAGAACTTGAGGATGAACTTAAAGATTCAGAGATAGGGTAAAAAAAACAGAGAGTTTAAAGAATAAAATGAGTGTATCTTCTATATCCTAATTTCTTAAAGCTATAACGTTAATTGATTTTATTTTACTTCTACTTAAAAGTATTTTTTATTTTTTATTTTTTTATTGTTGTTCAAGTACAGTTTTCTGCCTTTTCCCCCCACCCCAGCCTAACACCCCAGCTCTCCCCACCTCCCTCCTATTTCCACCCCGCCCTTGTTATTGTCCATGTGTCTATAATTGTTCCTGCAAACCCTTCACTCTTTTCCCTTGAAATTCCCTCCCCTCTTCCCTCTGGTCACTATCAGCATGCTCTCAATTTCAGTGTCTTTGGTTATATTTTGCTTGTTTCTTTGTTTTGTTGTTTAGGTTCCACTTAAAGGTGAGATCATATAGCATTTGTCTTTCACCACCTGGCTTATTTCACTTAGCATGATGCTCTTCAGTTCCATCCATGCTATTGCAAAGGGTAGGAGCTCCTTCTTTCTTTCTGCTGCATAGTATTCCATTGTGTAAATGTACCACAGTTTTTTGATCCATTCATTTATTCATGGGCACTTAGGTTGTTTCCAGCACTTGGCTATTGTAGATTGTGCTGCTATGAACATAGGGGTACATAGGTTCTTTTGGGTCGTGTTTCAGGAATCTTAGGATATAATCCTAGCAGTGGAATTGCAGGGTCAAAAGGCAGTTCCATTTTCAGTATTCTGAGGAAATTCTATACTGTTTTCCATAGTGGTTGCACCAGTCTGCAATCCCACCAACAGTGCACTAGGGTCCCCTTTTCTCCACAACCTCTCCAACACCTGTTGTTTGTTGCTTTGTTTATGACGGTTATTCTGACCAGTTCCTTAAAAGTATTTTAAACAATAAATATAGTCATGGGCCACTTAAGAAAGTATGTTCTGAAAAATGCACAATTAGGTGATTTCATTTTTGTGTGAATATCATAGAGTGCACTTACATACACTCAGATGATATAGCCTACTACTGTAACTGTATGTGCTGTATATGATTTGCAGTGCAGTAGGTGTGTTTACACGAGCATCACCAGAAACAAGTAATGCACTGTGCTACCATTGTGATGGCTGTGACAAAACTCCGAGGCCACAGGAATTTTTAATAATATGGAACCATAGGGACTCCATTATAATCATACAGGACCTCTGTAGTATATGCAGTCCTCCGCTGACCTGAAGTTATGTGATGCATGACCATACAGACAAAAATAATCTGTGCTAAGTGCAGAAGGTATTAAGAAAAATAAAAAGAGCACCCCTGTATCCACAACCATCCAACTAAAAAACACAACTCTACCATTATCTTTGAAGTCTTGTGTATGTTCCCTGAACCTCTCACATGAGTAAGCACTGTCCTGAAACTATGGTTCTCACCTTTATCATGCCTTTCCTATAGTCTGAAGACATATATATTCCTATTTAACACACTGTAAAGTTTAGCTTATATTTGAACTTAATACAAATTAAACCATACTACACGTATTCTGTGGCATGATATTTCTCAATATACATTACATTCCCAAATCCATCCATATTGATAGATGTACCTATAATTCAATTACCTTGGAGTATAATATTATTCCATTATATAAATATACTATTATATATTTATTAATCTCTTATCATTATATATTTCAGCTGCTTCACATTTCATGTGTATATACTGGATCATGAAGTAAAATGTATGTTTTTCTATATTGGATGGTATTAATAAAATTTTGGGAAACATTGCTCTAAATTATATATATTCTGAGGTGAAACTGGTAAGTCATAGGACAGATGCATTTCAGAGTTCTGCACATCTGCAGCAACACCTGACTCTCGGGACTGTTAATTTTTACAAATCTAGTAGATGTACATGACACTTCAACACGGTTTTCATTTCTATTTATGTGTCTGACATCAATCAACCAGCATAAAAATAGATCCATAAATATGGCCCAACCACATTTCATAGCCCATTTTTCTACTCCCATCTAAGTCTTATCCTACTTCAAATTGAATTTCCACCTTCTCCATGAGCTTTTCCCAACTATCACAGTAATCTGGGCCATCTCTAAATTTCTGTATTGCATACATTATTCATTTGGCATATAAGATACTACCCAGCCTTTTAATTTTTCCTCTATGTACACATATTGTCTCTCAAACCAGATTACTAAATGTTTATAAATGAGATGCACAATGAATTAAAAACTCCATAAACTTAATTTTTAAATAAAAAGCACATTTGTGGGAAATTAGTTAACCAAAACTATCATATTCTGGTAATTCATTTAATAAATTTTATGTTATACTACATAATCATTAAAGCAATAAATTAGATAAAGATGTACTCCCAGTAGAGGACGATTGATAAATTAAGTCCTTAAAGATTGGTAAAATCTTGTATAATTCAACATATTTTTCTAATAAAATATACCATCAATGATCTACTTTAAATTATAAAAGCAGAGGTATTTATAATTACAGTTCATTTTACAATTTAACTTTATGAAACTTTTTCAATAAACTTTTCTAGGTAGAGCACATTTTTAATGGTCTAGCTTGAGTTAATATTAAAATAGCAACTAGAACTCAGAGGAACCATAAAGTAAAAAGGGTGACAAGAGAAAGCATGTGTGGAACAAATAATTTATTATGAATAAGCCATGAAATGAATAATTCACATCATGGTCAAAGAAGTCTATAGACTAAGAAGAGAATGATAGTGAGTATGAAGCAGGGTAAAAAGGGCAGGGGGCAGCAGCATAAAGCCTAAAACTCTATTAGGAAATACTTGAGCATAGTTAATTTATTATTTATATGACCCACTTTCAAATGGACTAGAAAGCTTTAATACAAACAGATAAATAATAAAATCACAACTAAAACAATGCTAAGTGTAGAAAGAAAAAGAGGTAAGAGAACTAATTGTAATTGAGAACCAAAACTTATTTTTTAGTTTTCAGGAAGGTAAGGAAACAGGGAAATATAATGTTAAAGAGCAATTGTTATCTAATAAAATACAATATATAAGTTATTAGCAGAGTCATGTTATCTAATGCAATATTAGAAGGGGATTTATTATATGGCCCATTTTATAACTAAAGCATAGCATAGTCTTACCAAAACAAGTTATATGACAATTTTACACTATTATCAATAAAATACATATTAGACTGCACTTCTGTGAAAGTTTTTGTGCAACTAGCTAAAAACACAGTATATGTGTATAACTTTCTAGTAATTTAAGACTTACATAAGCTATAGAGTTGTCATTCTTAACTATTACTCTATTCCATGAGCTAGAAGTTTTGAAAATTTAGAACTATATCTATAATATTACTCAGTGGAACAACAAAACACAATGGAGGGACCCCTCCTGGTTTCCAATCCAGCATGTAAGGAAATTGTAAGTCATCTCCCCTATTCGCACAACATTAAAAAAGCTGAAAAAAACTGAAAATCAGCAACTCTTCTTAGCTGCATCAGAGAAATGAGATCATGGGGCAAACTACTATTCCCAAAACTGGAGAGTCAAATGGGCAGATGGAGAGAATCACAATTTCCAAAGTAGAAATCCAGAAGAAAACTTCATGGGAACCTTTACTGGGATAGGAAAAACCTTATCTATAACTAAGGAATTGCTGGAGGATCGGTGTAGATATGTTTGAGAGTTAAAAAGTCCAGGAGGGCCCATTTCTACGGAGACAGGCAGCTAAGCCAGAAAGGACACACAGCAAGGTGTCCAACCGCCCAGGCAAGTGAGGGCTGGCTGAATCAGAAACTAAAGACGCAAAGCTAGCTGTAATTGACTGAGGGGGTTGCCACAGAGAGATAAACTCCCAGTCTCACAGGAGAGTTCATTGGAAAGTGGGGCTAGAGTGGAGCAAGTGACTACATTGTTCTCTCTCTGACCCCTCCTCCACAAACAGTGCCACAACGCAGCAAAGAGGGTTGGCCCACCCTGGTGAATACATAAGGCTCCACCCCTTACAACATAACAGGTACACCGAGACAAAGAAATATGGAAAATGAAAATGAAAGAACAAATCAAAACTCCAGAAAAATAACTGTGTGATGAGGAGATAGACAACCTGTCAGATGCAGAGTTCAAAACACTGGTAATCAGGATGCTCACAGAAATGATTGAGTTTGGTAGCAAAATGAAGGAAGAAATGAAGGCTACACAAAGTGAAATAAAGAAAAAGAAAAATATACAGGGAACCAACAGCGAAGGGAAGGAAATCAGGACACAAATCAACGATTTGGAACAAAAGGAAGAAATAAACACTCAACCAGAAGGAATGAAGAAACAAGAATTCAAAAAAACGAGAAGAGGCTTAGGAACCTCTGGGACTACTCTGAGTGTTTCAGCATCTGAATCATGGGAGTGCCAGAAGGAGAAGAGGAAGAGCAAGAAATGGAAAACTTATCTGAACAAATAATGAAGGAAAACTTCCCCAACCTGGCAAAGGAAATAGACTTCCAGAAGGTCCAGGAAGCCCAGAGAGTTCCAAAGAAGTTGGACTCAAGGAGGAACACACGAAGGCGCATCATAATTAAGTCACCCAATAGTAAAGATCAGTAGAGAATCTTAAAAGCAGCAAGAGGAAAGGAGACAGTTACCTACGAAGGAGTTCCCATTAGACTATCAGCTGATTTATCAAAAGAAACCTTGCAGGCCAGAAGGGGCTGGAAAGAAGTATTTGAACTCATGAAAGGCAAGGACCTACATCCAAGATTGCTCTATCCAGCAAAGCTCTCATTTAGGATGGAAGGGCAGATAAAGTGCTTCCCAGGTAAGGTAAAATTAAAGGAGTTCATCATTACCAAGCCCTTATTATATGAAACGTTAAAGGGATTTGTCTAAGAAATAGAAGACGATCAAAAATTATCTCAACAGTAAAATGACAATAAACTCACAACTATCAACAACTGAACCTAAAAAACCAAAAACCAAAAGCTCAGCAAACAACTAGAACAGGAACAGAATCACAGAAATGGAGATCACATGGAGGGATTTCAGTGGGGAGGGGGAAGGGGAGAATGGGGGGAAAGGTACAGGGAATAAGAAGCATGATCGGTAGGCATAAAATACACAGGGAGAAGTTGAGAATGGTATAGGAAACAGAGATGTGAAAGAACCTATATGTACAACCCATGGACATGAACTGAGGTGGGGAATGCTGGAGGGCTGGGGGATACAGGGTGGAAGGGGGATAAAAGGGAGAAAAAATGGGAAAACTGTAATAGCATAATCAATAAAATATACTTAAAAAAAAAGAGAAACTATTTTACCAAAGTCTAGTGGGGTTTAACCAGAGACTAACCAACCTGGAGGAAGAAAAAATACCCAACTTCAATACCTCTAGCTTTCCTATCTCTCCAAAGGGAGCAAAAACAGAAACTCTTTGAAAGTCACAGCCTAGGGGCACCTTTAAGACTACAGAATACTTCCCTACGCCCTCACACCTCACCACCAGATCAACAGGGCTTCTACATAATAACTAAAAAAAATTGTGTGTCCACATGACAATTACAAGTCTCTAGAGAAACCCAAATAAAAAAGGACACCAAAGCAGAGTTTAGCCTCTGACACATACAACTACAACAAATAGTAAACAGCCTAACATCATAAAGTTAAAATCTCATCAAGGCCTTTTTACCTCAGTACTTTTTACCCATTTGGTTAGTTTTGTGTGTCAACTTGGCTAGACCATGTTTTTTGATCAAACATCATTCTACATATTGTGGTGAAGGTATTTTTTAGATGAGATCAACACTTAAATCAGTGGAATCTGAGTAAAGTAGACAACCCCTTCATAATGTGACCAGCCTCATCCAATTGGTTGAAGGACATAAGAAAAAGGAATATGGTCATCTGAAGAAGAAATTTTTTCCTCCAAAGTGCCAACAGCAACTCTTCCTTGAGTCTCCAGCCTGTCATGCAGAGTTTGTACTTGCCAGTCCATAACAGCACGGGCCTATGTCTTAAAATCAATTATCTCTCCATCTCCCTCAACCTCCCTCAACCTCCCTCCCTCCCTCTCTCTCTCAGATTTTGGTCCTATTTAGGACTTTGTTCTTAAGATTTCAAGTACATGAATTCTACCACCAACCTGAATGAGCTTGGAAGCAGATTCTTTCAAAACTAAGCCTCTAGATGACAATTCCGCCCAGTCAAAACCTGAGTTAAAAAAAAACCTTATGCAGTCCTCAGGAAAGGACCCAACAAAGCGATGCCCACATTCCTGACCCACAGCAACTTAATAAACATATGCACTGTTTATAATAATGTATAACAGAGCAAGTGAAAAACAAATATAAGTCAGCCTATTCTGCAAAATTTATACTAGAAAATAATGGAGAAATGGAACACAAGCATTACAAATCTTGATAGTATACAAAAAAGAAACACAACCAAATAATGCAAAGAATAGGAAATGAAGTCCTCTAATTACTCTCTGTAAGTTAATTTTGAAATGCAGGAGAAAAGAATGGCTAAGTAAAAAGTCTAATTTTTTCCAGGGTACAATTAAGAGATACTCTAGATTTTTCAGAATGTTAGCATCAAGAGATATAGTGCTCAATATAATATATAAAATACTAAATTTAATCACAGGAACAAAAATATAGACTCTAAACCTCCCAAATGATCAACATGAGAGTACATATACACATAAGCATACACAAAGAAAGAGAAGACATATAGTGAGTTTCAAAAACAAAAGAAATATTAAAAACAAAAGTATAAGGTCAGACAACAAAGACCAAATAAATATGTTATCCCAAGAAAAGCAAATGAGATGAACTTACCTTTAAAAAGGTAAATTGTTTAAATTGAGTCAAAACACAAAGTCCAATCAAATACTCTATGCAGAGATTCACCTAAATATGCAATATTATCGGGAACTGTCCACGTGGCATGGAAATGTAGCACAGCTTCCACTCGGAAAAGCCAGTAGGAAGTAAGATCCGGCACAAAGGAACCATGCCCATGGATAGGTTCTCCCATGGGGAATCGGGCCTGCAATGTACCTAGGCTGCTATGAGACTTGCTTTTGCTAAAACTCCCTCATCCTGAACTGAGGCAGCAAGTGCTTACTGTAACTTCCTAAAATCTGAGCTAAACCTCCCAAGTATGGAGTGTGACTCGTTTGACTACTTTCCCCCTTGGTCTGCAACATCCTTCTCTTTGAAGTAATTAGCAACTTTCTTTCCTTTGTTATCTGTAAAAGGTAATCCCCTGCAGTGAACCTGTGCACAGTAAATGAGGACCATCCTCAATGTAATATACCCAGAAAAGCAATAAAAGCCTGTCCAGGCAGGAGCTGGGGCACTCTCTCTCACTCAGAGAGTGGCCATGCCATCCCTTTTTCTCTAGAAGACTTCCACAGTCCATGTGAATTTGTTCATTGTGGCCACAATACATAGACCCTGCCGGCCAGGATCTGCATCACAATATAAAAGAATGAACAAAGATATAACATATTAACAAAAAGAAAGCTGGGAGAAAGATAATGGTTTAAGAAAAAATAAAAATATACTGTATTTTGCCATGTGTAATGCGCACCCACATTTTTGTGTACATATTATACACAGGATTATTATGCCTGTGGTATATAATCATTATACCCATGCATAATGCGCATCCTTATTTTTCCTACAAAAATTTGAGCAAAAAAAAGTGTGCGTTATACACAGCAAAATATGGTAATCTGAAAAAATAAAGAGAGGAAAAAGTTAGAATGAATGTGCTGAATCTTGTTATATTAAGCCCACAGTCTCTACCTTCATCTAGAATTCTGCTAACTCAAGCCCTCTTGCATTGTGTATTTTTAATTTCCTTCACCATTACTTCCAAATATTTTGCCTAATATTTTTAAGTGCAGAATCTTCTTTCTCTTCACTGTCACGGTTCCTCATTCTTTTCCATTACTTCGTTAAAATTAAATGATCTCTTAAAATGTCATATACCAATTTTCCTTGTGTTGCTTTCTAGAATCACTAAATACTTCATTATTGCTGAATTTAATGTTTTTCACAAACTCCACTTGCACCAGCATTTTACAACTTGACCACCTTTTGCTTCTTAAAACTTTGTTTTCAATTCATGGGATACTGCATTGTACTTTGCTCTCTTCTTCCCTGAACAGTCAGTTTATCTTTTACTGAACTTTGCTCTTCCACTCACCCATGAACAATATCAACGATATATTGTTCTCAGAATTCTCACTGTTTAAGCTCTTCCCTTAGCTATAACACTAAATATCTACATCTTAAAGAGAACTCCCTTTCAAAGATCAGATTCACGCTTTCAAAAGTTTGCTTAAAAAATCTCTAAATGGAAATAACTAAAACACAAATTATCTAAAAGATCAAAACCTAATCCTCACAGTAAGTTGTTACTGCTGATAATAACCCTATTTCTGATAATAATGCCACTGTTCTCTGGTTTGTCCAGGCTAAAAACCTAATAGCCACTTTCAAACTACTGTGAAGTCCTATGGTTATAATTCACATACCTTTCATTCCTGAATACCTAATAGTTAAGGTTTGTGTCATTACTCTTAAAAATATGAAAATACCTCCTAATAGATCTTTCCAGTATTTTTTTCATTTTTCAACTGTCTATACTGATTATCTGTTTTATTTTCACAGACTGCAGCTCAATTAACTTAAGTTCCCAATCAAAAACTTAGATAGATTTCTTTGGCCTATCAGTAAAATCCAAATTTTTCTTTCAAGCAATCAAGGCCTTTCCTTAATACACATGCAACATAACATTAGTCTTACATCAGCCTACATACCTACATATTATCAATGAAACATACTATAAATTTCAATTTTACCCAAACATACTCTTACCTTCATGCATTTTACTCAGTGTTCACTCTGGGCAAATCCTCCTACAATTTCTACCTACTGAAACCCATTTCAACACTTCAAGGCCTCTCCATATAATGTAATCAGTCCTTCCTTTGATTCTTTACAATATTCTGCTTATGATTCTCTCATGGCACATATAATACATTGTTTTTTTCGTGTTTATATTATACATTCAACAATATTCAATGAGCATCTATTATGAGCCAGGCAATACAGTAAATATTAGGTGCCAGGTAAACAAAGGTCAACGGTTATACAAGATTCTCCACCCAACAACAATAAAAAAATTCTAAAAAAGAATGTCAACTTTTTTAAAAAAATGCATGCTATAGCTATCTAGAACAAATGAACTGAGCATTTCAAACTTAATGCCCAAGGATATAAAATAGTGTCAAAATCCATTCTCCCCTGTAGAACAGAGTTGTAACTGAGAAAGTGATGGGCTCAGCCTGGATCCACATTTTCCCAAACCCCCTGAATCTTGGGGTATCCATATGACTCACTTTTCCCAATGGAATGTAAGTACAGATGATGTTTGTCACTTCTAAATCATAAAGCTGTACCAATTAGGCAGCTTAGTCTAGCCTAATTAACACACTAGGCACAAGACAATATATATCTTAGAAGGCATTTGACATTGAAATACAGATGGCAAATAGAACTGGTTTTTTCCCCACAGCAAACTGATTTAACATGTTATTTCTAAAATTTCATCAATATAGGGTCAGTTATAATCTCTAGTATAAAAAAAACACAATGTTGCCCTGGTTGGTAGTTCAGTTGGTAAGTTGTCCTGCTACGCCAAGGCTACAGGTTCAACCCCAGGTCAGGGCATATACAAGAATCAACCAATGAATGCATAAATAAGTGGAACAGCAAGTCTGTGTCTCTCTCTCTTTCTCTCTCTTTCTCTGTTTCTAGCAAATTCATGTTTCTCTTTCTTTCTCTCACTCTAAAATCAATAAATAAAAAATTTTAAAAAGAAAACACAAAGTTGCAAAAGGTACAAATTTCAAATTTGTATGTCAAATAGGAATCTATATTTCATTTTAAAAAGAGTTTATATGGAAGTAGAGAATGGAAAAAATAATTGCATCTTTTATCTAAGTTAACTTCCACTTTTAGTCTTCTAATAAAACAATTTTATAGCAATAAACAACCTAAGATCAAAGTTCTCATGACCCTTTAATGAGCTAGGACGGAAAACAGAGTCAAAAGCCAAAAGAGAATAGTTGCCAAAAAGAACCTCCATTTAACCCAGAAAAAATTATAGGTCATTTAGCCCACAGGAACAATTGGGTACAAAATTAATTTAAATATATTATGCATGACATACGCCATTCTTATAACAAATTTCTTGCACCTTTATTTTGAAGATATTTATACCTTGAAAATAGTTCCTAGAAGTACTGACCAAATGGATTTTTGCAGTGATAATATACTGATTGTATAAATTATATGTAATAATATACTTATATAGTCAGTATATTATATATTTATTATACAATTATATGTAATAGTATAATTTACTGATTATACATAAAAGATAACCATGGTAACTCAAAAATACAGGCTTTCAAAAGATCAAATAGAATCATCTTAGTTACTGTTCATCTTTTCTGCAAACAAAACCATATTAAAATTTACAAGTTTCAGAAGTAAATGATAATTATTAAAAGTAAAAGGTCCAATGGCATATTTCACAGACATAGAACAAACACTTCAAAAATTTATATGGAATCATAAACGACCCCGGATAGCGGCAGCAATTTTGAGAAAGAAGAGCAAAGTAGGAGGGATCACAATACCTGATACCAAACTGTATTACAAAGCCACTGTAATCAAAACAGCCTGGTACTGGCACAAGAACAGACACGTGGACCAGTGGAATAGAACAGAGAGCCCAGAAATAAACCCAAGTCTCTACAGTCAATTAATATTCGACAAAGGGGGCAGCAACATAAAATGGAGCAAAAATAGCCTCTTCAATAAGTGGTGCTGGGAGAACTGGACAGCTACATGCAAAAAAATGAAACTCGAGCACCAACTTACACCATACACAAAAATAAATTCAAGGTGGATAAAAGATTTAAATATAAGCCATGACACCATTAAAATTCTAGAGGATAATATAGGCAGGAAAATCTCAGATATTTCACGCAGCAATATTTTCACTGATACGTCCCCTAGAGCAAGGGACATAAAGGAAAGAATAAACAAATGGGATCTCATCAAAATAAAAAGCTTCTGCACAGCTAAAGAAAACAGTATTAAAATAAAAAGAGAACCAACTGTATGGGAAAACATATTTGCCAATGATACCTCAGACAAGGGATTAATCTCCAAAATATATAAAGAACTTACAAGACTCTACTCTAAGAAGACAAGCAACCCAATTAAAAAATGGGCAAAGGATTTGAAGTAAAAGGAAAAATTCCATAAAACAATGAGTAAGTGCTAGATGCTGCTATAGAACTCTAACACCATCTTAAGAGTTTTAATGTATAAATAACACAGCCTATTAATTCAGAAAACAATAAGTTACAAGCAAACTACGATAACAAAGAATAATCCAACTATAGTAGTTTCAAAACAGTAATGGTTTGGTATAATGATATTCTTACTGATATTCTCATTGAACATTATTGCAGGAATAATTTAAAGTAATCATAAAAATCTACTTCCTGAAACAAATACAGTATTTTAAGTATTTGCTATAATACCAACCTGTTCCAATTCTTGTATTTTAGCATCCTTGACTTGCAGAATTTCTAAAATTTTTCTGTCTTTAGCTTCAGATTTCTGTTTCTCTCTAGAAACAAAAAATATCTATATTTATACACATGGAGAGTTTATTAGTCATAACTGGTAGCTAATCCTTTAAATTTTCACACCCTAACAATGAGTGTCACTTTAAATACAGAAAATTAAGTTATCTTGGGCTGACAGCCCTTTCTGAATTAATCAGAAACCACATGGCCAGTGATGGCAACAACTCAGAACTGCTCACAACTAAAATAACTTCATATTAAAAAACAATTTAGTTTCCAAATTTAGATGCATAATAAAATTACTTAAAATATGTTTAATCTTCGTTAAAATAACCATTGTATCATCGATTTAAAATAATACATAAACATGTCTTATTAACAGATACATTATATAGGAAATTATATTAAGAATAAAATATTTATCACTGTTTAAGTAAAAGCCTCAAAAAGGGAGGAGCTTGAGAATTACTAACAACCAACATTGAATAAATGAGGGAGAAATATAATAGACACTTACTTAATTTTTAATTTTAAAAATAGGTAAAATAAATAGAAATATATACCTAAAGCAAAATAAGCCAGGCAGTGAAAGAAAAATACCATATGATCTCACCTTTAACAGGAACCTAATCAACAAAACAAACAAACAAGCATAATATAAACAGACACTGAATTTGAGAACAGTCTGACAGTAACCAGAGGGGAGAGGGGAAGGAATTTCAGGGGAAAAGGGGAACGGTTTCGAGCAACAAGTATAAAGGACACATGGACAAAAACTAGGGGGGCGTGGAAATGGGAGGAAGGTGGGGAGGGCTGGGGCGGTGGGCTGGGGGCGGGGTAAAAGACAGAAAACTGTACAATGTCAACAATTAAAAAAATACTGATTAAAAAATAATAAAAAAATTAAAAAAAAGAAAAAGAAATATATACCTAAATCACTCATGATTCACAAAGTGTAGAGATAAGGAAAAAGAAAAGAACCCTCACTTGAGAAAGAGTGAAATAAAGTAAAGACCTTACAAGGCACACAGGGATATTAGAATGCAATCAGAAAAACATACCACTGGTTATAAGAGATAAATTCAGATAGTACATTTAAAAAAATTAGACTTCTAATAAGTAAGCATAATAAGTTCATACTGAGGCTCTTCTGTGTTCTTTAAGTTTATAGTATTAATAGAACAACATCGAAGAAAAAAATTAAGGCAACATGGCCACATCTCTGAGGATCACCAACTAAACAGAAATATATTGCTATGGATAGGGATGGTGCAGACTAAGGTGAAAAGAGCTTAGTTCCTGGTGGATAATAGGAAATAAGCTTCCTGCTCAATTTGGAGAAGCACAGTGAGGCTCACTGTTTGAAACCAGAGACTGGGTGGGGCTCCCAAATTTTTAGAGGCCAAAAAAGCTTCCACCCATCCTTGCCTGGAACTATGTCTTTTTTATATGAAAGTCTAGAATGGCAAAAGTTTATAAATAGAGCATCCTAATCAGAAGCTGAGCCAAAATGCCCTACGGCTCAGGTTCTAAATATAGCAAATCCTCTGTGCCACTATTGGCTAAGAGCCACAAACTACCAATATAAATCCTATTTCAGAATGGGGGAATGGGATTAGGGTAACAATTTAATGGCAATCATAAACTTTCTAGAGAGAAAAAGACCTTAGACAAGGAGGGGTGGTGAGGAGAACAATGAAAGCAATCTTCCCACTCAAGATGTGTCCACAAACAAAAAAATCCAAAATATATGAAGAAAATACACACTTTACCCCCACACACACACAACACATGCACACACTAACTCAATAATCTAAAAAAGTAACATACAAAATGAAAATAACACACTAGAAAAAAATTTCAAATAAGGATCTTTAAAGATATAGAAGAATGATTAAAGTGAATCTCAAAACAATAAAGTGGATCTTAAAAATCTAGAAAAGATATAATCACTGAATCAAAAAAAAAACAATTAAATGGGCTAAACTCAAAACTAGATATAAAAAGGCAATCAGTGAAATGGATAATATTAATGAGGGACTCATCCAGAAAACTGCATAGAAAATGATGAGGTTGAAAATATAAAACCATTTTAAGACATGTGGCTTTCACTAGGAAACTCCAACATATGCCTAAAGAGTTCCAGAAGTAGTAAGATAAAATATAATACATCATTTTTAGAAGGTAACCATTGAGAATGGTTTAGAATTAAACAGAGTTCTCAGATTCAAAGATATCTACCATGACAAATATAAAAAAAAGAAAAAACATATCTATACATTCATTTATCATTCACTCAACAAGCATTTACTGAGCCCTTCTTACATGATAGGCACTGTCCTAGAGACTAGGAACAAGGCACTGCAGTGAACGAAATAAAGCAAGAGGCAGTCTTTATGGAATAAACATTCTAGTTCACGCATTTTGAAAGCACATGATGAATAAATGAACACACAGTATGTCAACTGGCTATAAATATAACCAAAAAAATAAACTAGGGTAAAGAACAAAAGGATATCTAGTGTTAGAGAACTGGTGAGTAAAAAGGAAAGTTGCTATGTTTTACAGGGTAATTAACAAAAGGTTTGAGCAGAGACTTGAAGGAAGGAAGTGAGAGTCATAGAGCTCTCAAGGAAGTTTCCCATGCCATGCAACTGGTAACAAGTAGGCAAAAACATAATTGATAGATTTAAAACAAAGTAAAAAAGTAAATTTATCTTCCCTTGTATGGACAAGGAAAAAATGGTAGCTGAAGACAGAGAGATCACTGGGAATAAAGTAATATATTGTCTTCCAAGCCTTTTGAACATTGAATCTGACTCTCAGTAAAATAGGAAGACAGAGGATAGGTTTGAGCAGAGAAAGACCATAATACAAATTATTATTTTATGAATACCATACTGGCTTTTGGGTTGAGAACAGCCTCTAAAGGTCAAAGGTAGAAGAAGAGAAACCAGTTTGGAAGCAACTGAAATACCTCAGGTGAGAAATAAAGATGAATTGCACAAGACAGGTAGGTATAGTAGTATTTATTTATTTTTTTTAATTTTATTTTTTGTTCTTGTACAGTTTTCTGTCTTTTACTCCCATCCCAGCCCACCGCCCCAGCCCTTCCCACCTCCCTCCCATTTCTACTCCCCACCCAGTTTTTGTCCATGTGTCCTTTATACTTGTTCCTGTAAACCCTTCCCCTTTCCCCCCTGAAATTCCCTCCCCTCTCCCCTCTGGTGACTGTCAGCCTGTTCTCAATTTCAGTGTCATTGGTTATATTTTGCTTGTTTGTTTGTTTTGTTGTTTAGGTTCCTATTAAAGGTGAGATCATATGGTATTTGTCTTTCGCCACCTGGCTTATTTCGCTTAGCATAATGCTTTCCAGTTCCATCCGTGCTGTCTCAAAGGGTAGGAGCTCCTTCTTTCTCTCTGTTGCATAGAATTCCATTGTGTAAATGTACCATAGTTTTTTTGATCCACTCATTTACTGATGGGCACCTAGGTTGCTTCCAACACTTGGCTATTATAAATTGTGCTGCTATGAATACTGGGGTGCATAGGCTCTTTTGGATTGGTGTTTCAGGGTTCTTAGGATATAATCCTAGCAATTGCTGGCTCAAAAGGTAGATCCATTTTTAGTTTTCTTAGAAAATTCCATACTGTTTTCCACGATGGTCGTCCCAGTCTGCAATCCCACCAATAGTGCACTAGGGTCCCCTTTTCTCCACAACCTCTCCAACACTTGCTGTTTGTTGCTTTGTTTATGATGGCCATTCTGACCGGTGTGAAGTGGTATTTCATCGTGGTTTTAATTTGCATCTCTCTAACAGCTAGTGATATTGAGCATCTTTTCATGTGTCTCTGGATCCTCTGCATGTCCTCCTTGGAGAAGTGTCTGTTCAACTCCTTTGCCCATTTTTAAATAGTATAGTAGTATTTAGAAGTGATAAAATTCTTCATATTTTGAAGGATTAACAGGATTTCTTGATACATTAGATATGAAATGTAAAAGAAAGAAAGAAATCAAGAATATTTCCCAGGCTTTTATTTGAGCAACTGGAATAATGGAGTAGACATTATCTGAGATATAGAGGATAAGAATGAGAGACAATTAAGATTTGGGATTTGGATGTGTTACATTTGAGATGCCTAATGAACTTCCAAGATGTAGTTGGATAAACACGCCTAGAATTAGTCAAGAAGTCAAGACTAAAGACAAAACTTTAATAGTCATCCACATACATTTAAGACCGTAAGTAAATGGGATCACCAAGGTAGTGACTTTGGATAGAGAAGCCTGAGAATTGAATCTTGTGGCACTCCGACATTAAGAGATTAGTAAGATGAGGAAAAAAACAGTAAGTCATACTAAGAAGGATAAGCAATCATGTAAGAGGAAAATCGAGAGAAACTAAGTGTGTATTTCTAGAAGAAAGGAATCAATTGTGCCAAATGCTATAAACATGTTAAAGAAGATAAAGACTGAGAAGTGAATTCCAGAATTAGCAATATTGAGGTCACTGGTGACATTGATAAGAGCTGTTTCAGGAGAATGGTGGGTATGAAAGCCTAACAGGAGTGAGTTCAAGAGAGAAAAGAAAAAACTGGAGATAGCACAAACTACTCTTCAGACAAATTTTGCAGTAAAAAGAAACACAGAAACAGAACAGTAGATCAAGGGAAATGTGAGATCAAAAGATTTAAGAGGGAAGACAAATAGCATATGTATATGTTGACAGAAATAATTCAAGACAATGAGAGACACTGATGATGCATGAGAGAGAAGGGAGAATTTCAGGGTTCTTGAAGCTACAGCATACACATAGAAAGTTTGCCCTTAGATGACAGTATGAACACCAAAGAAATAAAAAGGAAAATATGAGTATAGATTCAGACATACTGGTAGATACAGTTATGGGAGGAATATAATCTCTCAGAATTCTAAAAGCTCCTATTTTCTCAACAGTCATTGATTGTACGCCTAAACTACTCCATGGTACTGCTGACTAAGTATTCACTTGGTTTGTCCAAGCAGCCCGCAGTGACCTTAAATTGACACTAGCCTCTCAATGCAAGTGTACGCCCTACTCAGCAGCCCACTGTCATCGCAAATTTAAGTTCCTGATACAACTTCCCCAACAGCCCTTGTGAGCAATAGCCTTTCTCTTTTGCATCCCTTAGTGAAAAACTTCTGTGAAGTTTACCAAAACCCAGCACTTACGGTATGAATTGACCACTACTGCCTTAGCTCAAAACTCCCAGAGCACCCCACTTACTAACAGTAATAAAGGCATATGCCACAGGTCCTGTCTCTCTCTGTCTGCACTGTGCTTTGACCTTCCCATGCAGCCCCTTGAGGTACTTCCTTCAGGAACTGTGAGTAATAAACTTCTCTATTTCAATTTTTTTTTGTTTGTGATCTGCTCTTGAGCCATGGCTCATCATCCAGGACTCTGTGCTCCACTTAATAAATATCAATTTGACAAGTTCATAACAGCTATCTACCAGCTGAGAGTGAGAATGAAAAACAAAATGTTAGAAGATGACAAGGAAGTAAGCATAAAATAGTCTTCTAGGACAGTGGGATAGTAAATGAGCCAGAAAAAAAAATTAGGCTCATTACCAGGCAGGCTAAGGACCACTGAGCTTAGTGGTCAAAAATTTACCTAAGACCAGCCATGTTCAGTCCTCTGAATGTAGGCACAAATAAGTAGAAAGTTGGAATAAACCACATTTGACATTTTTCTAACATGTTATGACTACCATTTTTACTGTCTGTACTTTATCCTGCTTTATTATTTTATTTTCTATTTACCAAGCATTAACAGTACATTTAACGCCTAATCACAGACCATTGTCTTCAACTGGGTTTTCTTTTTATTTGTGTTTCTTTTGTTAGTAGTAAAATTAAACATACTTTCAAATATTGAAATACCTTATTTCTAATTTGCTATTGCCTGTCAATATCTGCCATTTCATATTTTAGTTTTTATTGATTTATAAAACTACTTTACATATTAAATACATTCCCTTTGCTTATTTTTTGTCACATATAATCTCAAATTATAACTTGAATTTTTAATTTACCATTATAAAATCATGAGTATTACAAAAAAAACTATATATGCCTCTGGAGAAAAGTGCCCTCAAATCCTAAAGAACAAGGCATAATGGGGTTTACCCTGGAATGAAGACTCAGTTTGAGACAGCTGAAACATTAATTCCAGTAAGAAACTTCCTTTGTAAGTTCCTTTATGGATATACTACTAATCTATTTTTAACCTGCCAGGAATTAGTTTAATGTACAGGGATAAAGTCTAATCCACTTTCCTATAATAAACCTAAAGTCCCCACTAATGCCTAAATTAATTTTTATGGTCCTTTTTAAATGAAATTGTATGCCACAATATCCAAACAAAAGCATTATTACAGCTTCCAAATGAACTTGCTACCAGGTTGATTATCTCCTATGATACATGTACATAACTCATGCACAGTCTAACCCAGTGGTTTTCATAGTGTGGGTAACCAAAGAAGTAGCATCAGAATCACCTAGAAATTTGTTATTAAGGCACCATCTTCCATGCACCCTGAGGGTAAACATTCTGAGTGTAGGGCCCAGCAATATGTTTTTAACAATAACAAGTTGTTATGGACTGAATGTCTTTTCATATCCATATGCTGAAGCCCTAATCCCTAATGTGATGGTATTTGAATGTGGGGCCTTTGGGAGGTCATGAGGGTAGATACTTCATAGAAGAAATTAGTGCCCTTACAACAAGAGACATTAGATTCTCATTCTCTCTCATTCTCATTCTCATTCTCATTCTCTCTCTCTTTCTCTTTCTCTCTCTCTCTCTCTCTCTCTCTCTCTCTCTCTCTCTCAAGGGAGGATATGGCAAGATGGCAGCTTTATGTGATAGAACTCTCACAAGGAATAAAACTGGCAGGTATCTTGGTATTAGACTTCCTAGCCTCCAGAAAAATGAATGTTCGTTATTTTATGCCACCCAGTCTATGGTATTCTGTTATAGAAGCCCTAACTGAGTAAGACACAAGGCCTAAAGTGATTCTGATGCACACTAAAATTTGAAAGTCACTGAAATAACAGTAACTGATGCTTCTCAATATCTCAATAGATTACATGAGCGACATAGTACTAAAAGTGTAAGACATAAATCAAATGTCAAACTTCAAATAGAATATAAACTTCAAAAATATAACTCAGTGATGTGTATTTTATAACCAAACCCTCCAAAATTGAATGTTATTTATAGTTTTAACTATTTTTTAATTTTTCTTTTTTAATGTTTTTGATTATGCTATTATAATTATCCCATTTTTTGCCCCTCTAGTCCCCTCTGCCCTGTACCCTCCCTCCCACCAGCATTCCCCCCTCTTAGTTCATGTCCATGAGTCAAACATGTAAGTTCTTTGGCTTCCCCATTTCCTATACTATTCTTAACCTTCCCCCATCTATTTTGTACCTACCATTTATGCTTCTTATCCCTTGTACCTTCTTCCACCATTCTCCCCTCACCCACTCCCCACTGGTAACCCTCCATGGGATTTCCATTGTTCCTGTTCTAGTTGTTTTATCACTTTGTTTTTGTTTTGGGTTTTTTTTTGGTTCAGTTGTTGATAGTTGTGAGATTTTTGATCATTTTCTTTTTCTTAGATAAGTCCCTTTAACATTTCATATAACAAGGGTTTGGTAATGATGAATTCCTTTAATTTTACCTTATCTGGGAAGCACTTTATCTGCCCTTCCATTCTAAATGATAGCTTTGCTGGATAGAGCAATCTTGGACGTAGGTCCTTGCCTTTCATGAGTTCAAATACTTCTTTCCAGCCCCTTCTGGCCTGCAAGGTTTCTTTTGATAAATCAGCTGATAGTCTAATGGGAACTCCTTCGTAGGTAACTGTCTCCTTTTCTCTTGCTGCTTTTAAGATTCTCTACTTATCTTTCATCTTGAGGTAATGTAATTATGATGTGCCTGGGTATGTTCCTCCTTGGGTCCAACTTCTCTGGGACTCTTTGAGCTTCTTGGACTTTCTGGAAATCTATTCCCTTTGCCAGACTGGGGAAGTTCTTCTTCATTATTTGTTCAAATGAGTTTTCAATTTCTTGCTCTTCCTCTTCTCCTGCTGGCACCCCTATAATTCAGATGTTGGAACACTTAAAGTAGTCCCAGAGGTTCCTAAGCCTCTTCTCATCTTTTTGAATTCTGGTTTCTTCATTCTGTTCTGGTTGAATGGTTATTGCTTCCTTTTGCTCCAAATTGTTGATTTGAGTTCTGGTTTCCTTCCCTTCACTGTTGATTCCCTGTATATTTTCCTTTATTTCACTTTGTACAGCCTTCACTTTTTCCTCTATTTTGTGTCCATACTCAACCATTTCTGTGAGCATTCTGATTACCAGTGTTTTGAACTCTGCGTCTGATAGGTTGGCTATCTCTTCATTATTTAGTTCTATTTTTGGAGATTTGATCTGTTCTTTCACTTGGGCCATATTTTTTTGTCTTGGGGCACCTGTTACATTGTAAGGGTCAGAGTCTCAGGTATTCACCAGAGTGGGGCAACCCATGGCCACTGCCTGTGGAGGAGGGGTCTGAGAGGGAACGATGCCACTTGCTCAATCTCAGCTGGCTTTCAGTCACTTCCCCCACTTCCCACAAGCAAAGTGGGCTCTTCTCCTGCTGATTCCCAGGTAGGTGAGTGTGTACATTCTAGGACCCTATGGGTCTTTCCAATGAACTCTCCTGTGAGGCTGTGAGTTTCTCCTACTGCCACAATCCCCACAGGTTTTTTCAGTCAGAGGTTTTGAGGCTTGATTTCCCTGTGCTAAAACCCAGGGTTGCAGGGTCTGTCTCACTCCCCAGTTACTTATCTGCATGCGAATGTGGGACCACCAGGTCCACCAGCCATGCCTTGCCCACCCCAGTCCTTCAGCCAGCCATCTAGCTTAGCCTGGACTCCTCTCTACCCTGGTGCCTGTCTCCAACTCTCCTATTGGTCTGGATGAATGTTTCTTCTTTAACACTCCTTGAATGCCGGACTTCCATACAGTTCAATTTTCTGGCAGTTCTGGTTACTTTTTGTTTTTAAATTTGTTGCTGTCCTTCTTTTGACTGTGCAAAGGAGGCAAAGTATATCTACCTATGCATCCATCCTGGCCAGAAGTCCTAAGTGAGATTAAGTATTTTAACTATTTTTTTAAGTACAACTCAAAAATCTATATAGGCATTTGTCCAGCAGCTCCTCCTGGTGGTATAGGAAATCCAGTATTTTCACAACAGGAAAATTCTCCCAAGAGTTAACAGAGCTACACTATTAATACAATATTGTTTACTCAGAATAATGTGATAAAAAAAAGTTGTTTCACATTTAAAATATCACCAAACTATTTGATCAATTCAATTATAATATATTCAATGTATTTACAAGACATAAAAAAGGGTTCCTAAAAAAAGAGATACTGTCAAGAAGTTGATGATGATCAATGACTGAGACAAACTCCTGCTTAACTAATTAGAACCACTGATGTGCAATAATGATGAGAGCTAAGAATATCTGCAGAGTTCTTTAGGATGAAAAATGAAGTGAAGAAGGGCTGTCAAATATGTACAAGTTTAAAGCACCAATCACTTTTCCCAAGAGTACTACCCATTTAAACATTTAACACTGCTGTATTACCCACATGATTTACCACGTTTTTTACCATTTTTCTAAATCAAAAATCTGGGAAATTATTCTAAATCATTAAGAATCAAAACTTTATTGTGTTATAGAATGTGCCATATATTATTCAATATGACAGAATTATATTTTCTGGGTTTGAGCCTATTTTTAATGAGATGACAAAATGAAATATTTGAGTCTAAAAGAAACATTTAACTATAAATGATGCAATAATATTGGTCTGAATTATAAAGAAAATGAAAATCAAACTTACTGATATTGATTATTCTTAATTAACAGAGAGACAATAATGCACCAAATAAACCTAGTTAGACTGTTTTCTTTCATTTCAGTACAAAAATCTATTAAAATGTAGATTTTATACTTATTAATGGCTTTCCATTCAAATGCATTCTCAATTTCCTAATAAACATCAAGATTCCAAAACAGTAAGACTGATAAAAATGGAAGTTTAGGCAAATTAAAATTGTAACATTACCAAATTTTAACCTTTTATTCACAAACTTTTATAATTATTTTCCTATCTTGAATATACGTAATAAATTACTAGAATAATACCTATTAATATAGAATAAGAAAATTTGAAAAAGAGAAAAACTTGAAAACTTAATATTTTTAAAACACTTTTACTCCCCAGTAAAACCAGCTATTGAAAAAAAAATCTGAATAAAAAATAAATTACTAAATCAAATGATCCTAATGCATATATAACCTTTACCATTAAATATTGTAAAGGCCCAGGTATAGTTAAAATATTTTGCTTTAATATCAGCACATAATTTTAATACATAATCAGGAACTTCTAACTATTACATTTTATTTTTCAAATATATTTACATACACCCACATTTTTAAAACTTTATGTGAAAGGCAAAACTTGTGCTAGAAAAGTCAGCCTGACACATACATGAAAATGTGTTTTGTTTTGTTTTGTTTCCTGTTCAATTAGGTAGTTCCAAACCAGAACAAAGAACAGAATTAGGTTACATCTGAATCTGAATTTGTAAATTACAGCACAGAGATTAACTCTTCAAACAAAGTAACAATTTAATAGAACACAGTTTAGATTTAATATATCAGTGAGAATTGTACATTTATTTCAGGTATCCTTATTCATTCAGCATCATTTCTGAAAATACAAAGTTGGAACTCGAAACTTCTTTAGTTTTATAGTTAGAAATTAAATGATTTTAGTTGCTGATTTTCTTGTTTCTTCTCTTTTAACTACATAGCCAGATACGTCTGCATATACTCAACATTTATTATCTCAACATCCATTAAAGAGTTGGAAAATTGGGTCTTATATGTCTTTAATAATTGTGCAAATACTTTTCAACCAGAATCTAGAAGTCTCTTACAGCGTTCAAAAATATCAGCACTTCAGAACAGACTGTTTTAACATCTGCACATCACCAGGGTTGCCCCCAAGGATTTTTAAATGATGCCTGCCTGTGCTGAATAAAATGCTAACTTGCACCTTGCATTTCAAACTGTGTCCTGAGCAGCCATCCAGTTGGTACAACACCAGCTGAATTCCCAGAGGCCACTGTTCACTCAGGCTTGACTGCAATTATCATGTCAATATTTTGTGCTCTGATATGCAGATATGCACACACACAAGCTGTGTAATACTTCCTTCTCCATGGAATGTTGACTTATGTTCAATGTTCAGGGAATTTTTAACAAAACCAGATATAAACTTTCAACAAATGAAGACAATTACAATCATTTTACCTTAAGAACAAAAAATTGCATTACTGTGTTACCTTCTGTAACGCATATAAAGGCTCATTTTTAAAGTATCTATGCTACTACAATTTGACAATTCCTTAAAGGTATTCATAAAGCTAAAAGACTACTTGTCAAGCTTCTTGCATCTGTATAGTAAGAGTTCAATGTGTTTTTTCATACTTTATTGCACATTCTTTCACCTTAAACAGTACAGGGGATCCAACTAAACACCTTTTAGATCCTCTGACCATCTTCTCATTCATCCACATCTCTGCCTAGGCATTTATGACTGTTGCAAGAGCTGCGTAGCAGCACTGCTGCCAGATGGAAGAATTCTGGCAGCTACACTTCTGGGGTCTCCAACCAGCCATGCTACCATCATGCTCCAAAATGCAACCCTTTTCCGGGCTGTGTTGGTTTAATACACATGGGAGTGTACAGCCATATAGCAGCTGTGCAACCCATGTGTTTAAGAGTTGAATGAAGCAGGAGGGAGGTTTTCCCAGTGATGAGAATATATACTATAACCTTATAACAACAGCCTGCTTATTAAGCATCTAAACTTTAACTGTAAATATAAATATGAGATCATCTCACATCTTTTATGAGATTTAATCATTAAACACCTGTGTTTCAAGGGTGTAGCATGCATATCCTAAACATGCAATAAATACTAAAAATCAGTTTGTTTTATTCCTTTTCATGGTTCTCATTTTCCAAAATTGAGTTGTCATGTCCAGGCTAGAGAAAAGGGGAGGAAGAGGGAGAGAGAAAGAGGGAGACCCCTAAAAACAGGAGAGTGGGTATGAGAAAAAGGTATTGAGAAACCTATCAGATAATAAGTATAAATGTTAAAAAATAAAGTAAAACATGTCTGCAAGATTTATGCAAATGTAGGGTGTTTAGAAGTAAAAGCAAATAAAGTAATTTCTGTGTAGTTTCATTTGAAAATGTACATATGAAAAACTAAAAGGTATTAACATTTGTAAAGCCCGATTATCTTTAATTTGATATTTAGATATATTTCTAAATTTAAATATTCAAATTCAAGTATAATACATTGTTTTAAGGATCAGTAAATGGCAAATAAAAATAACATCAAAAAGGCTGAGAGTAGTTCTTAGAAGCCTATTATTTAGAAGATACTAATTGATTTTTCTTTGTCAAGACTTTACAAAAACAAACTGAAAAAAATCTGAACTATGAGATGATGATGAGTCAATATATGCAGAGCACTGAGAACTGTATGTGAACCACCGTAAAACTTGATAAATATAAGCTATTATAATTATGGTTGTTCTATGATGTATTAAACCATGAACACACAGAATTGCAAGTATATCCTTATAATATTATATGAAAATATTTACCACATAGTTCAAAATATACTTCCTTATAAAATATACCTTTTAAAAATCATTTTGAATCATAGTACAGTTTAGTTCCATTTAGTGGGCAGATATCTTTAAGGAACACTCAGGACTCTCATTAGTCCATTACAAGACAAGAATGACACTTTGAAACCCAATAACAGCACAGTCTTAATTATTTTCCCTTTTATATCCCCATAATAAAAATCACCTTTTTCTTTTCTGTTTATTCATGTTACCCTGTACAGTAATAATGTATTTCACTTTTATCCCTTTTAATACCATATTTTAGTATTTTATTCACTCACTATTTCTCTTTGTGTTCTAGATTATTTGTAAACATGGTACACAAGCCAATTTATTCAATTTCCTATGAAGCCTGTGCTGTAAATGATATGACTTTATCATAAAAATGTCAAATATTCCTTTATTTCACCATTATAAAATCAGTTTTTTTGCTAATCAAGAAAAATCATAAAAGACTCTCTACCTTGAAGTAGAAAAATTAGTTAGGATACTAACCATGTCAGATTCCACATAAAACTGTAATGAACGTTAGAAGAGAATGAATTAATTAAAGTACTCAGAATGTGTACCAAGGCTCCCAGAGGTGCTATAGTGAACATTCAGAGGTACTGTGGGACATTTTAAATGTCTGGGGGAGGCACAGCAATACTTGATATCTGTTGGACACTGCACAGACTAGCTCGAGGAAATTGAGTTTTAGTGTTAGGTTGCACTACATTCCTTTCATGTCATCATAGATTTAAGAAGTTGGGTTTTGACCACTACTGTTATAAAAGTCAAGTTGAAAGCAAATAAGCACTATAGAAAAAACATTGAGGGTGACACTGTCCAATGTGACTCCAATTTTGAGAATTTGTCTAATACGTAACCATCTCACATAGTCTATAGCAAAATTATGGTTATTGAATAATAAAATTAAAATATATTTCCTTTTAATTTATATGTATATTTTAATGATCACTAAATTGTTAAAACAAATACTGAATCAATGGAACACACATGTAATTCTCTTTAATTTGAAGTAACATCAAAAAATTACTGAAATATTAAGGTACTACAAATTGAGAACATTTGGGAACCTATAAGTTAATTTTTAAAGAAAATATCCATTATTTAAATGACTAAAGATTATAATGTGTGAATACTTATCATAACACATAGAATACCAGAAATTTTTACTAGAAAGTCTCAAAACCCTGGTAGTAGTTCTTAATTGCTATAATTACAACTCTACTCAGTCTCATTCAACTATAATCTTGCTGCACCCTATACCATCCTCAGCATTTCATCATATATTCCTCTTCAAGTCTAAAACTGAAGAAGTGTAAAAATATAACACGGGTAATGAGAAATAAGTCACATATGCTCAAGTCTCAATATAGATGCTTTGGCAAAATTTGTAACCATGAAGAATTTCCAGATACAAATATCATTACCTACATCAGTCAATTAACTTTATTATGAGAGGGCTATTTGAAATTCTGAATATTACAAAATTTGTTGAATTTTTGTATTTAGTACTTTAATGAAAATATAATTGCCATGTAAATAAATTAAAACTCACCAGATTAGAAAAAATACTTTCCTGGCATAATTTCAATTTAATATTAAGTTACTACCTATTCACAGTGAATGATATGAAATAAATTGTCTCAAAGATCTGGGTCATTTCCCAGCATATAAAGCTGAATTAACTTCTATTTCTAGCCATAGAGAGGAACCAGGATAGATTTGCCCTATGCTTTAAACAACCTGAAAACTATACAAAATATTTCACATACTGGACACAGGTAGCAAAGGCCTGTGTTCCCTAAAGGAAGAAAACCAATAAGGTAAGATGTATGATTCCTGTAGCTTACTATCTAAAGTCAGTCTTCAGGCTACAATGAAGGAAGAAGAAATACAAAGACAGTGCAGAATCTCATTAAGTTGAGAAGATACAGGCTGAAGTTCATGAAAGCCACAGTACATAGAATTTGTGAGGCAAACTATTGGAGGATGAAGTGTACCAAGAGCAAGAGACAGCAGACTTCGGAGGTCTCCTCTTTGTTTGAGAATTGATTCGTCTATGTTTGAGAGGAAAGTACTTCGGGCAAAGGAGAGAATCGTTGCAAAGTGGTAGATTGGACAATTTCTAGAATTCGCAGAGGAATGAAAACAGTTCATGTTCCCATCAATCAAGGTGGAAAGACCATGTAATATACAGAGCATTAGGTAAAGTCCCCAAAAGGGTCATGCCCTAGTATTGTGACTAAATTCACTATAGAGAGAAGAAATGGCTACCCTGAATCTTGCTAACAAAGTCCCCAAAACATCAAACCAATCTGTAAGTTACTTAACTGCATAAAAGAAAAGTCCAATATTCTTTATAGGAGTACAACAATAATCAAACAATAAATAGCATACAATTCACAATGTCCAGAGTCCAATAAAAAATTACCAGGCATGCAAAGAAGTAGAAACATATGATATGGAGAAATATCAGTGATGTAGACAAGTGAATTAGAAAATTCAAGGACCTTAAAATGGCTTTTATAAATATTAAAAATGTACTTAGGAATTTAAAGGGAAACATGAACATAATGGAGAATAATGGAAGATTTTTTTGAAAAGTAAAAGAATTTGTAGATGTAAAAATATATTATCTGAAATGAAAAAATACACTAGAAGGGATTAGTAGCAGATTATACAGAGCAAAGGAAAATATCATAAAACTTAAACCATAGGAATTATAATTATTCAATACAGAACCCAAGTATTTTCCTAGCATTGTCTAAGATCATTTAGTTTTATTTATGGGTATCATATTACTTTTCCAAACAATACTGTTTAAACAATAGCAAGTTCATGTGGATAATTAACAATTCTCACCAGTGGAAAAAAGTCTTAAAATGAATGTCAAATAAAAAAGACAGTGGTCTTTTCTAGAGAATACAGATGCATTCACAGTACATAAATATCATAATTTTTAAAAAATTAATCATTGTTTTCACTTCAACAGGAAAAATATGCTCCATTACATATGCCCTTGTGGTAGAACCAAATTAATCTTCTGAATCTTTCATACAATACAAATAAAAAACCTAAACACGTGATAATTGTCTTGATGTGTTTTTCTTTCTGACAACCACTTATGGGAATTTTATGAAAAAGAAAACAGTACACAACAAAGGACACAGTAATTTTCCAGTAACCAACCCCAAAGAAATATTGATGAACTGTCTGCCAAAGAATTCAAAATAATTATTTTGAAGAAACCCAGTTAGCTACAAGAGAACACAGATATACAACTAAACAAAATCAGGAAAATAATACATGACAAAATGAGAACTTCAACAAAAGAGGACACAAAAAGAGACAAACAGAAATTCTGGAGCTGAAGAGCAAAATGAATGAAATGAAAACTGCAATAGTCAAGAAAAGACTCCATCAAGCTGGAAAAAGAATCCATGAACTTGAAGATGCATCATTTGAATTATCCAGTAAGAAGAGGGAAAAAAGAATAAAAAATAAGGAAGAAAGCATATGGAATATCATAAATAAAAGTGATTTATGCCTTCTAATAGTTACAGAGAAAAGAGTGCAGAATGTTTATTTAAAGAGCAGAAAGAAAGAAGGAGTTACTACCCTTCGTGACAGCATGGATAGAACTGAAGAGCATTATGCTAAGTTAAATAAGCCAGACGGTGAAGGACAAATACCATATGATCTCACCTATAAGGGGAATGGGGAACCTAACCAACAAAACAAACAAGCAAGCAAAATACAACCAGAGACACTGAAATAAAGAACAAACTGACCGTAACCAGAGAGGGGAGAGGCTGATAAAAGAAGGGAGGGGTCATCAAGGAATAGGTATAAAGGACCCATGGACGAAGTCAAAGGGGAGAAGGACTGAGGGTGGGAGGTGGGGGTAGTTTCGGTAGAGGAAATGGATGGCAGGAAAATGGAGACAACTGTACTTGAACAACAATAAAAAATGCAAAAAGTAAATAAAATAAAGAAGTAATAGGTGAAAACTTCCCAAATCATAGGTGGGATATAGAAATTCAGATTCATGAAGCTTGTAAGACCCAAACAGAATCACACAGACACATATAACCAAATTCTCAAAAAATCAAAGACAATAATAATTTTGAAAGCACCAAAAGAATAGCAACTCCAGATATAAAAGAAAAATATAAGATCAACAGTGCATTTTTCAGAAATCTTGCAAGCCAGGAAAGAAATGGAATGACATATTCAAAGTACTAAAAGAGAAACACTACCAATCAAGAATACTATACCCAGCAAAGTTGTCCTGTCCTTCAGCAACAAAGAAGATAAAGACCTCCAAGGGAAAAAAAAAAAAAACCCTGAAGGAATTTGCCACCACTAGATTTGCCTTACAAGAGATACTAAAGGTAGTTCAACTTAAAAAACACTAATAAGAAAATACATGAAATTAGGGTATAGTAAATTCAGAATATTCTAACATTGGTGGTACTAAGTCATTTTAATTGTAGTAAAAAAAGTCAAAAGACAAAAGTATTAAAATAAATAGAGATACAATAATCTGTTAAGAGGTAAATAATACAAAAAATGTAAAGTGTGACACCAATAAAATAAACTGTGTGGGGAAGTAAAGTGTAGAGTTTTTATGAGACTGAAATGAAAACTGTTATCAGACAAAAAGGGCCTGCTGTAACTAAAATCTGTTTTATGTAAGCCTCATGATAATGATAAAGAAAAAAACTCTAGAAGATACACAAAAGATAAAGAGCAAAAAGATCACAGCATATCACTACCAGAAAAATCATTATACCACAAAGAGAAGCAACAGAAGAAGAAGAAAGGAACAAAATACAGACAGAAGACAGTAAAATAGCAATATCAAATCTTTACCTGTCAAAAATGAAAATATGCTGCAATGAAGAGACTCAGTTTATCTCAACACAGATAGGTTAAAATAGAAAAGGTTTAAAAATATATTTCATGCATATAAGTCCGTAACCAAGAGGGATGTGTCTATTCAAGGTCTGTCCAGAAGGTATCCAGCCATGTAACATGAAATACAGTGACATTCACTGAAGAAGATACAAGACACAAGAAATTTTGTATATAGAACAATGACACCTCAGTCCTCTTCAAAACAGGCACCTTGGAACCTCACACAGTTCTCCCAATTGCCATTAACTGCCCTGTCATATATTCCTGAATGTCATCAATGGTCTGAAATCTCTTCCCTTTAAAAGGTGAATTTTAGTTTTGGGAAAAGCCAGATGTAGCAGGGCATCAAATTTGGGGTATAGGGGGGCAGAGTCATCTTAGTGATTCAATATTTTACCAAAAACCTCTGCACAAGACATGATGCATGAGTGGGCGCACTGTCATGGTGAAGCTGCCAATCACCATCTGTCCATAGCTACAACCTTCTGAATCATCCGAATAATTTCCACAGTAGAATGTTTAAGCTTAGCACAAAATCTGATGCAGATTCATTGCTCTACTCACTCAGCCATTTTGAATGCAATGACCACACAGTACACGTGCTCACTCAACTGAGTCTAACTGCCCCCACTGACTAGTACAGTGCAGTTACCGTTGTTCATGTATGCACATTCCAATCCACTATCCTTGGCTGCCAGGTTATACTGATGTCATGCAAACCATTCTCATTATATTAACAATGGCTGGACTTTTTCCAGACAGACCTCATACCATGCTCACTCAATGGTGTCTACCGCCCCCACGATCCCCACTGACTAGTACAGTGAAATCGTCATTGTTCACACATGCACATTCCAGTACAGTCTCCTTGTCTGCCAGGCTACATTGATGTCTGTCACACAAATCGTTCTCATTATATTAACAATAGTTGGACTTCTTCCAGACAGACCTTGTATCTCTCTCAAATCTATAATCCTGTGAAAACAGTGATGGACACTTCCTTCTACCACTTCAAATTTTTGCCTGAGATCCTCTCAGATCCTACCACATTCTAAATAAAGATATGCTTATTTGGGGAAGGCAGCTGTATTAAGAATATAATTATTGATATATATTGCTACTGTTTTAATGAACTAATTTGCAGTACCAACTATAATGGTAGGAATTCTGAAATAACTGTGTTGAATTCTAATAAAGTCAATCCATAACACCAATGGCAACCGAGTCCAGGATCACAGAAATAACACCTAACTTCACCCCGAAAACCATTCACAAATCCAAAAGCCACTTCTAACCTCACACTTACCCATATCCACAACTAAAAAACTACCTGGTTTTAGCTTTTTGTATTTCTTCCCTTCATTAATGTTCCCTCTTCAAAAGCAATTTGTCTTATGCATAGAGTCAAATTTCAGAAATCACCAATTATAAGTACTACATTTAACTGTTTCTGTATTTTAATTATTAAAATAGTGTTTTTAATTAATTGAAGTGACATTACAAAATGTTTTATATGTGTATAATATTCATGATTATGTAATTTTATAATTCAAATTCTAAAATAGCAAGAGTTTTATTTATACTTGTATAAATAAAACTTTTTTGACAATTTTTTCAAACAACACAGTTTATTTAAGATTCCAAGAACTCATTCTGTTGGTGATTTCATCAATGTACTTTAAGAATATTTTTAAAATCTGTTTCAAAATTATTTATAATATTACTGTCTGTGGAAACTCAGTTTAATCTAGTGTCAGATAAACATTGGGATCACTGACTGTCTTTCATATGTTTTAAATCAGATTATCTCATAACCTCAAAGTGAAACTTCAAAAAGTTCACTATTTTTCCACCAACCAGAAGCATTTTATCCTGATTGGTTCTTAATTACAGATTTAGACACAGCCTTCACATGTTAGGTGTATTTGTTTTCTAGTGAATATAAACCATATCTGAATATTAAAGGAAAATATAAATAATATTATCTTTGCTATGCAAATTAGAAATGCCTTTGGGATAGAACAAGGCCTCTAGGTATTTTCAAATAAGCAGATGCAGAAGTATATTTCATGTACAGTGTACTTTCCAACTACTTAAAATACTATTGATCTCAGCATTGTTATATATAATTATATCTAGTTCATTTTTCTTTGGAATTTATTTTTGATAATAACATGAAAATTTACCACAGGAATTAATGAAAAGAATAATTAAAACTTTATCAATGTTACTGAATGGCCAAAGATCATTGGTACTGCAGTATGAAAACATTTTTTAATTGCCTTTATATTTGTATTGCTTGAGATTCTATTTAAACATTTACATGTCTTTCCTTATTAAAAAAACAAATATTTGTTCATAAAGTAGTTTTTAATGCTACAAGATAGTCTAATACATATAGTAAAACACTACAATCCTACTCAATGAGTTTTTGTGGTCATCCTTTTCTTTATGGTGTATATTCTCCCAAATAACCTTATAAAATAAAAATTTGTAAGCCCTGACCAGTGTGCATGGTTGGTTGGGCATCACCTCTCAAAGCAAAAGGTCACCAGTTCAATTCCCAATCATGGCACATACACAGGCTGTAGGTTCGGTTCCCAGCCGGGGTGTGTGCAGGAAGCAACTGATGGAGGTTTCTCTCTCACAGCAATGTTTCTCTCCCTCTCTTTCTCCCTCCCTTCTCCTCTCTCTAAAAAATAAATAAAATCTTTAAAATAAAAATTTGTTTTAAAAAATGAGGCTGCTCTGTGATACTTCCATATGACAGAACAGATGTGCCTGCCATTCATGAATATAATGTAGATTTACAAGCAGCTTTAAAATATTTCAGTCTACTAATTATAAATTCATTATATCCCCACCCCCCCAAAAAAAGTAAATGATAATTCCCAATGGCAGAATTTGAAGGTCTACACTTAATTGCAAGAATTTTGGGAATTACTGTCCACACATTAATGAAGATAAGGTACTATGAGGACAAAGACACTCCAGTAACAACTAATAAACTGCCACTTGACATTATGAGTAACTACATCAATTTTAGACATGTTAGACCTATCCTATTTGGACCCTCCCATTATAATTCACATAATTATGTTCAACTATATAAAGCTCTAGGCCAGATATGGCAAATAGAATTTCTCAGCTGCACAAAATCTTATCAGAGGGCTGACTGGAAAGCTGTTTTAATTTATAACTCAACAGGAAAGAGAATTGTGAATAATCACTAAAAATTACAATGACATGGAAGAGAAAAAAATGTTGACAGAACAGCCAGCCAGGTATTTGCCACTCTTCCCTAGGGTCAACTCTTAACCTACCAGACTGTTTAAACCCTACTCTGAATAATGGGTTCAAAAAATGTTAAATTATTCAATTCAATTAACTCTCAAATAGAGTGTCAAAATGAGTTTTTAAAAACACGATCATCTTCCACCAATGAGGGTGGAACTGTGAAGGTGGAAAAAAAGCAGACTGGCTAGGAATCTTGGAACCCAGGTAATAACAATCAATGATGAGTCCCCTAGATTTTATTTTTGCTTCATATATCCCAGACTTAAAGCAGAAAAGTCAGCAACCTATAAATGCCAATAACTGCAGTGAGAAAAAGTACCAGAAAAACCTACTCTGTAGCCAAAGGACAAGGCAAGGAACAGCCTAACAAGAAAAAAAAAAAAAAAAAAAAAACACCTTTTAGACATTAGCTGTTCTACCACAGCCTATCACCACAGGAAAAAAAATATGGGCCCATTACCACCCAGCAAAGGCCAATTCGTGCAAGGCTCTACCTAATAAGGCTCCCCACCTCTCCTTCCCCACTGGAGCAATGTTGAAAGTGGCAAATGGTGAGTCAGAACTTTCACCACTGCCCAGCAGTAATAAGGCTTCCCTCTCTCACTATTGTCAGAGAAGGTCACATGAGGAGGCACTCTTGTTCCTACTAGCCAGGGTGCATCAGTGGAGACCTAGTAGAGAGTGGTAACTCCCATGCCCATCCTGTAGTGATAAGAAACACTTACCTAGTCCTCAGGTGCCAAGAGAGACCAAGAAAGGAACCTAAACATCTAACCTCTCCTGACAGTAAAAAGGAAGCATCACCTCTTCCCGAATGAAGTGATATCAAAGAAAACTAGCTTAAACAGAAGGTTTAAATCCATAACATTACATAAAACCCAAATGTCTGGCTGTAATAAAAAATCAGTCATCATTCTAAAAACCAAGAATATACAAAACTGAATTTTAAAAAATCAATAGAAGGCTAACACAAAGATTACAGAAATGTTAGAATTAACTGACAATTTCAAAGTAGCCATCATAAAAATGCTTTCACAAACAGTTATAATGACCCAAGAAACCAACTAGAAGCCTCAACAAAGAACCAGAAAGTCTCGACAAAGAGATATAGATAAAAGAAGAATCAAATGGAAAATGAAGGAATGAAAACTACAAAAACCAAAATAAATAACTCAGTGGATGGACTCAATAGCTTCCTATACAGGATAGAGGAAAGAGATCAGTGAACAAGAAGAGGGAACAACAGAAATTAGAACTCACTTCTGCTGAAACATTAACTTTCTTTTTCTTTTTGAAAATTTCTAGAAATCTTCCAACAAACTATAACAATTCATTTTTTCAAAATTCTAGAAGCTCTTCCCTCAGGCTTTAAAAGAGTTTTCCCTCAACTACATGACATCAAAGACATCAGCATAAACAGGTAAGATATTAACCACGTCAGAGGCTGTAATGTGAAGGCTTGTTGCATTAAATACTTTATGAAGCAAATGTATATATACTCATATAACTACTTACAGTAAGTGCTGACATTCCTGAAAGGTTTATGTTTGATCTACTATGTGTTTTAGTACATTCATCCTTTTCTAAATGAAATTCTTCATTTTTAAGTTTTAAAAATTTAGTCAATTTTCCCAGCAATTCCACTGCTTAGATTATATCCTAAGAACCCTGAAACACCAATCCAAAATAACCTATGCACCCCTATGTTCATAGCCGCACAATTTACAATAGCCAAGTGTTGGAAGCAACCTAGGTGCCCTTCAGTAAATGAGTGGATCAAAAAACTATGGTACATTTACACAATGGAATTCTATGCAACAGAGAGAAAGAAGGAGCTCCTACCCTTTGCAACAGCATGGATGGAACTGGAGAGCATTATGCTAAGCGAAATAAGCCAGGCAGTGAAAGACAAATACCATATGATCTCACCTTTCACAGGAACCTAATCAATAAAACAAACAAACAAACAAAGCATAATATAACCAAAGACACTGAAATTGAGAACAGGCTGACAGTCACCAGAGGGGAGAGGGGAGGGAATTTCAGGGGAAAAGGGGAAGGGTTTACAGGAACAAGTATAAAGGACACATGGACAAAAACTATGGGGGGTGGAAATGGGAGGGAGGTGGGGAGGGCTGGGTGGTGGGCTGGGGTGGGAGTAAAAGACAGAAAACGGTACAAGATCAACAATTAAAATAAAAATTTTAAAAAATTAGTCAATTTTAAAATGGTATCAAGAAAATGATAAGAACATCCACTGAAAAACCTTAAACATTCAAACCTTTTATAATTGTGAAAAATACATGATTTAAGGAGAGTAAACAACTCAAGTATTTGTAACTATATTTTTGAGTACTTCCCACCACTATACCTAACACTCATAATATATTTTACTAATATGAGAATTTTAACATACCCATCAATTTCTTCACCTACTGGCATTGTCAATGACCATAATGAAAACTATCATTAATCATCTCCCACCAGAAGTCCAAAAAAGACAAGGAATCAAGAAAAAGGTAGTTTGACATGCCTTATAGAAAATGTTTAAATAGCTACTGTTTTAATATTTCAAAAGAATCACATTTTTAAATTTTTTTAATCCTCACCCAAGGATATTTTCATTTGCTCTCTTATAGAGAGAGTGAGAGCAAGGGGGAGGAAGAGAGAGAGAGAAATATCAATGAGAGAAACATCAATTGGTTGCCTTCATAAGTACCCAAACTAGGGATCTGTGCAGGGCCCAGGGATCATACGCATCAGGACAGGGGATCCCACATGCCCGCGCCCAGATCGTGGATGAACCCGCAACCTAGGTATGTGCCCTGACTGGGAATCAAACCTACAACCCTTCGGTTACACAACGATGCTCCAACCGCTGACCCACACCAGCCAGAGCAAAAGAATCATGTTTAAAAAATAAAGCAACCCCAAGATTTCAGCAGTTTTATACCCAAACACATTATTTTTCACTCACATCATACTCTGATAAAGTTAAGAATGGTGGGAGAGGGAGAGTGCTCTGCTCTATTAAGTCACTCAGAGACCCAAGCTTCTTACTGCTTATGATCCTCTGAGTCCCTAGAATTTTCAAACATTCAGCTAGCGTATGGCACACGTGAGCTGGTAGAAGAGTACCTGCCTAAAAAATACCTATCATGTGCCAGCCTAAAGGTAGTGTACATCACTGACAGTCCCTGCTTACTATATTTTGACTTAACAATGGTGCAAGTGTAATACACACTCACTAGAAACTATACTTCAAATTCTGAATTTTTATCTTTTCCCAGGCAGTCAACATATAGTATGATACTCTCTCATGATGCTAGGCTGTGGCAGTAAGCTGCAGCTCCCAACCAGCCATGAAATCATGAGGATAAACAACCAATGCTCTACAGCATACTATGTTACCCATGTTTCTTGGATATTATGTTTTGTGTTTTCATATCTCATCAGGTCTACAAAATGCCCACCTATGTCTTCTTCTTCTGGTGAGAAGAAAAAGGCAATTACTCTTGAGATGAAATTCCAGGTAACTGCCTAACTTTAGACTAATGTAAGTATTCTGAGCACATTTAAGGTAGGCTAGGCTAAGCTATGATGTTCAGCAGGTTAGGCATATTAAGTGTAATTCTGACTCAGAATATTTTCAACTTTCATGGGTTCACTGAAACATAACCCCATCATAATGCAAGAAGCAACTGTATTTCTACCCACAATCCACTTGCCAGAATTATTATAATCCAGGAAACTGGGAAATGTTGGTGTAGCTGTATGCCCAGAACAAAGACAATAGAAATGCTGGTGAGCTGTCTCTACTATAACAACATTAGCACCTTCTTAGAAGTCTGCAGAAATGGCATAGTTATACTTGAAATATGTTCAAATCAAGTTGGAATTCCTTATATTGCAGGCATAAGTATGGTTTGACCACATGATTGAAGCACCAAAAAACTGTATTTGCTTTCTTCATGATTCCAGGTACAGTGCTGAACATCTCCCAAACAGTCAACAAATATTTGATGCTAACTTAACCAATTGGTCGAAAGGAACCATGTTAAAATTCTAATATTCAGTATCTGCTAACTAGCAACTTCCTATATAACAGTAAACAGAAGCACTACATTTCTATATAAGAAACAAAAGACTTGACTTTCAGTATAGCTAACTCCGAGGAGTGGCAAAGAATTCAGAAGTGGTATTTTAAGCTCTCCCCAGAAACCTAAAAATAATCTAGTCTCTTTTATTTCTGATAAAATTATAAATTAGAATCTCTAAGTACTTTAATCTTTCCTTTCAGGTCATATACTCAGAGCCAGAGCCAATTTAGTTATTGGAAAGGATGTACCCAGAATTCTCTTAAAGTAATCAAAAAGGATACTAGTATTTACAAGACTGTCATTATACTCTATCACTTTTAGGACTATTCAGAATTCTAAATCTTCTCAAAGTAAATTTAAAAAATGAATGCCAGACTATGAGAGTGAATTTTTTTTTAAATAAATTCCTGGCCTCATAGTGTGTGGGTGGAACCAACCTGGTCATCTGGTAAAACTATTACCCTCACTAGAAACAACACAGAACCTCAGAATTGATCTCCCCACCCCACCACATCCCAAACCTCTGTTCATAATCCTTGCCAATAAGGCCTTAAATCTCTCAGGTTTCAAATAAAGAAACCAAAACAGTAAAAACATAGGTCTTCAAAATAAATGGTATACAAATATAGCAAAATATCTGTGATTAATAAATGTTACTTGATGTAAGATTTATTGTACTTATTCAACAATTTAGGGTTTTCAAAAAAATAAAAGGTCAAAAATCTGCTATGATAACATATAGAATTTTAAGATTAACAGAGCAACACATTTAGAATCAGACTGAATAGTCACATATTTTCATCTCTTATTTTTAGCAAAGGTATACATGTTACTTTTTCACTCAAACATAATACAAGACATAACAAAAAAGGCATGCAGCACCACCCATAAATGCAATCCGTAAGTCATATAAATGCACACTAATTTTTGTTATTGTTAAAATTCCTTTAATAAGATGAGGAACTGTTTTTTCTGTTTCTCCTCATACATTTTATATATAAATTTTTATTATAGTAAGAAAATATATTATAATAGAGATCTACCATCTTAAAACAGTTTAAATGCACAGTATATTATTGTTAATGACAGGTAAAATGTTGTACAGCTAATCTCTAGAACTTATGCTTCTTGAATAACTAAGACTTTGTACCCATTGAACAGAAACTTCCCATATATCCCCTCTCCAACAGACTCTGAAAAAAAATTCTACTCTGTTTTTAGGAGTTTGACTATTTCAGATAATTTCATATAAGTGGAGTCATGTTGTATTTGTCCTTCTGTGTCTGCCTTATTTCACTTAGCATAATATCCTCCAGGTTCATCAATGTCATTGGACATTCCATTTTTTTATCCATTCACCCATCAATAAACATTTACATTGTTACCATATCTTGGCTACAGTGATTACAGCTACAATGAACATAGAGTACAGATATCTCTTAAAGATCATGATTTCATTTCCTTTAAATATAATATCTAGAAGTGGGATTACTGAATCATATGGTAGTTCTCTTTCTTTGTTTGCACTTTATAACTTGTTCTTACTTTTTAATTTAAATTGCATTTCAGGGGGAGAGTAATGGGGAGAGGGAATGGGGACAACTATAACTGAACAACAATAAAAAATAAAGTCAAAAATTATATTTTATTGTTTATGCTATTATAGTAGTCCCAATTTTTCTCCCTTTACCCACCTCCACCTAACCCCCACCCAATCCCTCAGGCAATCCTCACACTATTGTCCATGTCCATGGGTCAGGTATATATATTCTTAGCTGCTATATTTCCTATCTTGTCCTTTATATCCCCATGACTATTCTGTAACAACCAATTTGTACTTCTTAATCCCCTCACCTTTTTCATCCATCCTCCCAAGACCACTCCCATCTGGCAATCATCAAAATGTTCTGTGTATCTATGATTCAGTTTCTGTTCTGCTTTCTTGATTATTTTGTTTTTTAGATTTAATTATTAATAGACATGTATTAATTGCCATTATTTGTTAATATTTTTTATTTTCTTCTTTAACATTTAACATTTCATATAATACTAGTTTGGTGGTGATGAACTCCTTTCACTTTTACAGTTTTGGGAAGCTCTTTATCTGTCCTATTCTAAATGATAGCTTTGCTGGGTAATCTTGGCTGTAGGTCCTTGTTCTTCATCATTTTGAATATTTCTTGCCAGTCCCTTCTAGCGTGTAAAATTTCTGTTGAGAAATCAGTCTAATGTGAGTTCCCTTGTGGATAACTGCTTTTCTCTTGCTTTTAAGATGCTCTCTTTGTCTTTAACCTTTTGCATTTTAGTTATGATGTGTCTTGATGTGGGCCTCTTTGAGTTTATCGTTTGGGACCCTCCGCACTTCCTGGGCTTGTGTATTTATTTCTTTCACCAATTTAGGGAAGTTTTCTTTCATTATTTTTTCAAATAGGTTTTCAATTTCACGCTCTTTCTCTTCTCCTTTGTGCACCTCCATGATGCAAATATTTGTACACTTGAAGTTGTCTCAGAGGTCCCTTACACTATCTTAGTTTTTTTTAAATTCTTTCATCTTTATGCTGATCTGATTGGATAATTTTTGCTTTCTCATATTCCAAATCTCTGATTTGATTCTATACTTCACCCACTCTACTGTTGATTCCCTATAAATTGTTCTTAATTTCTTTTAGTGTATCCATTTCTGACTGGTTCTTTTTTATAGTTTCGATATCCTTTTTATGCTGTTGAAGTTCTGAGTTCATTTATTCTTCCCCTAAGTTCAATGAGCATCCTTATAACCACTGTTTTGAACTCTGCATCCAGTAGATTGCTTGTCTACATTTTATTTAGTTCTTTTTCTGGAGTTTTGTTCTGTTCTTTCATCTGAGCCATGTTTCTTTGTCTCCTTATCTGGTAGGCTCCCAGTGTTTGTTTCCATGTATTAGGTAGAGTTTCTATGACGCCTTGGCTTGGTAGAGTGGCCTAATGTAGTAGGTGTCCAGTAGGGTCCAGTAGCATAGCCTTCCTTATCATCTAAGCTGGGTACATGAGGTGAGTCAACCATGGAGGCTGTGTACACCCTCTTCCTGTAGTTGAGCCTTAAATGCTGGTAACAGGTCAATGGAAGGGATGTACCTGGCTTATCAGCTGCAAGGACTCACTGTGACCACTGACCACCAACCTCCTACCACCTTGGAGGATCAGCTTGCATGGGTCCACTCCACAGAGCAGGACTTACTTCAGCAGGACTCTGATATCCACTGAGTCCAGCCCTTGAGTGTGCCACTTATGGAGGTAGTCTGATGTAGTCTGTAGCTGTCCACTGGGTGCACAGACTCTGGGGCCTCTCAGGAGGTGTAGGCCAAGGTCATCAGCCACCACCTGCATTCTGTCCTGAGCAACCTGGCATAAGCGACAAAGCGATCGATCTGCAGATGGCTGCTACTTGTGCTGGTCTTGGAGCTGCCCAAGTAAGGCCAAGGTATAGACCAAGGCCAGCTGCTGCTAGTGCCAGGCCTGGGGCCACTTAGCAAGAGGCACAGGGCTCACTGAGGCCAAATGCTGCTTGTTTGAGAGAATTTAGGAAAATCTGAAGCATGAGCCAAGACGAGCCATTCATATGGAAAAGCCACTAGAAACATCTTAGGTGGGCCTGAAAGTCGGGTATGGCAGAACTGTGTGAGCAGGTATGCGGAGTCTCAGATATGACACCTGCCTTCTGGCTCTGTGGGTGTAGGGCTCAACAAAAAAATAATGACCTCTACCAGCACTTCTGTTGGGGAGAAAGCTACCCCCCAGTTCTTGCCCTGATGCCAGACATTTCAGTTCCTCCCCATATGTCTCAAGTGCCCTTCAAGCTGCTGCCCCGGCACTGGATCTCAGAGGGAGTAAGTCCAACTAAGTCTATCACAAGCCCTTTAAGAGGAATTTCCTGAGTCTCTAGAACTACCTGTCTTCCACAGACTCAATGCCCACTAGTTTTTACAGCCAGAAGTTAGACTTACCTTCCTGGCACTGGAAACCCAGGCTGGGGGGCCTAGTGTGGGGTTGGGACCCCTTGCTTCCAATATATCTCACCCAGTTTTTATATCTCAACTGCCAGACATGGGTGTGGAACCAGCCCATGTCATGCTTCTACCTCTCCTACTGATCTTAATGTGGTTTCTTTTAATTCCATAGTTGTAGAACTACATTCAACTTAATTTCTGACAGTTCTGAATAATGGTTATAATTTTGATGTGGTTGTGTGAGGAGGCAAGCCATATTTACCTACGCCACCATCTTCCCATAATAACTTGCTGGTAGTTCTATTTCTAACTTTTTGAGGACTCTCCATAGTTTCTATAATGTTTGTACCATTTTAAATTTCCACCAACAGTGTTCAAAGGCTCCAATTTCTCCATATCCTCACCAACACTTCTTTTTTTTTTTTTTTGCTGAAGTTTTTTATAATAGCCATCCTGTCAGGAATTGGATGATACCTAATGGTGAACTTTCCCCATGATTAGTGATGATGAACATATTTTCAAATATGTTGGCCATCTATCTGCATGTCTTCTTTAGAGAAATGTCTATTCAAGTCCCTTGTCCATTTGTAAATCAGGTAATGTGTTATTTTGCTACTGAACTGTATGTGTTCCTTATATATTTTGGATATTAAACTATTACCAGATATATGGTCTGCAAATGTTTTCTCCCATTCTGTAAACAGACTTTTGATTCATTTTCCTTTGCTGTACAGAAGCTTTTTATTTTGAAGTAACCCCATATGTCTATTTTTGCTTTTGTTGTTTGTACTTTCACCATTATGTATTATTTGTTAGTTGTGGGTTTTTTATAGATGGTCATTATGATACTGAGGTAAATTCCAGCTATCCTAGTTGGTTGATATATTTTATCAAGAAACAGTGTCAAATTTTGTCAAATTCTGTCACATTCTTTTTCTGCATCCATTCTGTTTTTGTAGTGCATCATATTTATTTGTTTGCCTGTGTTGAACCATGCTAGCATCTCAGAGACAAATCCAACTTGATCATGGTGTATTATCCTATTAAAGTGTGCTGAAATCAGGTTGCAGGTGGTTTGTTGAGCATTTTTCCATCTATGTACAGCAGGGATATTGGTCTGCAGTTTTCTTGTAGTGTTTTCCTGGCATTAATATCAAAGTAATGCCGACCTCATAAAATGAGTTTAGATCTGTTTCCTCCTGTTCAAATTTTTGGGAGAATTTTAAAAGTGTTAGTGTATCACCAGTGAAGCCATGTACTCCTGCAATTTTCTTTGTTGAAAGGCTTTTTATTACTGATTCAATCTCCTTCCTCATTACAGGTTTTTCAGATTTTCTAATTCTTCATGATTCACTCCCAGTACATTGTCCTTTTCTAGGAATTTATACATTTCTTCTAGGTTATAAAATTTGTTGGTATATATATACACACACACACACACATACACACAAATATAAAATATATATATATACATATGTATATATCTTCATAGTACTTTCTCCTGGAAATGTTCCATAGACATGAGAAGAATACATATTCTGCTGCTGTTTGATGGAATATTCTATATATCACTGTTAGGTCCATTTGTCCAATAGTGTTGTCAAAGTCCACAGTTTCTTTATTGATGTTCTATCCAGATATCCTAACCATTTTTTATTTTAATGTTTTACTGTTTATGCCATTATGTTGTTGCAATTTTCCCCCTTAACCCTCCTCTACACAGCCCACCCCCCATTTCCATAGTCAATGCCCACACCACTGTCTATGTCCACTGATCCTACATATTGATCCATTGCTGAAAGTTGGGTATTAAAGACTCATATTATTATATTACTCTCTCTATATTTTTTCATATCTGTCAATGTATTGCTTATATATTTAGGTGATCAGATGTTAAAGGCATATATTGTTGTTATTATCATCATATCTTCCAGATGAATGCACTCATCACATAATGACCTTGTCTCTTGTGACAATTTTGACAAAGTCTATTTGTTCTGATATAGGTTTTATTCATTCAGCTATTCTAGGTCTTTTGATTGGAGAGCTTAATGTACTTACATTTAAAGTAACTGCTGATAAGGATATATTATTGCCATTTTTAAAAAAAATTGTTTTCTGTTTTTCTTATAATTCTTTGTCCCTCTTTTCTTCTCTTGCTACCTTCCTTTGTAATTGTTGACTTTTTGTAGTAATATGATTTAATTTCTTTCTCTTCTTCATCTATGTCTATAGACATTTTCTTTGTGGTTACCAGGAATCAAACATAAAACATCTTAAGTGATAACAATTTATCATAAGTTTAACAACAACTTAAATCGCATACAAAACTGCATTTACTTCTCATTCACACTATGTGTTATTGATGTCACATTATGTTTTTAATATTGTGTATCTGTAAACACATTTTTGCAGTTATAGTTTTAAGACCTTTGTCTTTTAACATATACCAGAATTAGGTGACTTATATACCACCAATACATTAATACAATATTTTCTATTTGTCTATATATTTACTTTAGCAGTGAATTTTATACTATTACATGCTTTTATGTTGCTTTTTAGCAGCTTTTATATTTAACTTGAAGAACTTTCTTTAGCATTTCTTTTTTAAGATTTTTTTCTATTGGAGAGATGAGAAGGAGGAAAAAGAGGGAGAGAAACACCGATCAGCTGCCTCTTGCAAGTTCCCAACTGGGGATCTGGCCCACAACCCAGGCATGTGACCTGACTGGGAATCAAACCAGCAACATTTTGGTTTTGGGGACAATGCCCAACCCACTCATCCACACCAGAGAAAGCTCCTCTAGCATTTCTTGTAAGGCATTTCTAGTGGTGATGAATTCTCTAAGCTTTTGCTTACATGAGAAGTCTTCGTATCTCCTTCACTTTTGAAGGCTAGTTTTACACGTATAGTAATCTAGGTTGGCAGGTGTTTTTCCTTTAGAATTTTGAATACATCACCCCACTGCCTATTAGCTTGTAAGGTTTATGCTTAGAAAACTAATAAAAGCCTTATGGGGACTCTCTTGTATATAACTAGTCACTTTCCTCTTGATGCTTTCAAAATTCTCTCTTTAAACTTTGACTTTTGACAATTTCATTATACTTTTTCTTTGTGTAGAATTCTATAGGTTTATTCTATTTAGAGTACTTTAAACTTTATCAGTTTGGATGTTGATTTCCCTACCCAGTTTGGGAAGTTTTAAACCATTATTTCTTTAAATTTTCTGCACCTTTCTCTCTTTCTTTTCCTTCTAGGATTCCCTTCATATATATTAGTCACTAATGTTGCCCTTAGACTTTATTTGCTCTTTTTCATTCTTTATTATTTTGGCTCTGCTCACTAGATAATTCCAAATGACTTATCTTCAAATTTGCTTATTCTTTCATCTGCTTAATAAAGCCTGCTATTGAACCTCTCTACTAATTTTCCAGTTATTCCATTCTTCAGCTCTGGGATGTGTTTAGTTTTATTTAGTCTCTCTTCGTTGATAGGTTCTTTATGTACTTATTTTTCCTGATTTCCTTTACTTGGTTATCTATGTTCCCTTGTAACTCAGTGATCTTCCTAAAGATAACTATTTGGAATTGTCAGGCAATTCGTAAATATCCATTTATTTAGGGTAGGTTACCACAAATTTATTTTGTTCTTTTAACTGTTTAATGTTTCCCTGATTCTTCATGTTCCTTATAACTTTGTGTTGATGTCTGTACATTTGAAAAGTATCCACCTCTCTCAGGCTTTACCAATTGGCTTTGAGAGGAAAAGACCTTCATCAATAAGCCCTGCTAGAGATTCTGGGAGCCTCTCAAACAACAAGCACCCAACAACTTCTCCTTTGTTTTTAGTTGCCCACATCAAGATATGCCAGTTTCATTAGCACTCCTGGTGAGGTGAGACAGAAACTGGCTCCTCCTGCCGCACAGTGAAAAGCCAAGACTTTGAAGATATCCTCCTTTAGATATCCTTCCCTACCTCCCCACTTTCTGGTAGAGAAGCCTCTGTTTCTGTGCCTACTCCCAAACCCACAGGCTTGAGGCAACAGCAAGCTGCTGCCCCTCTTCCTTTGTTCTTAGCTACCACAGACATTTGAAATATACAGGTTCTATTGGCACTCTGAGATGAGACAGAGTCTAACCCCTCAGCCAGTATACCAAAGGTGATGGATGTTACATGGACTTTCCCTATCTCTTTGCCACCTGTACCTACCCCAAGGAAAAAGTCATGGGCTAAGACAACCTCTTGGTGCTAAGCCACACCTACTTAGGGTGAGGCTGATGCAAGTAAAGTAAAATTCCTCCTAACCTGTTTTAGTACACTGTTCTTAGTTTTGCACTCATCTTGTACTGCAACTTAATTTATAAACTAGATTTCTCATGAAGATATTTTGGTCTATATATATAATTAAATCAGTGTTTCTGTGGGGGAACAAGGGCTAGGGCTTTGTATTCTACCATCTAGATGTTACTCCTCTTTTATATTATTTCTTGAATTTTGAATTTGAGACATAAGTTTTTACTTCCTACCCATCTCCTCCCAATAGATATCTTTTGAATCAAATGTTCACAGAAACAGATTTGGATATATTTTATTTTGTGTGTGATAGGGCTAGTACCCCTTGCTATCTGAACTTTGCAACTTGCTATCCAAAACATAGGAACCAAATAAATTCCAGTAACTCCATATACCTCATTATCCAAGCTTCTACTACCTATACTCAGGAAGTGAATATTTGGATAGTAATAAATGTATACAATTTTTCTAGTGTCTCCTCAACTACCATCACACCAGAAAGAGTGTTCCTCATCACTCAGTGATGGGGGTTATTTTCGCAGAGTTAAACACGTGTACCCTTGCCAGACTGCTTTATACTGCTCCAAAGTAAAGACAACCATGGAGTACCTGCACACTCACCAGGAATTCCCATTCTATCATTTTTCCCAAAACAGCCTAACATCTCTGGGGGAGGGAGATATGCTGACTGATCCTTAGTTATCTTACTTTTTTTAGTTCCATCAACGCTAATCATTTAGATTACTAAACATACATAATAATTATTCACAGCTGTGTATATAGTATACTATGATTAGATTTCCTTTCATATGTAAATTGTTTCTTCTAGAGTTAATAAATGTCATTCTGTAGTCAATGACTGACTGAATTAATGTAACTGTTAATATATACAAGGGGGACCTAAAACAACATAATTTATTTATTAAAAATTGTGTATTTATTCTTACATGTTGAAACCTCAGTTACCTTCAAAGCACTCTCCATTTGATGCAATACACCTATCGAGACCTTTTTTCCACTGCTCACAACAGTTTGTGAACTCAACCATTGTGATGCTTTTTAATGCTTCTGCCATCTTTTGTTTCACCTCTTCCACACTGGCAAAATGCTTCCCTTTGAGGACTTTTTCATCCAGGGAAACAAAAAAAACAAGTTGCTCAGATTAAGATCAGGTGAGGGTGGGGCATGGAAGTCATGCTGTTGGTCAAAAACTACTGAACACTCAGTGTGATGTGGCCAGGTGCACTTGCAAATCATCCATCACGAAATGGGCAAACATGTTGAAAGAGTCTTCAAAAAAATTCACTGAAGCCAAAAGTAGCCTCTCACAACAATGCCAGATTGCACACTGATACAGATGGATTCCTAGAACACTAACCTGGTGGGGAAAGCCGTACTACAAGGGGACTGCCCTTTAGAAGATAAATCTTGGTGTTCTGAGATTCCTCCTTGTATATGCCATCTCACTGGAGAATTTTTCAATTATTACCAACTGTTAAAGACAAGCAAAAAAATTTCTTCCTCACTTGCCACTGCCCCTCTAAATGTATTTGGCACATTTTCCCTTTCACATTCTATCAAGCCTCTAATAGCCTTATCCTCATTACTTCCTTCTACCATTAAATACAGGGCCACCAAGAGAAAGAGAAACTTATGCTGAACTCTAGGGCTCTTGAACTGTGTGGGATCTCAAGGAAAATCAGTATAAACCCCTCCTCTAATCTCTGATATAAAAGGTAACATGCAGTAACCGAAAAAATGAAAAACAGGACATTGAAAAGGATTTTTAAGATGTGGACTCTCTGGAATGGCAAATTTTAAAGGAGTTAGGCTCACATTCTTCTCATGCTCAATATAACATCGCACTCAAAATCCTACAAGAAGGTGATGATTTAGTGATTGTGTTAATTAATGAGATGAAGAGAAATCTTAAAACTCTTCTTCCTTCTTTAAAGAAAAGTAAAAATTGTATCACTTTATTTGCTCAGATTTTTATTTACTTATCACTAACTTCAGCATTCCCAAAGAGAACTACAAAAACCTTTTCATATTACTAGTCTGTATCAGTGAGCCTGTATGATCAAAGCATTTCAATCTGAAAATGCATGTCCCTTGAAGTCTGAGAAATTTTTTGAATTATATCTTTAATAATGTCCATTTCTCTAGTCTCTACTTCTGAAATTCCTAATAATCACCATTAGACCACCTAGATTGACTGTCAAAGTTTTTTTCTTTTTGTTTCTATTTGCAACTTCTTTGTCCCTATTTTTGGAAGACTTCACTTTCCCCCTCTCTAGTTATTTCCTTATTTTAATAATATTTAATTTCCATGTACTTTTTCTAATTCTTTGCTTCCTGGTCATGTTTCATACACAAAAAACTTCTTACCTACTTTTAAGATATTTATCATAGGAGTTTTCTTTGTTTCCTTCTGCATGGCCTCTATCTCTCTCCTCTGAGGTCCATTTTTCTGTTACTATTTACTAACATTAGCTTCTTAAATTACAAATATGCTTATTTATTCTTATGTTCAAGACAGTAGTTTCACTGCCTTGTATTTTGATATCATTCAATGATATCATTCAAATTTGATATCCCTCACTTGTGCATTCACTCATTTACTCAGTGCCCTTGTGCACTAAATGAAGGAGAGTGTTAAGCACTATGGAAAATATGTATAATATGGTCTTTATCCTTATAATTGTTCAATGGGAAAGGCAAACTCCTGACACATATAAATAATTATAATGAAATATTCATATTCTTAAAGCAGTATTCAAGAAGCTATAGACCCACATGAGCACAAGAGGTCTCCATGCAATTTGCATGTTGATATTTAGTACCAAAACCATAATTAATATCAACTTAAATATGCTTTACTTTGCTCTTATTGCAAGAATAATACAGAAAATGGGGGAAGGGTATACTTATCATGATAATAAAACAAATGTATTACTATCTCAAGATATTACACAAACCAGAAATCTACATAAGTATCTAGCTAATATTCTCTGATCTAATAAAAAATCAATAATCACTGTGAGAAGTCATTCAATCCATTGACACCAAAACAAGAAGGAGAACTTTACCCCACATGATTAGAAATGTCTATGGCTATAACACATCTTTAGTAATCCAAAGTAAGGCTGAACAATTCAAGTACCTAATGTATTGATATTCTATGAAACTCCATATTACTGTTTCTTCAATGTTTATCATTCCTTTCTACTAAAGCTATAATGCTTCTTATGCATTCAAAGATAAAATACAGTGGCTGTACTTCATGACATTAATAACATTCTGAACTGAGAATTTATATATAATAGCAAGGAAAAACTATATGCAGGACTAATAAACAAGTAATATATCCAAAATGTGTTTTGGAGGGATCAGAAATGGCTGAAGTAGGTAAAAGTTACACTCATCTCCTCCCAGCTCCAAACTGGAATTACGACTAAATTATAGAACAATCAACCTGAATAACCAACTGAAAACTAAGTGAACAGAAGTCTTATAAACAAGGATTTATAGAAGAATCCACATCAAGACTGACAGGAAGGGTGAAGACATTAAAAGGGCTGGTGCTGCACCCATGTGCAGTGGTTGAGAATCCAGAAGGATCTTAGCTGCAAAGGTCCTCCCAGAGGAGCATAGGGTCTCAGGTACATGTCAAGCTCCCAAGATGGAGCAACAGAGCCAAGTGAGGAGCCAACATAATGTCTGGCTATAAAAATCAGTGGGAATTTTGTCCACCAGGGAGAGACAGGAGTCTTCTAGAAACCCAGGTACCCTCTTAAAGAATCAAAATCTTCTTGGCCATTCATCCTGGGCTCCAGCAGGAGGGAGGATCAGAATCGAGTGGAATCACAGGAGGACAGACTGGGTTGGCGGCTCCAGGCAGAGAACTGAAGGGACAACCACTGGCACACCTGTACTATGTTCTTCTCCCACACTGCCCACTGACACCATCTTTCCTAGGTCAAGCACTCCCCTCCATACTGCATCAGCCTGGACGAATGTATTAGCCCCACCCTCCTGGTTCCTGTCATCCTGCCCTATTGAGCTCATGCTCTGCAGAGGAGTCAGCTGCCTGGACCTATGGTATAGATATTCTTGGAGGGTTCTTGAGGGCAAACTCAGGGGTTGTCAATGAATGGGTTGTGTGGCTCTGGGGCAGGAACCATTTTCCCTCCCCCAACCACATGCCACAGCAGTGACAGCCTCCCATGGGAGATCCACTAGCCTCACCCTTCTGATTCCTGGTGGCCCCCTCTCTACCAAGCTTACACTCTGTAATGTTGTCAGCTGGCTAAGGCCAGCCTGGGCCCATGGTGCGGACTCTTGGAAAACTCTCTAAAAAGTCTAGGATGATTCAGGGAGAGACTAAGTTCTGTGGCTCTAGGACTGGGGGGGGCATTTTACTCTCACCCACCCGACATGTGCCACAATTCCTACGCAAATACCTCCATTCATACAGCCAAATCTTGGCCTGTTTGGACCTGATAAACTCTGCTGGCCTTACCTTGATTACTTCCTAAAACCACACACCACCACAAAGGTCTGTAGGTACCCAGTAAGTGGCAGCTGGCCTTTTGCTGAGCAGCCTCAGACTCAGCACTGGAACCAAGTTTGAATCTGTATCAATCTGGTGAACACCACTTGCCCCCACCTGGTAACTCATGAAAACTTACCTCACACCACTGGTGTTCCACCAGAGACTCTTTAGTGACTGAGCCTAACAGGCAGCCAGCAGGTAGAAGCAGACAGAGACAGATCTTATGGTGCCTTTGGCCTTTTGCTGATCTGCCCATGGGCCTGGTGCTGGTGAAAACTGACAATGGTGCACAGTTTGGCCCCTCCCATGTACATGCAGGCCCAGCAGAGGCTGCCACATTTATTCCTCCAAACAGGTGATCCAGGGCCAGACATAAACAGTGCCCAACATTGACATATACTGGAGTTCTGCCCCAAAGGCCCCAAAACCACCACACTTAGTGGCAGGATTCAGACTACATCAAAGCACAACCCAAGTAGCTCCACAAGTGGTACATCCAAAGGGAGACCCAAGCAGGTACCAGACCCTGCTGGAGCAAATTTTATTTTATGGATTCAGCCCCTGCACAGCAGCTCATACAGGGTGGTCAGGGTCGATCCTCAGAGTCAGCCAGCCAGAGGAGCAACCTCACCCACAGACAGACCAATAGCAATCAAGGCTCAACTACAACAGAAGAGTTCACATAACCCACACAAGGAATATTCCTGAAGCAACTAGCTCAGGTGATCAGGCAGACTGCATCACTGAGCCCCACAAGACACCTATTACAGAAGGCCACCATAACAAGAGTAGGAGCCATAGCAGATCTATCTAATAGACAGAAACAAATACAGAGAGGAAGCCAAAATGAGGAGACAAAGAAACAAGCCCCAAATATAAGAACAGGAGAAAGCTCAAGAAAAAGAACTAAATGAAATGGAGGTAAACAATCTATGACATGTAGCGTTCCAAACAATGGTTATAAGGGATGCTACAGAAACTTGGGGGAAGAATGGATAAACTCAGTGAGAACTTAAAGAGAGAGTAACATAAAAAAAGGACACAACAACAATAAAGAAGAACTAATCAGAAGTGAAAAATATCTGAAATGAATACAATAGGAGGAATCAACAGCAGAATAGGAGAAACAGATGATCAAATTAGTGATTTGGAATACAAGGGAGCAGAAAACACCCAATCAGAGCAGCAAAAAGAAAAATATAACTTTAAAAAATGAAGACAGTTTAAGGGACATCTGGGACAACATGAAACTTAACAACATCTGCATCATAAGGGTACCGGAAAGAGAAGAGAGAGAACAGGGATTAAGAACCTATTTGAAGAAATAATAAACGGAAACTTCCCTAATGTGGTGAAGGAAACAGACACACAAGTCCAGTAAGCACACAGAGCCCCAAACAAGACGAACCAAAATAGGCCCACAACAAGACATGTAACAATTAAAATGTCAAAGATTAAAGACAAAGAATCTTAAAAGTAGCAAGAGACTGAATTTGAGAACAGTCTGACAGTGTCCAGAGGGGGAGGGGAGGGAATTTCAGGGGAAAAGGGGAACGGTTTAGAGCAACAAGTATAAAGGACTCATGGACAAAAACTATGGGGGGTGGAAATGGGAGGAAGGTGGGGAGGGCTGGGGTGGTGGGCTGGGGCGGGGTAAAAGACAAAAAACTGTACAATATCAACAATTAAAAAATACTGATTAAAAATAAAAAAATAATATAAAAAAAAGAGTTAAAAAAAAAGTAGCAAGAGAAAAGACAGTTATTTTTACTTACAAGAGAGCTCCCATAAGACTGCCAGCTTTCTTAACAGAAACATTTCAGGCCAGGAGTGACTGGCATGAAATATTCAAAGTGATGAAAAGCAAGAACCTACACCCAGCAAGGCTATTGTTTAAAATTAAAGGAGAAATAAAGAACTTCCCAGACAAGAAAAAGCTAAAGGAGTTCACTACAAAAACATCAGTATTACAAGAAATGTTAAAGGGACTTCTTTAAGAAGAATAAAGAAAAAAAGAGGAACACAGTTATAAAGAATAGCAGTAAATAGGTACCTATCAATAACCATTTTAAATGTAAATGGCTTAAATGCTCCACTCAAATGACACAGAGTAGCTGAATGGATAAGAAAATAAATAAATAAACATATATATATACACACATATATATATGTATGTATATATATATATATATAGAGAGAGAGAGAGAGAGAGAGTGAGTCTACAAAAGACCCACCTCAGAACAAAAGATACACATGGCTGCAAAATGAACTTTTGGGAACATCAGTTCATAATAAACTCATAAAATGACAGGTAAATTCAAATATCTATAAATCAAAGAAAATGGTATTTTCTACATATACACAAATGTTTTCTACTGGCATGGTATTATTATCAGGAAAATATCAAAAAAAATTTTAACAGGTTTGTTGGTATCTACAAAAGAGCTTGGTGACATTTTGATTGGGTTTGCTATGGATCCTTATAAAATTTTTAAATAATTGACTCCTTAATTTTTTTATAGTTTTTAAAATTTATTTTTTATTTTTATTTTTTATTGTTGTTCAAGTACAGTCAATAACAAAAATTTCTACTTAGAATTATTAAAAACTGTTTATAAATCTTTTTACAAAAATCAGGGAAAGAAATCATTACATTAATACGAATATACTCATAATACATAAATTCTATTTATAAATTGTCTCTTTCTCCAAAGGTCTTCTTGACTAGACAGTACTCTTTAATAGCTAAGCACAGAGCTATCTTTCTCTAACTTTTAGCACAGTGTCTGACACTGAGATGACATCAACTGATATTTTTTTAAATGAGTAAATGTCAAGGAGATAGTTGCTTTAATAATGGCCATGCATTTCTTAATCTCACAATCTGGTTTTCTTAAAACATTTGGTATCCCCTACGCATCTACTCCTAAAGATATGTTCCCTGTAGAATCCATTAAACAGGCCCTAAAATTCCCATTGGTTGCCTTTAACCTAAATTTTATAAATTATTTTCTTTGGTGCCTTATGTCTTGCCTCAAAGTGAAGATGTAAAATGCAACTGATGTTTGAAAAAGAAATCAATAAGATGTTCAGAGTTGATATGCTAAGAGCCTTGACAGAGGGTATGGAAGTTAAGGACACAGAGGAATTATGGGATTTGAGTGGCACTGCTTGAGAGAAAGTGACTAAACTTGGGAATTGATTTTCTGTTCAAAACAGTCCAAAAGGTATCAAAGATTACCCTCAAGATGTGAAATTTGGAGAAAAGTAAGAAAATGGCAAGATTGTGGAAGTGAAAAAGTTAAGTAGTAAAAAAACTCAAAGGAGAAGCTAGTAAGTTTCTATAGATGATATACTGAATTCGATGGGCATCATGGGACATGAATTAGAAATGCCACAGGCAATGGATACAGAAAGTATATGAAGAAAAAGTTTACACAAAAGGATACAAAATGTCTCTTAGACTTCTTTCATACATAATAAAAATACAAGTAAAAACTATTTCAAAATATCACATTTTTCTTATTAAATAGCAAAGAGCAGAAAGTTTGAAAACAACGTGAGGGCTGGCCAGAATATAGGTAAAATAGGCACCTTCTTACATTCCTACTAGAAGTATAAACTGGCAAAAACAGTTTGGCACTATATATCACAATTACAACTGTATATATCTTTTAATCTACTATAGAAGTCACCTGTTACTAAATAACAAATTATCCCAAACTCTAGAAGCTTAAAACAACAAATAGTGAGAGAGGAACTTCTGACATGACCGTGTAAAGAGCTCTGGGGACCCACTCCCCAGTAAAACTGGTGAATGCTATAAAAAGAAACAATGAAAGCCTCTACAAATGGTCCTAAGGACTAAAAGCGAATGAAGAAATGCCTATTCAACAAAATTACAAAAATTCAGTAAGAAAGAATTTTTCGGTAAAAATTCAGTGTTTATGGTATCGAAACCAACACTATTCCTTTCTTCCACCCTTGGCAAGGTAAAGAGTACATCCCAGGATGCTGCAGCAAAAACACAGGGCTCCTCCATCTCCCCCAAGTACCCAGTACCCAGGACACCTTCTTCTCCCCAGCAGCAAGATATCAGCATTTTTCATCCTGCCCCAGCTAACTGTTGCTAAGGCCATTTCTTAAGCTAGTGCAACTGAGAGGTGAAGACTCCATTCTTCTATCTACCCACCGTTTGTGGAATAAAAAGTCCTACCTTGGGCATAGAGCACTGAGAATACTTAAGACCCAAACTCCCTTGCCCCAGGTTATGACAGCAATGGTTCCAAACCAGCTGAGGCCACCAAGAGGACCTGAGGCTGCTGCTTCCCTCCACCAAACAATCACCTTCTAGAATGGGGGTGTCACTCAGAGGGAAGCATAATATTCTCCACAATCACAGCTCCTGAGGCCTGGCTCAGATTTTGCCTCATGTGGGGAAGGGGTTGGAGAAGCATTGTAAAATATATAGGTCCTAATCCCTTCTCAAAGGGAACTGACTTCATTTGCAACACATTATGGAGAAGTTCAAGCCTAGAGGCATTCTCAAGAACAGTGTAGCTTCTCGTGAAAGGCAAGCTTGCAGAAAATTCATGACACATGCTCAACTATAGGCCTGCTAGTTTGCAGGAGAAAAATGAAAAATAAGACAGCTGGCAGAAGCACTTAAATGGCTGAAAAAAATATCAAACACTGACTCAGAAACTTCCCAGGAAACGTACTGAATTGGTTTGTAGAGTTCCTTATGCCCTGCAGGGGTAGCCAACCTTTTGGAGTCTCTGCACCACACTGAAGAAGAGCTGTGTTGGGCCACACATTAAATACATTGCAACATGTAATCACACACAAAAAAAAACCCTCGTAATGTCTTAAGTAAATTTACAATTGTTTGTTGAGCCTCATTCACAGCCATCCTGGGCTGCAAGTGGCCCACAGCCCTGCATTACTGAAAACAATTAAATCAGCCACCAATGAGTGAAGTTTAACACCTGGGTGTGGTCAAGGAAAGAAAACAGGAGAGCCCTACCAAAATCTATCATCCTCAGTCAACTGTGGGCAGAGCCAAAACTGCACCCTCCTTCGGAGCAATATCAGAAACTTACCACTTTTGGAGGGGAAATAGAGTTTAGAATAATCCAGCCAGTCATCCATCAAATAAGCCTGCAGAAGAGGGATGGGGGAGACCAGTAACCAGATGTGCTACAATATAGTATCTGAAACATCCATGTCTAACAAAAAAAATTACAAGTCATGCAAAAAAACAGAAAAGTATAATCCACATACCAAGAAAAAAGTAGGTAACGGAAACTGTCTGGAAGAGTGACAACATGTTGGATTTATCCAAAAAAAATAAAATAAAATAAAACCCTTCAAAATAAATATTATAAATATGTTCACAAAACTAAAGGAAACCACGGTTATAGGGGTGTCCAACCCACAGCCCACGGGCCACATGCAGCCCAGGACGGCTACGAATGTGGACCAACACAAAATCGTAAATTTACTTAAAACATTATGAGATGTTTTCTGATTACGTATTGCAATGTATTTAATGTGTGGCCCAAGACAAAACTCTTCCTCCTCCAGCATGGCCCAGAGACACCAAAAGGCTGGACATCCCTGGAAATAAAGAAAGGTATGATGACATTGTTGCTACAGAGACCAAAAGGGATAGAAGCATCAAGTGGACACAGACAGTAATTTGAATTCACAGGAAAAAGCAAAAGGCACTGGTAAAGGTAATTATGTTAACAGCAGTATTTAGCTAGAAAAGGGGAGCAAAGGGAACTACACATTGAGTTTAATAAACTTGGAAACGTAAGCCTGCTTGCTAGACAGAAAGCTATAGCTTCACACCCCATGGGATTATAGCAATTTCTTTGCCAAGAGAATTAACATTTCTCCTTCCGCCCCCTCTGGTATCAGATGACCAGGTGGGACAGGGGAAGGCAGGCACATATACAATAGAAGTCAAAATGGTGCAGAGGAAGGTGCTGAACCAGAAAGGCCTGTCAGTCTAGCCTGGGGAAAGAATGTATGAGTAAGGAGGTGGACCCTACCAAAGCATGCAAAAGTTTGGGAAGTTGGTCATTTTGAGAAAGCACCTGGTCTGTCCCACACCCAAGCTAACATAATCCTAGAGGAACAAAGAAGCGCTTGCACTTGCGCTCTCGCTCTCGCGCTTGCTCTCTCTCTCTCTCTCTCTCTCTCTCTCTCTCTCTCTCTCTCTCTCTCCTGGGTAACCTGCACCCACCCTCACCCAGTGCGTTGATGTATCCTCTCTACATGACCATGGGGCCTTTGGCACCCACATGGCCCATGGCCATGCACCTCTACATGCAGGCTCCAGGAGGGAGCCTGAATGGACTATAACTGGAAACATAATCTAAGCTACCTGGATAGGGACTGAGAATCTTAGCAGCTGCCTGCGGCCTCCAAAGGACTGTACTTTAATATGAAGCAGAAACTCTGGACACTGGCATTTATCTTGGCCTTGCTGAGGACTTGCTGAGGACTTGCTGAGGACAGAGTTGGACTTTTTCCATGGTGGAACAGAGGGAGATGGGACAGTGGAAACCTAAGGGGCAGCTTCGACCACACAAATAAACCACACCATACCACAATCCCCTGTGCATGGGTCCTTTAAATGCTTTTCTCACGATCCCAAAGAAGGACCTAATTCCCACTTACAATAATTATGTAAATTGTTTAAAACCATGTTTTTTCTACTTTCTTCTCTTAACTGATTTGAAAAGGAACTGCTTAAAAGAATATGTACAGCCCTGGCTGGTGTAGCTCAGTGGACTGAGCGCAGACTGCAAACCAAAGGAGTCTCCAGTTCGATTCCCAGTCCAGGCACACAACCTGGGTTGTGGGCCAGGTCCCTAGCAGGGGCCACATGAGCATCAACCACATGTTGATGTTTCTCTCCATCTTTTTCTCCTTCCCTTCCCCTCTCTCTAAAAATAAATAAATAAAACCTTTAAAAAAAGAATATATATATAAAATATTGATGGGCTTAAATCATATGACAAATATATGGTGTAACATAACTGCCAATAACAGCACAAATCAGGTGGATGATAGCAAAGTTTTATTGGGCTAAGGAATGATAACATATCATAAAGCAATAATTATAAAAATGTATTGTTGTGTTTGTAACATTAATAGATTTAATACGTATAATAACAACACCACAAAAAGGGATAAAAGGGAATATGGCTGTACTTCAAAAATGTTTTTATATGTCACTGGATATAAGCTTAGAAAAATACGAAGCTAATTCTGTTAAAATACCCTAAAGCAGCCACTAAAAAAAAAAAAAAATTCAAAAAATACACTAAAATATTATTAAAGAAATTAAAGTGCTACAACAGAAAATATTTGCTGAATGCCCAAAAAAAAGTAGTAAAGGAGGAATGTAGGAACAAAAAAGATATGAGACATGTTTAAGACAAAATTGAAATGACAGAGATGGATTAAAATATACCAATAATATTAAAGGTAAATAGATTAAACAATCCAAGCAAAAGGCAGAGAATGTCAGACTGAATTTTAAAAATAGAAAACATCATCCAAAAATATGCTGCCTACATAAGACATACTTTAGGTTCAAGGACTCAAATATACATTGAAAGTAAAGCTGGAAAAGCCAAATAGTGAAAATAGAGTCAATCCATCAGGAAGATATAACAATTATAAACATATATGTACCTAATAAACAGAGGATCAAAATACATGAGCAAAAATGACAAATGAAAAGAAAAATAAAAAATTAATTGTAATAGTTGGAGACTTCAATAGCCCACAGTGACAGTTAATTTCATGTGCAAACTTGGAGGGTATTTTTGGATAAGATTAACATTTAAACTGGTAAATTCTGAGTATGCAGAATGCCATCCATAATGCAAGTGTGCCTCACCCAGTGAGTTGAAGGTCGCAACAGAACAAAAAGACTAGCCTCACTGAACAAGAAATTTTCCTTCAGACTTGATCTGCACTATCAGTTCCTCTGGGTCTAGAATGTGACAGCCCAACTGCAGATATGAACTTATCGGTCTCCATAATGAAGTAAGAAAAGTCTTTAAAGTAAAAGTCCACACACACACGCACACACGCACGCACGCACGCACACACACACGCACACAATCACTCACATCCTTTTGGTTATGTTTTTTGCAGAATCCTGACTAATACACCCACTTTCAATAATGGATACAACAACTAGAAAGAAGATCAACCAGGAAATATAAGACCTGAACAACACTGTAAACAAATTAGGACTAATAGATAACAGAAGAATATTTCACCCCAACAGATCACATATGTGTGTGTGTGTGTGTGTATTTACACTTTTCAAGTGCACATGGAACATCCCAGAATAGCCCATATGTTACAAAATAAAAAAGTGAAATCTTAATAAATGTAAAAAGATGTAGCACAAAGAATGTTCTCTGAATACAATGGAATAAAATTGGAAATCAGATGGAAAAAATGAGAAACTCACAAATACTAAACAACACGCTCCTAAATAAACAATCAAAGAGGAAAAAAATAAAATCAGAAAGTACTCTGAGATGAGGGAAAATGAAGACACAAAATATTAAAATGTATGGGATGTAACTAAACCAGTGCTTTAAGGAAAATTTATAGTTATACATGCCTATATTACAGAAGAAGAAAGGTCTGAAGTTAATAATCTAATGTTCCAACATAATACAGGGAAAAAACCTAAGAGCAAATTCAGCAAGCAGAAGGAAGGAATTATAAAGAATAGAGAAGAAACTGATGAAATAAAGAATAGAAAAACAATAGAGAAAATAAATGAAACCAAAAGCTGGTTCCTTGAAAACATAAAAAACCTGACAAACTAACCACAGTGAAAATAGAGAAGCCGGATTGGATTATTCAACAGGAGAAGGATTCCATGTTGAGCACAATCAATATCCTCATGTTGGACCTTCGGCCAAGATGGAGGTGTAGGTAGACACACTGTGCCTCCTCACACAACCAAAAGAAGGACAACAAAAATTTAGAAACAAACAAAAAAAAAACACGCAGTACTGACAGAAAATTGAACTGTATGGAAGTCTGACAATCAAGGAGTTAAAGAAAAAAACATTCATCCAGTAGGAGGGGCTGAGTCGGGTGGCCTGGTAGAGCGTGCTGACAGCAAAGCCGCAGCTGGTGGACCCCAGACGCGCAAGGTAGAAGCGAGCAGACCCAGCGAGGCGGTGGATTGTGGAGGGGCTTGGGGCACAAGGCGGCTGATGGACCCAGCGGTCCCACATTCTTGCACAGATAAAACAGGAGACACTGGGAAGTGAGACAGATCTCTCAACCCAAGGTTCCAGCCCGGGGAAATAAAGCCTCAAAACACCAATTGAAAACACCTGTCCGGGTTGAGGCAGCAGCAGGAGAAACTCCCAGCCTCACAGGAGAGTTCATTGGAGAGACCCACAGGGTCCTAGAATGTACACAAACCCACCCATCCAGGAATCAGCACCAGAAAGGCCCAGTTTGCTGAGGGGAAGTGGCAGAAGTGACTGAAATCTGGCAGAGAGCGGAGCAAGAGCCATTGTTCCCCTCGCGGACACCTCCCCCACATACAGCAGCACAACACAGCTATGTGGGTTGCCCCACCCTGGTGAACACCTAAGGCTCCACCCCTCACTATGTAACAGGCAAGTCAAGACAAAAAAAAAATGGCCCAAACAAAAGAACAGATCAAAGCTCCATAAATAATACAACTAAGTGATGAAGATAGCCAACCTGTCAGATACACAGTTCAAAGCACTGGTGATCAGGATGCTCCCAGAATTGGTTGAATTTGGTCACAAATTCGATGAAAAAATGAAGGCTACGCTAAGTGAAATAAAAGAAAATGTACAGGGAACCAACAGTAATGGGAAGGAAACTGGGACTCAAATCAATGGAGTGGACCAGAAGGAAGAAACAAACATCCAAGCAGAAAAGAATGAAGAAATGAGAATTCAAAAAATGAGGAGAGGCTTAGGAACCTCCAGGACATCTTTAAACATCCCAACATACCAATTATAGGGGTACCAGAAGGGCAAGAGGAAGAGCAACAAGTGGAAAAATTATTTGAACAAATAATAATGGAGAACTTCCCCAATCTGGCAAAGGAAATAGACTTCTAGGAAGTCCAGGAAGCTCAGAGTCCCAAAGAAGTTGGACCCAAGGAGAAACACACCAAGGCACATCGTAATTACATTAGCCAAGATTAAAATGAAGGAGAGGATCCTAGAAGCAGCAAGAGCTAAGGGGACAGTCACCTACAAAGGAGTTCCCATCAGACTATCAGCTGATTTCTCCGAAAAGACCTTAAAGGCAAGAAGGGGTTGGAAAGAAGTATTCCAAGTCATGAAAGGCAAGGACCTACATCCAAGATTGCTCTATCCAGCAAAGCTTTCATTTACAATGGAAGGGCAGATAAAGGGCTTCTCAGATAAGGTCAAGTTCAAGGAGTTCATCATCACTAAGCCCTTATTATATGAAATGTTAAAGGGACTTATCTAAGAAAAAGAAGATAAAAAATATGAACAGTAAAATGACAGCAAACTCACAATTATTAACAACCACACCTCAAAAACAAAAACAATCTAAGCAAACAGCTAGAACTGGAACAGAACCACAGAAATGGGGATCACATGGAAGGTTAGCAACAGGGGAGTGGGAGGAGGAGAGAGGGGGAAAAGGTACAGAGAATGAGTAGCATAGATAGTGGGTAGAAAATAGACAGGGGGAGGGCAAGAATAGTATGGGAAATGTAGAAGCTAAAGAACTTATGGCACATGGACATGAACTAAAGAGGGGGTGTGCATGGGAGAGGGTGTGCAGGGTGGAGGGAAGTGAAGGGGGAAAATGCGACAACTGTAATAGCATAATCAATAAACTGTATTTTAAAAAAAAAGCAACCAAGGAAAAAAAAGAAAATAGAGAAGCCTCATATTACCAGAATTAGAAATTTAAAAGTATATATTACTAACAACCTAATAAAAACAAAAAGGATTACAAAGAAATATATGAAAAACTGTACACTAGAAAATTAGGTGACTTAAAAGAAATGGACAACTTTCCACAAAGACACAACTGACTCAAGGAAAAAAAATACAGAAAACCTGAATCAACAAGTGATTTCAATTAGTAATAAAACACATTACCCACAAAGAAAGACCAGGACTGAATGGGTTCACCACTGAATTCTACCAAATACTTAAAAAAGAATTAATACCAATACTTCAAACATTATTACTCTTCCAAAATATAGAAGCAAATACTTTTCAACCCACTTTATAAAGCAAATACAAACCCTAACTAAAAAAGGCATCGCAAAGAAAAAACTACAGACTAATTCCCCTTTTAAGTAGAGTTAAAAATTCTCACCAAAATATTAACAAAACAAATCCAGCAACATATTAAGAGAATTAGACATCATGACCAAGAGGATTTATCCCAGGAATGCAAGGTAACATGACATATCATATCAACAGCCTAGAAAACAAAAATCACAAGATCATCTTAACAGACACAGAAAATACAATTAACAAAATCAAACAACCTTTTATAATAAAAACACTTAAACTAGGAACAGAAGGATCTTTCTAAACCAAGCATAGTACTGAAGTGCTTTCTCTTCCTCATGTTCCTCAGTGCAAGAATGCTTTGTTCAGGTATCAGTTACAATGCTATTGACCAATAGAAATGGTCAATAGAAAGTCAATAGAAATAAATCAACAATATGTTCAATTGGATAAGATACCTTTAAATAGAAACAGACAAAAAAGTAATACTTTAATCGGTTAACAAAAATGCTATGACCAGAGTCTTACAGGGACCTAATGTTTTATTTACCACATACAAGCAATTGTTAAGTGTTTGCTTATCTGGTGTTTGCAATAACTTTATAAAAAATAACTACTGTGAATAACACTAACTGACTCTAAACACTAATGTAACTGGGTAAAATAACATGTCTGGGATTTGCTTCAAAATAATCCACTGGTAGCAGAGGGAGGAGAGGAGGAGCAGAAGGGAATAGAAGAATATAGATGAAACAAGACTGGTCATATGTTGATAATTTTCAAACATGGGAGTTCATTAATGCATTTTCTCTGCCTTTGCAACTAATTAAAATTTGTTGCAATAAAAAGTAAAACACACACATACAAACATACATAAAGATAGCTCACCAAAACACTTACAAGGACATACAATAAAGTACAAACAGTCTAAAAAATAAAGAACTACGAGTAAGGGCAGAATTTCTCCAACACAGTACTAATGGCATTTGGAGCAGTATAATTCTTTAATTGAGCAGGATTATACTACCATTTCAGGACGTTTAGCAATCCCAGCCTTCGTCCACTATGTCAGTGGCACCAATGATTCAGGCAAAGCTTTATTCACTAAGCCATTCATCACAGCATTATTATACATTTTTTAAAAATAAAATAACCTTAATGTATAATAGGAAGACACTGGTTAAATATAAATATGGTATATCAAAATAATAGAATACATTGTAATACCAAAAAATACTATACCTCCTCTTGAAGAGGATGAACTGACAACACAACAATGACATCCCCAATAACAACGCCTTGAATGAATTCCTATGAATGTGTATAACAGGAAAAGGGGTCCAAATGGACCTTAAATTTAACAAACATCTAAAAGACAAAAGAATGGGCTCAGAGACAGACCCAGAAAAGAAAAATCATAATCCAAAACCTAAATAGTGTCAATAGTGGAAAAAGAAGCTGTTAATTCTGAAAGAAACTCAGAGAGGCTCTAAGTACCCAATTAGTAAACACAGAGAGCAGAAGCACCCAGGGATCAAGATGACTAATATAAGGAACCATTTATCAGAAAGCTGGGCTTCCCATTCATCCATGTTCAGAATAGCTAACTGCAGCATTTGCCTACAGCAAATGGCTGAAGATGACTTTCAAAACAACCACTTGCCTGATGATAGTTATCAGTAGGTTTAGAAAGCAACTGGTCCAAATTCATAAGCCAAAGGGCCTAGGGAAGAATGCCTTCAACCATTGTATCAAGGTCTGAACACAGATATTCTTTATGACTAAAACAAAAAAGCAGAAAAGAAAGAAGATTAGAAATTTCAGGGGTAAAAAATATTTTCAAGGAAGACCAAGACACAAATACAGGGTCCAGCCCTGGCTGGTGTAGCTCAGTGGATTGAGCGCGGGCCTGCGAACCGAAGGATCGCGGTTCGATTCCCAGTCAGGGCACATGCCTGGGTTGCCAGGCCAGTTCCCAGCAGGGGACATACAAGAGGCAACCGCACATTGATGTTTCTCTCCTTCTCTCCTTCCCTTCCCCTCTAAAGATAAATAAATAAAATCTAAAAAAAAAAAAAGAAAAAAAAAAATTTAAAAAAGACAATCTAGGCACTATGGTGATGAAAGGAAGCAAAAAAAATAAAAAAAAAAAAAAAAAAAAATACAGGGTCCAGCACAAATAACGCCCCTTTTTTATTACAAAATCTTTTACTACAAAATCATAAGCATGTAATTCTGTAACGTAACAATATCACACTCAAGAACGCCATATGACATTTTAGGTGAAATGTTCAAATTAAAACTATAAATTATTACACCCATATTATTACCCTACCAACCACATTCAAGCAGGCATTACTTCTGCCATACCCTGTATTACACAGACTTCAGTATAACATAATTTGAGTAATTAATAGATATACAAAAAGATAGTTTATTTGATAATGAGAGTATTCTTCTTTGACAGATATAGACTGAATGGCACAATACTGTCCCTTATCGACAGGTCCAAACACACTACATGGTTGTTTAAGAAATATTTACATAATTGTGCTAAGTGAGATAAGCCAGGCAGTGAGGGACAAATACCATATAATCTCATCTTTAACTGGAAACTAATCAATAAAACAAACAAGCAAGCAAAATATAACCAGGAACATTGAAATTAAAAACAATCTGACAGTAACCAGAGGGGAGGTGGGAAGGGAGAATGGGGAGAAGGCGGGGAGGATTTTCAAGAAAAATGATTAGGACACATGGACAAAACCAAAACGGGGTGGAAGCAAGGGAGAGAGGTAAGGATGGCTGGGGTGTGGGGGAGTGGTGGGGGGTAAATGCAGACAACTGTACTTGAACAACAGTAAAATAATTTTTAAAAAAATATTTACATAATAATAAAATTAAAAATGCCACTTGTAAGTTTCTAATTTCAAAAGTCAACTCAAATTCCAATATCTCATAGTGTGGTTTATGAACTACAACAGAATTACCTGGAAAGCTTATTTTAAAAAGACTCCTAGACCTCATCTGCTAAAAAACAGAGTAGACAGAGCGTGATCACATCTTATCTCAAGGATGATCGAAGAAGTTACAAGGGTACTTCAACAAAAGACTTACTTAATTCTGATTATCAAAAGGAAAAAGTGAATTAGAATACAAGCAATAGGAGAAGAAACTGATTGTACTATTTTAAGAGTTTGCAATAATCAAGGATAGTAAACTTAAACATAGGTATATATCAAATATATACCTATGATTTTTAAAAGTCGAATTCCAACAATATTGGAACGATCCCAGAGCAAGAGACTCCGAAGGTGAATTCAGTTCAAGTTAACAAAAAATTATATTCAAGTTACATAATCAGGATTCCAATAAAGAAAAAGGAAAATGCATCCATATGCATAGCTTCTCATTTAGGAAATGTACTGAAATCTATTTTATAGGTAAACAAGTGTTTTAATTGCTGTTTTAAGTGTCATGGGACTACTGTATACCAAATAACTTGATAAGGAGTACCTAGCATCACTCCACTGTTTGTAAAGACCAAGGGGAGGTCTAATAATCTGGGATGAAATGACTGGGCACCTCGCACAGGATAATAGAGAGTGGAAAGCAAAATCCTTCAATCAATTCCAGAACACTTACTCTACTCTAGCAAGGTCATCGCAGGCTTTCAAATAAACACTGCAGATATCTTGGGGGAAAACTGAGCCATGTCTAGGAAGTTGCCAACAAGGGCAATCTCAGAGTAACAAGCCAAACAACAGGGACTTAGCCAATTTTTAAAGTTGAGCTATAGTAGCTTAACACACACACACACACACACACACACACACACACACACAGTGTCTAAGTCACAGTTTTTCCTATTACCTGCAAGCTTCCCAAATATGTCAGAATATGAACAGGAGATATGACTTATTTATCTACATTATCTGGTAAACTGGCATTCTTGAAATAAATCCAATATTTTTATCATATTCCATATTCATCTGGAAATTAAATACATCTCTTTAGGGTAGTGATTTTCAACCAATGTGCTGCAAAAGGCACAGTGGTGTGCCACAAGAATTTTTAAAACATGCAATACCTGACTATTTAGTCAGGGACACTGACCTCTTCTCCCTTAGACTTTCAAATAAAAAAACAACAACTGCTCTAGCCACATGGCTCAGTTGGTTGGAGAGTCGTCCCATATACCTAAAGATTGTGGATTTGATCCCTGGTCAGGACACATATCTACGTTGCAGGTTTGATTCCCAGTCAAGGTGCATACAAGAGGCAACTAGTCAATGTTTATTTCTAACATCGATGTTAATGTTTCTCTCTCTAAAATCAATAAACATATCCTCCGATGAGGATTTAAAAACACTTTTTTTTTTTTAATCAGTATTTTTTAATTGTTGATATTGTACAGTTTTCTGTCTTTTACCCCGCCCCAGCCCACCACCCCAGCCCTCCCCACCTTCCTCCCATTTCCACCCCCCCATAGTTTTTGTCCATGAGTCCTTTATACTTGTTGCTCTAAACCGTTCCCCTTTTCCCCTGAAATTCCCTCCCCTCCCACTCTGGACACTGTCAGACTGTTCTCAAATTCAGTGTCTTTGTTTATATTATTTACAATAGCCAAGTGCTGGAAGCAACCTAGGTGCCCATCAGTTAATGAATGGATCAAAAAACTGTGGTACATTTACACAATGGAATTCTATGCAGCAGAAAGAAAGAAGGAGCTCCTACCCTTTGCGACAGCATGGAAGGAATTGGAGAGTATCATGCTAAGCGAAATAAGCCAGGCAATGAAAGACAAATACCATATGATCTCACCTTTAACAGGAAGCTAATCAACAAAACAAACAAACAAGCATAATATAAAAACACTTTTTAATAACAACAGTCAACACAATAGCCATCTGGTATGAATGAATCAAAATTATACCTATTTTTTTGGTAAGATTGGCAAAAAACAGATTTTTTTGGTGTGCGATAATATTTTAATTATTAGTTTACTTATGCCATGAGATGAAAAAGGTTGAAAATCACTGAATTAAAGGATTAGTGCCAAGTTTTAATTTTAATAATGAACAGAAACAAATTCAACAAACAAAATACTCTTGAAAAAATAATTTGGGAGCTTACCTTTCCACAACCAAACTAACTGTTTGTGTGAGATCTGGGTTTGTCACCTGGAGACGTTTCCACAAAGACCATACAAATTCTTTATCAGCCTTAAAGAAATAAAAGACATTTTAAATGCACTTGCTTTGTAGCTATAACAGAGAAGACAATATATGACATTAAATTAAAAACAAAAAATTACATGATTGTTAGTACTATAACTATAAAATAGATTCTTAAAAATATAGCAAGAAAGCTTTATTTTAAAAAGTTCTTATACTGGTAACCTACATTCACTTTTACTGTTTCTATCCTTCACATTTTAGGGTATAAACATTGAAATGCTGAAAATCAAGGTAAATTTGCTCTACACAGAAACTGTCCTCTAGCTACGGCTCTATTTTCATCTCCCTTTTCAGCAAAATTCCTTGAAAGAACTGCTTATAATCACTGTTTCCATTTCTTTCCCTCTCATTCACTCTGCAATCTCCTCCAGTCAGATTTCCCTCCCCACTATTATGCTAAAATCATTTTTCTAGGTCCTCTACATAGCCAAATCCAAATGGACAATGAACAGTTTCCATTCATAAAGCCTAGGCCAGTTATCAACACTGGTTGACCATTAGGAATCACTTTTGGATAGTTTTTTGTTTTGTTTTGTTTTGTTTTTTTAACAGTGACTATCTAGAGATTCTGATTTAATTGGTCTCAGGTAATGTTCAAGTACTTTTTAAAAGCTTCTGAGATGCCCTGACTGCTGTGGCTCAGTAGATTGAGCGCTGGCCTGCAAGGCTGAAGATCGGTTCATTCTTGGTCAGGGAACCTGCCTGGGTTTCGAGCAAGATTCCTAGTTGGGGGCCTGTAAGAGGCAATCCGTCGATCTGTCTTTTGCACATCAATGTTTCTCTCCCTCTTTCTGCCTCCCTTCTCTCTCTAAAACTAAATATGGTAAATAAAATCTAAAAAAAAATAGCTCCTGAAGTAATTCTATGTACACAGCATTGAGAACCAATGCCCTAGGTGACCTCATTTAATCCCATGGTTTTGTATTTTACATATCGACTCTACACTGATGACTCCCCCATCTTTCTCTAGCTGTCTCCTCCGTCCCTAGATGCAGAATGGAATCTCCAAATGCCTACTCAATAATTCCACTTGAATACCTAAGAGGTATTTCAAATTTAATTTACCCAAAATAAAATGTTTGATTTCCTATGCTTTCAAAAATCTGCATCTCTGTGTCTCAGAATATGACACCACCTACTCATTTGTTCAAAGGTCTAAAACCTAGGAGTCAATCTGGGTTGCTCTCTTTTCCTCGCATTTCACATCCAGACCATCAGTAAATCCTACGTCCTTACCTACAAAATGTATCCCAATTCTAACCACTTCCCAACTCCTCCATCACTATCACCTTCATTCAAATCAAATCCATCTCTTGCCCAGTTCCCCACAATGGTACCCTAGCCTCTCTACAACTCAAAATCCTCCAACGGGTTCCTGTCAATTACGAAAAGAATCCAAACTCTTTACCAAGACTACAAGACCCCACATTATCTAGCCCCATACATACCTGTCTGACTTCATCTAACACTCTCTCTTGTCCACAATGACTTTCTTGCTCTACCTGTACCAAGGCCTTTGTATATGTACTATCCACCAGATTTTCATGTAAATTATTCTCCATTATATTTATAGCCACCAAAACAGATAAGTCTCTGGTAACCCTTTGCCCTGTTTAATTTTTTCATAGCACATTTAAAAATACTGTGTTTGTTTGTTTGTATTTACTTATGTTTATCTCTATTTGTAAATCTCTCCATCATCCATTCTCCCCCTCATTAGTAACAGAAAACACTTTGGCTCTTTTCTGCCCAATCAAAGGACTGGCCTCTCTTGCCTGTGGGTTATGTAACTATGTTCTACCAATAGAATATAAGAAGTGTTGTTAGAAATCTCAAAATTAGATTTATATCTACCAATTCTGTTATATTTTCCCAGTATGTTGTTGCTTATGTAGCTTTATGATGGATTCTTTGAGAAGATAGTCATAAACTTCATATATTCAAATTTATCCATCTTTTCTACTCTAACTTGTGAATTTTATATACCAATTAGAAGACCCTCTCTACTCCAATATTAGAAATATATTTACCTATACTTACTTCTAAAATTTTGTTTTCATTTTTAATGCTCAAGTCTTTGCTCTATTTTGTTATATGCTTTTGACAGCAGGAGTACTGGAGAGTACTATCTAACAACTCTCAAGCATCATGCTTTCCTTTATCCTTTTAAAAGTAAGAATTCGACTTTCATCCAGGATGGTAGCAGAGGTGGACACACTGTACCTCCTCACACAACGAAAATTGGGGACAATGGAGATTTGGAAACAAGGGAACAACCAGAACTGATAGAAAATTGAACTGTATGGAAGTCCAACAACGATTCATCCAGACCGGTAAGAGGGGTGGAGTCGAGACAGGAAAAAGTGGAGGTTGGTGGACCCCAGGTGCACAGGCGGTGGCTGGCGGACCCGGTGGCAGTGGTGCAGACCCAGTGGGGCCACACAGGGCAGCCAGCTGACCAGGTGGTCCCACATTCACGCGGGGGTGGTCCAGGCTGGGGGTGGGGGAGGGGGCGGTAGAGGGAACTGGAGTCTGAGGGAGAGCGGAGTGGGCACCACTGTTCCCTCTCAGACCCCGCCCCCACATACAGTGTCACTACCCAGCCACTGGGCAGCCCTGCCCTTGGGAACACCTAAGGCTCTGCCCCTCACTACATAACAGCCGTGACCAGACCAAAAGAAAAAAATGACTCAAACAGGAGAACAAATCAAAACCCCAGAGCCAATTCATCTAAGTGACAAAGAGATAGCCAACCTATCAGATTCATCACAGTTCAAAGCCCTGGTGATCAGGATGCTCACAGAATTGGCTGATTTTGCTCACAAATTAGATGAAAAAATGAAGGCTACAATAAGTGAAATGAAGGAAAACGCATGGAGAACCAATAGAGATGGGAGGAAAACTGGGACTCAAATCAATGGAGTGGACCAGAAGGAAGAAACAAACAACCAAACAGAAAAGAAGGAAGAAACAAGAATTCAAAAAAAACGAGGAGAGGCTTAGGAACCTCCAGGACATCTTTAAACGTCCCAACATCCAAACTATAGGGGTACCAGAAGGGGAAGAGGAAGAGCAACAAGTGGAAAACTTATTTGAACAAATAATAAAGGAGAATTTCCCAAATCTGGCAAAGGAAACAGACTACCAGGAAGTCCAGGAAGCTCAGAGAGTCCCAAAGAAGTTGGACCCAAGGAGAAACACACCAAGGCACATCATAATTACATTAGCCAAGATTGAAGTGAAGGAGGGAATTCTAGAAGCAGCAAGAGGTAAGGGGACAGTCACCTACAAAAGAGTTCCCATCAGACTGTCAGCTGATTTCTCAAAAGAGACCTTACAGGCAAGAAGGGGTTGGAAAGAAGTATTCCAAGTCATGAAAGGCAAGGACCTACATCCAAGATTGTTCTATCCAGCAAAGCTTTCATTTAGAATGGAAGGGCAGATAAAGTGCTTTTCAGATAAGGTCAAGTTCAAGGAGTTCATCATCACCAAGCCCTCATTATATGAAATGTTAAAGGGACTTATCTAAGAAAATGAAGATAAAAATAGGACAGTAAAAAGACAGCAAACTCACAGATATTAACAACCACACCTAAAACAAAAACAAAAGCAAACTAAGCCAACAATAGAACAGGAGCAGAAACACAGAAATGGAGATCATATGGAGGGTTAGCAACAGGGGAGTGGGAGGAGGAGAGAGGGGGAAAAGGTACAGAGAATAAGTAGCAAAGATGATGGGTAGGAAATAGACAGGGGGAGGGCAAGAATAGTGTGGGAAATGTAGAAGCTAAAGAACTTATGACACATGGACATGAACTAAAGGGGGGAATGTGGGTGAGAGGAGGTGTGCAAGGTGGAGGGGAATGATGGGGGAGAAATGGGACAACTGTAATAGCATAATCAATAAAATATATTTTTAAAAAAGTAAATTCAACATTTGGGTTAAAGACAAGAAATGTCAATATAGGGGTGGGCAAAAGTAGGTTTAGAATTGTGAGTGCAAGAAACAGTTTATTCTTGTATTGTTTATTAATTATTGTATTATCTTCCATACAAACAACTGTAAACCTACTTTTGCCCACCGCGTATATACACATTCATAACTTGCTTGAAAGGAAAAAAGTACGCTGTTAAACTTTATGTGCTCTAATCTATTTTTTAAAAGAACAAAATCTCTTGAAACCAGTGTTATCTATAAATTTATCGTTTGCTTCCAACTAAAATAGCAAAGATTGACATGTATTTTCATCAACTTTTCTACCTAAAATACCAAGCAAGAAAGATTAATATAAATAAAAATGTAAAAAAAGTTTTCGACATTTATAAAATAATGGAGTTACTTCAGCTTCAGTAAGTATGGCTTACTAATAAAGGATTTAGCTCTAGCAGTGAAAATTACAATAAATCAATAAATAACTGATGAAAAAACCCTTGCACCTTAATTTATCCTTTTTTCTCTTTTTCTTTTTACTGTTGTTATGGTTATTTCACATCTCCTTTTCAATCCCCAACAAAAAGAATTAATAAACTCTCTTTAAGCTGTTTTTATTATAGAGGCCAGAGGGAAAAGGCCTCCTCTAGAAGATAAGATCTCCAAAACACTTTATTATTTACAATTTATACCCAAAAGTCATTTCAGGAAAATCTTGCTAATTTCCAAATTTCATTATTAATTTCTTTCTTTCATTTATGGTCAGCAACAGTATTCAGATTTTCTTTGTTACTTAAATATACTCAAATGTATCAGTGATACTCAATTTAGGAAAAAAACGTTATATTGTGAACAATAAAATGCTATGAATGGCTTGTGGGACTAATGTATGTATTAGTTTTTTTGAGTTTCTTAAGTATTTAAATGCTATGTCATCTTCAATGTGGATTATATCTCTCAGTACTAAAAAGACCTCCTTTCATACACAAAGAGAAATAAAGACCCCAGCAAACACAAAACTAGTTTTGAAACTATTCCCAACATTAAAACAAGAAAACTAACCATTGCCAATAACATTGTCTTTATTATTTTCCCTTCCTTTGAACATTATGCTTCTAAAAAATTAAAAATAAAAACCTTTAAAAATTACTCATAAAATTTCTATATTACTACAAAACTACACAGAATCAAATAATTTAAAATTTAAATTAAAAAGTCCTACTCTTTCTCACAACGTTTATTAAACTTAGCCTCTGAATGAGTTGACTAGTGCTAGGGGATTTGGGCCTAAATTATTTCCGTAGTGGATTAGCTTTGACTTTTACTTATCAGCCAGCGTGGAAATAAATATCCACTTCACAGACATCCAAAACTGTCTTTTTCACTGGGTATCTACTCTCCCAGCACCTAAGTTAGTGTCTGGCAACATAATAGGCCCCCAATTGACTTTACTGGAGTAATGAATTCAACAAATATATGAAATCTCTTTCCTATATTTAAATAATTTGCCTATCAGAACTCAGGGTGAACAGTAAAAGTTTAATTGTAAAGTATAGCATAAAGTAGCCACTCAAATTATGACTATGAATAATACTTGCACAAAAGTATTCATCTACTAGAATACTGATACTAACAATGAAAAAGATTCCAATTATATAACGTTTTCAATTTCTTTTCTTTGTGAATGACTAAACAAGTTCACAACACAGATAAATATCTAACAAAAAAATAACTGCATGAGCTGTCTCATCAAATACTCTTAATTCCAACATCACATGCTGCTATGAAAGTTAAGTTTCATCATTAAAGTTGAAATAATGAATATATATTTCATTTAAATGCCCTAAGTAATTTTTTACCTGAAACTGGTTTATAGCTTTAATAAACATTTTTGGTTGCTACTAAAAAAGGAAATAAGCTTTGAGATATACATACACATATAGATATATATTTATATATACATATATATTACATACTTTTTCTCATCTGATACTCTATAAGGGGTGACAAATGTGTACATACACATACCCACATCATCCTTTATCACAAATAGAACACATTTTTTTTGTTATCCTCATCTAAGGACTATTTTTTCATTGCTTTTAGAGAGAGAGGAAGGGAGAGAAACATCGAAACAAGGGACAAGCATCAATTGTTTGTTCCGGGACACACCTGGGTCAGGGATCAAATCCACAACCTAGGTTTGTGCTCTGACCAGGAATTGAACCCACCAACTTTAGTTACGGAACAAAGCTCCAACCAACTGAGCTACACTGGCCCAGGTAATAGAACACACTCTTGAAATATACAATCGAAATTAAGAGTACAGTGAAGTTAGGTTCTAAATCAACGAATAACACATAAATGTCATGGACTTAAATCTACCTTTTGGAGCATCATTGAACATTTCTTAGGAAAAAACTACATTTAGAAGCTAACATCCTATCTTAAGTCCACTACAGACAGCCTTTCTACCACATTGTAATTAATCATGTTTTCTTCAACTAAGCATTATGTGTACAGTGCTTGCTAATCTGGAGCCATAAAAAAAGTTTTAATTAAATATACAATCACATAGAGTAGGATAAAATTCTCACACTCAGAGAAACACTTGGAACCGAGATTATTTCTTTTACATGCTTATTCTGAGTCATCCCATGGAGAGGACTGGTATAAAGAATCACTCAAATTTTCTATTTCTCCAAGTACATATAATTAAATCCTGTAAATTGAATGTGGAAAAAAAACTAACCTAAATGAAACTTTAATCATAACCACAGACTAATTAGCAAAGTTCTTTTCCCCAAACTGTATATTTGACCCATTACTAAGTTGTGAAATTTAGTCAATCTGAGCTGCATTTTCTAAAGGAACAGAATTTAAAAGAAAATATCAGTTAATAACATAGTAAATCATCTTTCTGAAATTACATGTACATGTATGTTTTGTATATTTACTAGGTTGAAATGTAAAATGAATTTATTTTTGGGTTACAATTTTGTAAAGATTTTCAAAATATAGGGTAAATACTACATATTCTTGGGTAGTATGATTTCTAGGTGAATAAGTGGAAGAGCAAGTTAAAAAAAGTGGATTTTTAATTATTTAAATACCTTTTCACAAAACAATTTGAAGTTCATTATTGTTTCCCATATTTCCCAAAGAGCAGGAGGATAGTTTGACTGAAGTTTTATGGTATGGGATACTACCAATCTTGTCTCATATTACTGGAATGCCTGATTATCTAATAGTGTCAATATTAAAAAATCTCAAGTTCCATTGTTCTAGGCTAATTATGGCCATCTCTGTTCTTACACTGCCTAGAATATTTCATTCATCTTCCTAGTCCATGTATGTCCGAGGTCACAAAGGTCAGCACCATGTTTGAAGCCACATTTTGTAAAGAATATAGTAGTGAATGAATTTGGGGGAGAGGAGGTGGTCATTGAGCTGTTTCGAACAAACTGATTTTCTTAATCAAGTCAGTCATAAAAAGCAAGTATCTTAGTTCCTTAGTAACTAAGGGCACAACAATGGGAAATATACTGTGAGGGGTCTAGAGGAAAGAGTGTAGATCTATGGGCAACAGAATCTTAGGACCTGACCAAGTAACAAAGGCTTTTATCATGGTTTCCAAAATCTTTAAATTACCCAAGGCTGAGGTGTGCAGTTGACATGCTTCAGTTCATTAGTATCTTCTATTTACCTCTTTGGTCCTTAACCACTGAAGAACAGAAAACGGGAAAGGAAATAGGGAAAACAGAAAAAGGAGGGAGCCACCTAATATCTACCCACCTGTTTAAGAAAGGATACTCAATTTCAACAAATTTTCCTGTTTTTAAAGCCTTGACTCAGTCAGCAAGGACCTCCAAAAGGGTCAAAATAATCCAATAGAACAAATTCTAAGAGAATGAATTTCATGAATTTTTATTCATCTAAACTGATACTACTACTCATAGATACCTCGGTGTTACGCAGTTCCTAATTGGTTCTATCCTGAAGACTGTGACTCAAATTTCTACTACTGAGTGAATTCTCAACATTTAATTACACAATCCTGCCTAAAGTTTCTGGTTAAAACAGAGGAAGGGTAAGAATGAAAAAATAAAGGGAAATGAAATCTCTCTGGACATAAGTACAATCAAGTTATCTCCGTTATACACAAACTCTACAAATCACAGGAAAGTGATGTTAACGCAATTGATCTGGTAAACGACATGAAAATGAAATGTCTCACTCAAAGACTATGGAATTAGTATGACTGGTTAATAAGTATCATCTACTTTGTGTTAAAGTTCCAGGCCCAAGGCTCCCTAAAAATTATTGGCCTGTGTTTACAACTTAAGTTGACTTAAGAACACGGACAAGAGTGGGTCTGAAAATTAAACAGTCTCCTTTATCGGTGGATTTTATTTTAATAAAAGTGTTTAAACTTTCCTAGTCAACACTTCAACTCATCCACTGCACTCCACTCCTGCTGCACCAAGTACCACTACGGTAATGAAGGAGAACTTGGGCCTGGGGGGCTCGGGTGCAGGGTGCGACTCCTCCTTCTGGTGGTATTCAAACGAAGAAAGCCAAACCCGGGGAACCCAGACGAACTCTGCCGGGTCAGTGTGCAGAGAGGGGCAGCGGTAGGACAGCCGGGCGACAGCGTTCCTCCAGCGCCGCAATCGGGCAGCGCTGGGTGTGGGAGCGCCGCCGGGCGGGGCGGCTGAGTGCCCAACCCGCGCCGCTGCGCAGCCAAAGGCAGAGGAAGAGGGTCGCGCCTCCCCACAGGCCCCGGCCCCGCTGTGGAGAGGGAAGGCCGGCGACAGGAGTCCTCGATACCTGACACAGGGCCAGCTCCTCCTTTAGGCTGCTCAGCTCTTCCTCCAGCAGCTGCGTCCGGGTCACCATTGCCTCCTCTACTGAGATGCCCTCTAGCCGCTCGGACCCCTTGGGCGCACTGAGGAGGGGAGCCTGAGCCGGAGCTGCCCCCTCTAGCCCTCGCCGGCCCCCTAACTCTTTTCCACCCCGCCTGGATATATTGCTTTTGTCCACAACGCCCTCCCCCGCTGCGCCAGCCAGACCCGAGGCCTCGCTGCTCACTGCCTGCACCCCAGCTCCTCGCCTAACACGAGAGGACCTGGGCCCAGAAAGTCGGGCAGAGGGCCGAGGGAGCGCTGAGGGCGACGAGCGCGCCGTCATGGCTACGGCTGCTAACCGGTCAAGTTGCTTCTTGGAAACTCCACCTCCCCATCCCCATCCCGGCGAGCCTGAGCTCCAAACTACGCATGCGTGAGCCCTTTCCCGCCGAGGCGCGCGGGGTCTCGCGCACGCGGGTCCTGGCAGGCTTCCCACGAGCCGGGCGCCCAGCGTGAGCTTTGGACTGCGCACGCGCCAGGCCCCAAGCCGCTAGGCAGGCCCTCCCCGCACGCCACCACGGCGTGTCTTGCCGGAGCCTGCTGCCCTCAACGGTGGACCTGTCCACCCATCTAAAACCCTACCCAACAGTACAGTCTAGCTAACGTCTCCCATCTTAAAGTCTTCCCTGACAAGCCCCTACCTCCAAATGATCCCTAACTGTGAACTCTTCGCCTTCAAGGCCCCTGCCAACTCGTCTGTCATGTCTCACTGACTGCCCTGGAGTGTTAGCTACACAGCTAATCTCTCCAACAGGGTTGTAAACTCCTTGAGGATCAGGAGTAATTTTTACACTTGTGCTTTCTTCACATCCCTTAGCAAAACCGCTTTATGTACAGCTGACATCCCGCTGACTCAAGTCAAGGAAATGTAGAAAGCCTTGTGCTGAGCTGGGACTATCAGGCAGGTTTCCCATTTGAATTATGATATTTACATACCTTTTGTCTTTTGTTTTGCAAGAGAAATGATTTCTTTTGAATTTTTGTCAGCTTCTTTATGTGTTGGTGGAATATCAGAGTGAGTGTGACCTACATTGCCTGATAGTTTGGGTCCTTGGAATAATTTGAAATCAGTTAAGTTGGTGAAGGGTTTACGAAATAAGACCAGCTTTCTTTATCCTTCATCCTTTTTTAAAATTTGTCTCCCCTTTATCTCTTTCTTTATAAACTTCAAATAGGCAATAACATGTTCTTTCTCTGTCATTATAACACATTCACTAGTGACAAGTTTAGTAAGGAGATGCACATTGAGTCAGCAACAGAGTTGCACCAAACGCTTGATCTGCTCTCTTCTGGGGGAAAAAAATGGGTTCTAGAATATTGGAGATCTGGGATGGGGAGAAGACTGTGGAAGTATGGAGCTAACTGCTTTAACCGATGACCTCTTCATTTAATCAAAATTACAACTCTATAGCAGAATCTAGTTAGCATTAAAAAAAAAAAAAAAAAAAAAACACTTCCAATTTTAGAAGCCTGTGAAGGCAAGAGAGTGAGCTTTCATCCCACTGAAGGTGAATGAATACCTCACAACATTTATAAAAGGATTACATTAGAAAAAGCGCATTTGAGCCTGTTTTAAAAGAAGTCACTGCCATATCGAACTTTTACTATATGCTGAGTCCATGGCTAAACACTGTTCATATACATACTTAATCAATTCTTACAATATCACAGTAAAATAGATATTATTCCCATTTTACTAGTGAGACTCAAGAGGTTGTTGTTTCTTGCCTGAAGTCTCACATCTGGTATTAGAAACGCTAGGATATGAATCCACTTAACTCTAAAACTTGTGTTTGATCCCTACCCTTACTTCATATCTGCCACTTGAAATATGGCATTAGGTCTTATTTCAGCATGTAATAAGATTTCACTGGGCTGAAGGTTTACATGTTTGGCACAAATCAATATAAATGTACATTTTAAATGGCTGTTATTCACTCAAAAGTGCATCATGGCACCTGATTATAGAAAGATTATTTTGAAAAGCAATGAAAACTGTTATGTACACTGGGTAAATAAACATATTTCATTCAAAAAAGGTCCCATTTTCCCCCTTCACTCCCTTCCACCCTGCACACCCCCTCCTACCCATATTTCCCCCTTTAGTTCATACTTATAAGTTCTTTGGCTTCTACATTTCCCATACTATTCTTACCCTCCCCTATCTACTTTCTACCTACCATCTATGCTACTTATTCTCTGTACCTTTTCCCCCTCTCTCCCCCTCCCACTCCCCTGTTGCTAACCCTCCATATGATCTCCATTTCTGTGGTTCTGTTCCAGTTCTAGTTGTTTGTTTAGATTGTTTTTGTTTTAGGTGTGGTTGTTAATATCCGTGAGTTTGCTGTCTTTTTACTGTCATATTTTTTATCCTCTTTTTGTTAGGTAAGTCCTTTTAGCATTTCATGTAATAAGTAAGGGCTTGGTGATGATGAACTCCTTGAACTTGACCTTATCTGAGAAGCACTTTATCTTCCCTTCCATTCTAAATGACAGCTTTGCTGGATAGAACAATCTTGGATGTAGGTCCTTGCCTTTCATGACTTGGAATACTTCTTTCCAACCCCTTCTTGCTTGCAAGGTCTCTTTTGAGAAATCAGCTGATAGTCTGATGGGAACTCCTTTGTAGGTAACTATCCCCTTATCTCTTGCTGCTTCTAGGATCCTCTCCTTAATTTTAATATTGGGTAATGTAATTATGATGTGCCTTGGTGTGTTCCTCCTTGGGTCCAACTTCTTTGGGACTCTCTGAGCTTCCTGGACTTCCTGGTAGTCTGTTTCCTTTGCCAGATTTGGGAAATTCCCCTTTATTATTTGTTCAAATAAGTTTTCCATTTGTTGCTCTTCCTCTTGTCCTTCTGGTACCCCTATGATTTGGGTGTTGCAACATTTAAAGATGTCCTGGAGGTTCCTAAGCCTCTCCTCATTTTTTTGAATTCTTGTTTCTTCATTTTTTCCTGCTTGGATGTTTCTTTCTTCTTCTGGTCCATTCCATTGATCTGAGTCCCAGTTTCCTTCCCATCACTATTGGTTCCCTGTACATTTTCCTTTATTTCACTTAGCGTAGCCTTCATTTTTTCATCTAATTTGCAACCAAATTCAACCAATTTTGTGAGCATCCTGATTACCAGTGTTTTGAACTTTGAATCTGATAGGTTTGCTATCTCTTTATCGCTTAGTTGCATTTTTCTGAAGCTTTGATCTGTTCTTTTATTTGGGCCTTTTTTTTTTTTTTTTTTTGTCTTAACATGCAGGTTACATAGTGAAGGGCAGAGCCTTAGGTGTTCACCAGGGCAGAGCAACCCGCATAGCTGTGTTGTGACGCTGTATGTGGGGGAGGGTTCCAAGAGGGAACAATGGCACTTGCTCTGCTCTCTGCCAGATTTCAGTCACTAGCCCCACTTCCCACAAGCAAACTGGGCCCTTCTGGTGCTGATTCCTGGGTGGGTGGGCTTGTGTATGTTCTAGGACCCTGTGGGCCTCTCCAACGAACTGTCCTGTGAGGCAGGGAGTTTCTCCCACTGCCTCCTCAACCCCCACAGGTGTTTTCAATTGGTGTTTTGAGGCTTTATTTCCCTGTGCTGGGACCCTGGGTTGCGCAGACTGTCCTGCTCCCCAGTTTCTCCTGGCTTATCTGCACTCAAATGTGGGACAGCCCGGTCCCCCGGCTGCTACCTTGCTGGCCAGCTGTAGCCTTGCGCACTGGTCCCCTCCACAGTCAGCAGCCTGGCTGGGTCCGCCAGCCACCACCTTACCGGGATTCCTTTCCAGCCCAGCTGCCAGACTCCGCCCCTCCTACCGGGCTGGATGAATATTTCTTCTTTAACTCCTTGGTTGTCGGACTTCCATACAGTTCAATTTTCTGTCAGTTCTGATTGTTTTTTGTTTTCAAATTGCTGTCCTTCTTTCGGTTGTACAAAGAGGCGCAGTGTGTTTGCCTACGCCTCCGTCTTGGCCAGAAGTCCCAACTTTCTTTTTATTGTGGTAAAATACACGTAACATAAAATTTACCATTTATTGTAAAGTGAGTGTGAAAATAAAGAACAATTCAGAGTCATTAAGTACATTCACAATGTTAGGCAACCATTACATCTAGTTCCAGAACATTCTCACCACCTCCAACTAAAACCCTGTACCCATTAAACAGTCACTCCTTATTCTAACCCCTCAACCCCCAGGCTCAAGATAATCACCAATCTGCCTTCTATCTGTATGGATTAGACTATTCTATTACAAATAGATAAAATCATGCAATACATACATAGTCTTTTATGTCTGGCTTCTTTCACTTAGAAGAATATTTCCAAGCTTCTTCCATTTTGTAGCATGTATCAGTACTTCATTCTTTTTTATAGTTAATAATATTCTGTTTTATGGATATATCACAATTTGTTTTTCAGTTCATCCATTGACGGGCATTTAGGTTGATTCCACTTCTTCCTATCGTGAATAGAACTGCTATGAACATTCGTTTATTAGTTATTTTCGAACATTTATTTTCAATTATTTTGTGCATACACCTAGGAGTGGAACTGCTGGGTCATATGGTAATTTTATGTTTAAGGTATTGAGGAACTGCCAAACTGCTTTCTACAGTGGCTGGGCAACTTTACATTCCCACCAACAATGTATAAAATTCAATTGCTCTGCATCCTCATGAACACTTGTTTTCCTTTAAAAAAAAAACAAAACAGAAAAATCTGTTCTCTTTATGACCATACTAGTGGGTGTGAAATGATATCCCATAGTAGTTTTGGTTTGCATTTCTCTAATGACATTGATTATCTTTTCATGCACTTGGACATCTGTTTATCTTCTTTGGAGACATGTCTGTTTAAGTTCTTTGTTCATCTTTTTATTTGGGTTGTTTTTGTCTCTTTGTTGTTGAGTTGTAACTATTCTTTACTGGAAGACAATTTTTAAGAATAGAAACTTGCACTTCTTCAGAAGTGTACACAGAGTTGTTTCATGTACTAGTTATTTTCCAAAATGACAGAAATGTGTGAAACATTGAATATTAACATGTGTAACTCAGGAAGATAAGTTAAAAATCTGCAATACTACCTGAATAAAAATGTACAAAGTAATCAATTGTTTTAAACATTTAAAAGTGATGATGTCTGTTCTGCCGATATACATAATAATGTCTGCTGAGGATGAATTATATTACAATATAAAAACACATGATTCCCTCCATATCATCATTGTAGATTTGAAATACTGGCAGAAATGTGAAAATTAATGAGGTATTTAAATCACAGCTATCACTTTAATTTTAAAAATGTATTTCTAACTTCTGTTTAAAAGAGGAAAAAATGTATTAACAGTTTCTCAGCCCTTATGTTTCTTTGTTCTCAGAAAGAATTCTGAATTTTAAGGTATGTTTATATCTTTACCAATTTGGTATAATCTTTATTCAGTCAGCAGAATTTAATTATTACATTTGAAACCACTATTAAGTGTTGGTAAGTCTTTAAATATCATAAATTTATTTTAAATTATTTTAAACCTCTCAGTTTTTAGGGTTTTGCCATATCCTAGAAATTTAAATAAAGATTAGCGTGCTGCCCATCCCTTTAATACTGAAAAGAATCCCACAAGCTAGAATATGGCAACATGATTCTTGAATCAGCAGCAGACTTACTATGTCAGTCTAGTGTGGACAGATTGCACTTGTAGGAGTTAGTCTGTTGATTCACAAATCTGAGAAGGTGTTTCCCAGATGTAATCTTGAACCACCTTTGTGTGGCATGAAGGCAGGGAAAGTCCCAAGAAAAAACTCCACATTGGTAGGTGCCAGGTTTAATAAACACAGGAATTTACTTAAGAGGCTTATCTTGGGCAGCAGAAGGATTAGTAATTTTCTGTAACCAACAGCCGAATCTTAAAGGTTTGTATTGAGGCCTTAACAGGGTTTAATCAAGCCCCCTGTCCAGATAAGTCTCATGACCACATTACTATCTCAAGGATTTGTTCTTGGGAAGCTTCTTGCTCAGGAAAGGCAAGCTGAGCACACTTTCCAAGCACAGAGGAGGGAGTGTGGAGCCTCCAATTGCCCGGGTCCACATTGTGGGTCAGACCAGGGGTCATGTCTTCATAATGACCTTTCCCAACATAGTCAAAGTAAACCAAGAAAATTGTTTTGTTCTAACATATACTCAATTTTGTTTGAGTGATTCTTGGCAACGATTGATTCCCCTGATCAGTCCTGAGAGTGCTCTAGGTCAAGATCATAGGCATCCAAAGTTGACATCATCCATTCCAGCTGCCCCATGTGGTTTTCACACAATTCAAAAATGATGACTATAGAGATGACTAAGTGAGATAATAATGGAATTTTATTTTCTATTTTCATCTTCAACAATTATATTAAAGTCCAAAACTGTTTAAATAACTGTTTTTTTCTAATTATAGGCTTTTCTAAAATTATCCCTATTGACTCTAACTCCCAGTGCAGGTCTTGTTCTGGAAAAAAAAATGTGTGTGTGTGTGTGTGTGTGTGTGTGTGTGTGTGTAATCTCCTGTGTACTTTAGGTTTGAGTAACTTTTATCAGTTTACTTATTCAGCAAAGTTTTGTCAACTGATGGTCATTGGCACCAATTCAATGCAAACAGGAATCCCCAATTTGGGGTGCAGTGAAGAAGGAAACTTTATTCAGTGTAAAACAGCTAGACTGTGAAAACAGCACAGCTGTGAGGTAACCCTGGGGCCAGGGCCCTCTCTGGCTAGAAAGTTCTCTGAAATCCACTACCTTGGTGTGTCAGCCCAGCCAAGGAGAGACAGTGTTCAGTTTTCAGTAGGAAAGGAAAGTGAACTCACTGAGCCAAAGGGGAACTGGCTAATATGAACAGGAGTCTTTGACCCTGTCCCTGATGGGTCTGTCCCTGTGCAAATGAGCACTCCAAATCTTACAGTTTGATTGGTCCAAAAGGAACTTTCCTGATTGGTCAAAATAGAGCTGCTCCAATTGGATGGGGAAAGCCTCAGTCCTATTAGTTGAAATAGGATTCCAGGAGTTTATTTATAAGGGCTGGCTCAGATGGCAGAAATACAGTGCAGCCAAGCAGGCAGTTGAGTGCAGAAGTAAGAAATTCAGTGCAGAAGCAAGCAATTCAGAGCACAGACAGGCAGTCCAGCACAGGCCTCTCTGTGCAGTGCACTTTGTGTGAGAAGCTCCTCAACAATTAAAAAATACTGATTAAAAAAAAATAATTAAAAAAAAAAAAAAAAAAAGAGAAAGGAGACCACAAAAATATCAGAGTTCTCTTGAAAAAAAGTAATTTTAAATGACATTAGTCAGAATTCATATGATTACATCTTAAAATGTCATTTGATTTTTTAAATTCATATATCATAAATTTAATTCCACAAAATTTGGAAACTTTTAAATATGTTGAGGCATATACTTTTTGAATGCCAAGAACCTAATAAATGTCTAAAAAATTAATTTAGAGATTTGAAGTGAAACATCAATAAAAATTCTAAACATGAAAAAAAAAAAAAAAAAAAGAAGCTCCTGTGTAGAAATGACTGCTAGGTTCTGTTTTTAAAAATTAGAACCCAGCCCTGGCTGGTGTACTCAGTTGGTTGGTTGGACCATCATCCTGTAACTGAAAAATTGCAGTTTGATTCCTAGTCAGGGCACTTTCCTAGGTTTAAGGTTCAATCCCTGGTCCAGGTGCATACAGGAGCAACCAATTGATGTTTTTCTCTCACATCAGTGTCTCTCTCTCTCTCTCTCTCTCTCTCTCTCTCTCTCTCTCTCTCTCTCTCTCTCTCTCTCTCTCTCTCTCTCTCTTCTCCCCGCCAGTTAGCCACCAGGAGTCTTTCTTAATAGGTATCTTTTTTCTCTCAGGCATTGCAGTTTGAAATACAAGTCCCAAATTCTCTAAGGAGTTCAGCTCATTGAATACACAGGGTTGCATTGTTTCAAGCTCTTTGTTTTAACATATGACCAGAGTGAGAAAACACTCTACTTTTTTTAGCCTTCTTGTCTATATTTTAGTTTCCTCTTCCTGATAGATGGGATGGTAGACCCATAGTCCTGGGTATTTCATCTGAATATTTTTTACCCTCAAGGCAATATTGCCAAAGTATTCCAACTCTTCCATCTATTTTACTCCTATGGTTTTATCCCAAACACGAAGGCCTTCCTCCTCCACTGCCTGCAGCCTAGTTTAACATCTGTCTTGCCAGTGCTTGCCTATTCCCTATCATAGTTGCCATTCACTGATACTGTGTATATGCACACACACATAGGCATTTTGCCTTTTGAAAGCCCAGAATGGCTTGTCCACAGTCATCACCATGACTCTGCCCTAGGAGGAGACTTCTGTAACCAGGGAAATGGCACTATTTCTCAAGCCAAGAGATTTGAGATCATCCTGACATGTCACATACCCACTTATGACATAAACCAGATTTAAATAGCAGCAGTAAACCCCAGGCTTTTCTGATTACCTTAGTTCCTGTCAGTAGTTGAGTTTTATTTTCAAATGTATCACTTATTTATTCTTAGAGAGGGCAGAAGTGGGGAGAAGGAGAGGGAGAGAAACATCAATGTGAATCAATGTGATTCTCAATGAGAATCAAGCTGGCTACCTTTTGCTTTGTGGGACAATGCCCAACAAACTAAGCCACACCAGTCAGGACAGTAGTCAGTAATAAGGGAGAATTTTACCAAATATCCAAGAAGATGCAAACTTTTGAATGTCAAAACAATTTAGGTAATCCATACCAAAGAACTGGTTCCAGACTCAAAAATGAGAGGCACATGTCACTTCGCCATCAGAGGATTAGACTCTGATATCCTTCTTTCTTGGCAAGGTGACCAATTAGAGTCTCAGCAACAGGTTGATGGCAACACATATTGAATACTTTGAGGAACAGTTAAAAGAGAGTAATTACCAATGCAAGGGTAGAATTGAAGGAAAGCAGAAGGGATAGTGCAGTACCGCAAGGCTAATCAAAGATGGGAGATGTTATTACCCTAAGCTTTGAGAGAGAAGGGGAGTGAGCAGCCACGGACAAGAAGACAGAAAGAGCTGTGCACAGAGATCCGCCTGGTGAGAGATAGAGACCCGAGAGACCGGGAGCCAGGGAAACAACACTCCACCCTCACTCTCTTCCCTCATAACCATCTCTCCCATGCTCTCCACTTCCACCACTGGACCCAACCAGGGTAGCCAACTTATGGGGTAGCCAACTAGGGCACAAGTGTGGTAGAAAAATATCAAAAGACCATCTGGAGGACATACAGAAGGCATCCAACTCAAAAGACCAATGTAGTCGCCCTGGCCAAGTTGCACAATTGGTTGGAGCATTGTCCCTTCACCAAAAAGTAGCAGGTTCCAGATGTGGGCAGGGCACATAAGTAGGTTCCAGGTTCGAGCCCTGGTGGGGTGTGTACAGGAGGCAACCAGTCAATGTCTTTCTCTCACAATGATGTTTCTCTTTCTCCCTTTCTAAAATCAGCAACAACAACAACAACAACAACAACAATAATGATAAACAATTAATAATAAAAAGACCAATGTAGCTAACTAGCAATAAGGCTGAATAGCATTCTGTTATAGCAAGTATATGATTTAAAGTGACAATCCTTATGTCTTTCACCTGGCAGCTGGTTGGACATTAACTTACAAATCCATGAAAGAGAAAAAAGGAAATAATATGTTATAAAGAGGGAACAGAATCCAAGTGAGAGTTAGGTAAAAAGTTTAGGCCTTGTGAACAGAAAAGCACCAAGAAGAACACAACTACTTTTTTTTTTTAATTGACTTCACATTCTGCATTAAAACTCAGTTTCCAAAATTCTAGGTATTGTATCTAATTTGATTATCCTAAAATAATAACAACAACATATAATTATATCCCAAATAATGTTCAGTTTGTATTTTGCATCTATTTTATATTTTGCATCTCTCATAATTTCGTAATCATTCTCACCTATCATACACACATGGTTTATATCTGCAAATAGGCTGTAGATTCTAGAAGGCAGAAAAAGCCTATTTTTCTGCACCCCTTCTGGTTCGTGCCACGATACCCTAACACAGGAAGTAGTTGAGAAATGTCTCTCCACTAGCTCCATACTGTTACTGTGGGGCTTGCAGCTCTGGGTATTCTACTCAAGAACAAGTCAGTGGTTGTAGTTAGGTAGTTTTATATACTTGCATCAGGTAAAGGACACAGGGGATTCACCCTGATCATTAGTATATAAATTAGAAAAACTGAGTGCCTTAGAAGTTACATAGCCTCTCCAAATCTTTAAAGAGGCAAACTTTAGCCCTGGCTGGGTGGCTGAGTTGGTTGGAGGATCAGCCCACACAAGGTTGTGGGTTCTGTTTCGCCATCAGGGCACGTAGCTAGATTGTGGATTCGATCCCAGGTAGGGCACATACAGGAGACAACCAATTGATGTTTTCTCTCTCTCTAAAATCAATTAAAAATACCCTCAGGTGAGAATTTTAAAAAAAAAAAAAGAGGCAAATTCTAAAAACCACACATAAAACACAAACACACAAACTTAAATCACTTTCAGGAACCATGATCCAAAGATATAGTTGAAAGGTAAGATCTCCTTCATCAAAATACAAAAAAAACCAAACCCCAAAAACCTAAACTTTGATTGAGATGTGGGTACTCAGGAGAACACTGACAGTTAGAAAGAGTTGTATATACTTTGAGGTAGCATATTTTGTGAAGTAACAGAACTCACAGAGCTGTTCTAAAATTTTCCTGGACACAAGAGACAGGCCATCAGTGGTAGCTCTTGGTAGAGGAAAGTGAATTTGTCTGTACTCATTACCAAAGTCAAACTGAACTTACTTCCTACCATCTTGCTGTGACCATCCTTCCACTATGCTTCATGCATTGTGGGTTTAGGAAAAGGTAAAGGCATTTGGATGCTTCTTTACTCTTGGTGTGGTGATGTCCCAGGCAGGAGGCAACGTTCTTTTGCCACATGCAGTCCTCACTGGCGAGAGGTGTATACACCCAATAGAAGGGAAACAGCGAGTCATGACACCTTCTTTTATTAATTGGCTCTAACAATTTAATTAAGAGTGATGGAGTCCTCTAAGACTATAAAGATGTTCATTTCTGAATGTTCCCTGCATGATCTGGTTCTTAAAAGGTTCTCCCTTTTCTCTCCCTCTGAGTGAAATATTGGGCTGTCATTAGGCTTTCCACAATTTTCTTCACAGGATGGCGAGCAGAAAAGCTTTTTAAAAATTACATACAAAACAACAACACAAAACAGGCACAGAGGCAACTTTAAGAACAGACTTCCTTTGTGCAAGTCGAAATGACTTGAGTTTACAGTTCAAGAAAACAGCCTATTTCTTAAAAAAAAAAAAAAAAAAGTAACTACCCAGACCTTGAGACCCTTGTCCTATCTAACAGTATTAGCCATGTAGAATTTTGCATCCAACAATTCCCAGACATTCCTGAAGGTCATTAATTATATTTCACTGAATTTTTTTTTTTTTTGCTGTAAACAGGAAATATTTTTAGGGATTATAGGTTATCAAGGTTAATATCTGAGATAAATGGATCACACGAACGCTCACTGTTGGAGAAAATGAGAGTACTTACGCATGGGTAAAATGGTTCCCAGTGCCACCAACATTCCTCTCTCCTAAATGATGCTTCCTGGTGTTGCAAAATGCTTTGGAATAAAACAGGAAGAAAGAGAGGAAATTCAATCAACTTAGGACCCCTTTTTAGAACTCTATTCACTCATTCCTCCATTTTTTCAACAAATATGTATTGAATCCTGCTAGAGATACATCACGAAACAGTCACAATCCCTGCTTTTACAAAGAAAACACATTGTAACAGGTAACTACACCTGTTAACTAGTGAGAACTTATGTCAAGAGAAACAAAGAAGGGAAAGGGAACAGTGAGTGACAGCAGTGGCTTGAGTGTCATTTTAGATGGAGTGGTAGAAAAGCATTTCTAATAAAGAACACCTGAGCAGATGGTAGGTAGTTGCTTCAATTGAGTGGGAAGCACACTAAGCACAGCACATATTTGGAAGACTATCAGACAACGAGGAAAGTGAAAATATAAAGAAAAAGCAAAAGCTTGTAAGTGAAATCTGAATACTGCTGTGCTTTATAGGTTGTGCAGGAGACAGATTCACTCATACTGTTTCTCAGGAAATGTCTGTTATCCTGGAATCCCAAAGAAGCCCATCCCCACGTGAATAAAAATATCCATCTGGCCAGGAAACAAGTTTTGTGATCTAAAGACGAACTCCAAATTTGAAGTGTTTTTTATAAAGCATTTGGTAAGGACAGCAAAGGTACCATGGGCTCTCCAGAACCATTTCTTGGAGAAATCATTTGAAATGGAATCACACTACAAGATGGTAATAAAATAACAAAGGACTTGATTTGAAGTTTAAGAAAAAGGGAATGATAGTTACCCATGGTTTTCCCATGTTGTTAGTATATTACAATTAGCTCAAGGAGCTTCTCTAAAGATACCTAAGTCCCATCTCCAGAGATTGATTTAATGGAGGTGGTGTAAGACACTAGTGCTGTTACATTTTAAAAGCTCCCCAAGTGAGTCTAACATGCAGTCAGGATTGACAATCACTTGGTTAAGCTGTTAAAAAAAAATGCCAGGCATTGCTTCTGGAATACAAAATCTATTCTATAATTATTCACTTAGTGAGCCATGAAATTATGTATGGGATACCTACTATGTGCTAGAATCTTAACACTGGAGATAAAGACAGTTAAAAGCAAATCAGTCTTTATCTTCAAATTCAAATAAGTAAAGACAAGTGACAAAGAAGTTAACAAGACTGCAATGAGTGCTAGAATCAAAAGAAAGCATGATGAGATGGAGAGTATCAAGGTGGGGAGTACTTTTATTAGGCTGATTAAGAAAAGTCTCTCTAAAGAGGTGAAATTTTAGCAGAAACCTGAAAGACGAGAAGAAACCAGCTATTCAGAAACTTTGGAGGGTGAATGGCAAATGCAAAAGCCCAGAGATGCCAAGTCCCTTGCTGTGTCTAAAAATGAAGATGAGACAAGTGTTACTGGAGTGAGAGAGAATGAAAGAATATGTGTAAGAGGAAGGGAAAAGTTTGGACTTTATTCTAATACTAATAGGAAATGATGGAAAGATCTTATTTTATTTTTTGGCAACTTTATTTTTTTATTTTTATTAACTACTTTTTAATTTTATTGTTGTTCAACCACAGTTTCTGCTCTGTCCCCCCACCCCCCTTATTTTTGTCCGTATGTCCTTTATAGTTGTTCCTGTAAACCCTTCACTGTTTCCCCCCCATTATCCTCTCCCATCTCCTCTCTGGTTAGTGTCAGTTTGTTCTTACTTTCAATGTCTTTGGTTATATTTTGCTTGCCTGTTTCTTTTGTTGGTTAGGTTCCACTTATAGATGAGATCATATGGTATTTGTCTTTCATTGCCTGGCATATGTCTCTGGGCCCTCTGTATGTCCTCCTTGGAGAAGTGTCTATTCAAGTCCTTTGCCCATTTTTTAATTGGGTTGCTTGTCTTCTTAGAGTGGAGTCATGTAAGTTCTTTATGCATTTTGGAGATTAAACTCTTGTCTGAGGTATCATTGGCAAATATGTTTTCCCATACAGTTGTTTCTCTTTTCATTTTAATGCTGTTTTCTTTAGCCATGCAGAAACTTTTTATTTTTTAACTTTTTAAAAAATTGTTGTTCGAGTACAGTTTTCTGTCTTTTACCCCCATCCCAGCCCACCTGCCCAGCCCCTGCCCACCTCCCTTCCATTTCCACCCCCTCTTGTTATTGTCCATGTGTCCTTTATACTTGTTCCTGCAAACCATTTACCATTTTCCCCTGAAATTCCCTCCCCTCTCCCATCTGGTCACTGTCAGACTGTTCTCAATTTCAGGAGCTTTCTATTTTGATAAAGTCCCATTTGTTTATTCTTTCCTTCATGTCCCTTGCTCTAGGGAACATATTGGTGAAAATATTGCTGCGTGGAATATCTGAGGTTTTCCTGCCTATGTTCTTTTCTCCTCTAGGACTTTTAAGGTGTCGTGACTTATATTTAAGTCTTTTATCCATCTTGAGTTTAATTTTGCATATGATGAAAATAGGTGGTAGAGTTTCATTTTTTTGCACATAGCTGTCTAGTTCTCCCAACACCATTTGTTGAAGAGGCTATTTTTGCTCCATTTTATGTTGCTGCCCCTTTTGTCGAATATTAATTGTCCGTAGAGACTTGGGTTTATTTCTGGGCTCTCTGTTCTATTCCACTGATCCATGTGTCTGTTGTTATGCCAGTACCAGGCTGTTTTGATTATGCTGGCCTTGTAATACAGTTGGATATCAGGTATTGTGATCTCTCCTACTTTGTTCTTCTTTCTCAAAATTGCTGTGGCTCTTCAGGGTCATCTACGGTTCCATATAAATTTTTGAAATGTTTGTTCTGTATCTGTGAAATATGTCATTGGTATTTTAATAGGGATTGCATTGAATCTATAAATTGCTTTGGATAGTATGTACATTTTTGATGATGTTAATTCTTCCAATCCATGAACATGGTATTTGCTTCCATTTGTTTGTGTCTTCCTTAATTTCTTTCTTCAGTGTTGTATAGTTTTCTGAGTACAGGTCTTTTACCTCCTTGGTTAGGTTTATTCCTAGGTACTTTATTTTTCTTGTTGCTATATCAAATGGGATTTTTTCCTGATTTCTGTTTCTGGTATTTCATTGTTGGTATACAAAAATGCCTTCAATTTCTGAATATTGACTTTGCATCCCACTGTTTTGCCAAATTCATTTATTAGGTTGAGCAGTTTTTTTTTTTTTTTTTGGTGAAATCTATGGGATTTTCTATGTACACTATCATGTCATCTGCAAACAATAACAGTTTTGTTTCCACTTTTCTGATTAGGATGACTTTGATTTCCTTTCCTTGTCCAATTGCTGTGGCTAGGACTTCTAATACTATGTTGAGTAGAAGTAGTGAAAGCAAACAGCTTTGTTTTGTTCCTGATCTTACTAGGAAAGTTTTTAGCTTTTGCCCATTGAGTGTGATGTTGGCTATAGGTCTCTTGTATATGGCCTTCATTAGGTTGAGGAATTCTCCTTCTATTCTCACTTTCTCGCTTTGCTGAGTGTTTTAATCATAAAGGGGTGCTGTATCTTATTAAATGCTTTTCCCGCATCTATTGATATGGTCATGCGATATCATTCTGATCAGATCAAAAGTGATATCATCATTTTTGTCTTTGCTTTTGTTTATGTGATGTATTATGTTTATTGATTTGTGATATTGTATCATCCTTGTATCCCTGGGATGAATCCCACTTGGTCATGGTATATGATCTTTTGCATGTATTTCTGGATGTGGTTTGCCAATATTGTATTGAGGATTTTACCATCTATGTTCATCAGTGATATTGGCCTGTATCTTTCTTTGTTTTGGTATCTGGTTTTGGGATTAGAATGATGCTGGCTTCATAAAAAGAGTTTGGGAGTCTTCTGTCTTCTTGGATTTTTTGTAATAGTCTGTGAAGAATAGGGATTAGCTCTTCCTTAAATGCTTCATGGAATTCTCCTGTGAAACTGTCTTGTCCAGGGCTTTTATGTGTTGGGAGTTTTTTGATTACTGCTTCAATTTTGTCAGTTGTTATTGGTCTGTTCAGACTTTCTGCATCTTTTTCATTCAATTTTGGAAGACTATATTTTTCTAGAAATTTTTCCATTTCACCTAGGTTTTCAAATTTCTTGGCGTATAGTTCTTCATAGTAATTTCTTACAATCCTTTGTATTTCTGTGGTATCAGTTGTAATTTCTCCTCTTTCATTTCTGATTGTGTGTATATCAGACAAAACAGACTTCAAAAAAAGAGCCATAAAAAGTGACCCAGAAGGTCCCAATACACACAATCTCCTTCTTTTCTTGATGAGCCTGCTTAAAGTGTTGTCAATTTTGTTTATCTTTCAAAGAACCAGCTCATGGATTTATTGATCCTTAGAATTGTGCTTTTAGTCTTTATGTCATTTAATTATGCTCTGATCTTGGTTATTTACTTCCTTCTACTTTCTCTGGGCTGTCTTTGTTGTTGTTCCTTGAGTTCTTGTAGGTGTAGGGTTAGGTTGTTTGTTTGAAATGTTTCTATTTTTTTTAAGTAGGCCTGTATCACTATGAACTTTCCTCTCAGGACTGCCTTCGCTGTGTCCCATAAGTTTTGGGTTATTGTGAGTTCATTTTCATTTGTTTCCAGAAACTTTTTTATTTCTTCCTTGATCTCATTCTTGACCCGTTCACTGTTTAATAGCATGCTATTCAATCTCCATGAGTTTAAGTGTTTTTGAGTTTTTTCCTTAAGGTTGGTTTCTAGTTTCAGTCCCTTGTGGTCAGAGAAAATGCTTTATATGATTTCAATTTTATTGAATTTGTCGAGACTTGTTTTGCATCCTATTATGTGGTCTATCTTTGCAAATGTTCCATGTGCATTTGAAAAGAATGTGTATTTTGTTTTTTGGGGGATGAAAGGCTCTACATATACCACTTAATTCCATTTTATTTAGAACATTGTTCAATGCAGCAATATCCTTGTTGATATTTTGTTTGGAAAATCTATCCATTGTTGATAGTAGGGTGTTGAAATCCCCTACTATAATGATGTTGCTATCAATATATTTCTTGAAGTCCTCTAAGATTTTCTTTATGTATTTGGGTGCTCCTATGTTGGGTGCATATATATTTACAATGTTTATGTATTCTTGGTGGATTCTTCTCTTGAGTATTATAAAGTGACCTTCTGAGTCTTTCTTTATGGCCCTTTTTTTGAAGTCTGTTTTGTCTGATATGTTTATTGCTACCCTGGCTTTCTTTTCCTGTCCGTTTGCTTGAAATATTTGTTTCCAGCCCTTCACTTTGAGTCTGCGTAGGTCTTTTGTCCTGAGGTGGGTCTCTTGTAGGCAGCATATGTGTGGGTCATGCTTTCTTATCCATTCAGCTATTCTATTTTTTTTGATTGGAGCATTTAGTCCATTTATATTTAAGGTTATTATTGATAGGTATTTATTCATTGGCATTTTTTTTGTACCTTTGTTCTTCTCTCTCTCACTCTTTTTCTTCCTCTTCTTAAAGCAGGCCCTTTAGCCTCTCTCCCAGAGCTGGTTCGGTGGAGGTATATTCTTTTAGATTTCTTTTGTCTGGGAAACTCCTGATTTTGCCTTCCATTTTAATTGAGAGCCTTGCTTGGTAAAGTAGTCTTGGTTGTAGGCCTCTGCTTATCATTGCTTGGAAGATTCCTTGCCATTCTCTTCTAACTTGGAGAATTCTCATTGGGAAGTCAGCTGCTAGCCTTATTGGGGCTCCTTTGTATGTTACTTCCTGTTTTTCCCTTGCTGCCTTTAAGATTCTCTCTTTGTCTTGGTATTTTGCCATTTTAATTATGATGTGTCTTGAAGTGGGCCTCTTTGGGTTCCTCTTGATTGGGACTCTGTGTTTCCTGGATTTGTGTAACTTTTTCTCTCATCAAATTAGGGAAGTTTTCCATCATTACTTTTTCAAACAGGTTTTCTATCACTTTCTCTTCTTCTTCTCCTTCTGGCATCCCAGTTATACAGATATTATTCTGTTTCATGTTTTCCTGCAGTTCTCTTAACACCTCTTCATTCTTTCTGAGTCTCTTTTTGTTTTCTTGCTCTTTCTGGGTGTTTTCTCTACCTTGTTTTCCAGCTTGCTGATTAGATCCTCAGCTTCATCCAGCCTGCTTGTAATTCCTACTAGTGTGTTTTTTATTTCCAAGATTTTATTGTTCATTTCTTCCTGGTTTTTGTTTATACTTTCTATTTTCTTTTTCATATTGTTATAATTCTCACTAAGGTCCTTGTAGTTGTCTATGAGTTCCTTGACATCATTATAACCATTATTTTGAATTCTGTATCTGATAGTTTGCTTACCTCCATTTCACTTACCTATTTTAGTGGGGAGTCTTCCATTCCTTTTGCTTCCATGTTCTGTTTTTGTCTTCCTATTTTAGATGACTCTTTTTGTTTGTTTCTGCATCTCCTGATGTTTTGCTTTGCTAGCTATCTTTGTAGTGTGAACTTCTATGGTAGGAATTCTATGGGGTTCAGTGCTATGGTCTCTTTGATCTCCTTATCTGGATGATCTAGGTTTGTCCTTCTGTTTTTGTGGGCTCTTTTGTTGTACTTCGGTTTTTACCTTTTGGTGGTTCCTTTGTTGGTGGTTTCTCTCCTCCAGCATATACTGATGTTTGCAGCTCCCACCTATTCTTGTATGTGATCAGTGGCAGGGGGTGGGCAAAATGAATTAAGACAGCAGGAGAGAATTCAATGGGATTTAAAGTACCAACAATAGAGAAGAGGTAGGAAATTCTTTGGATAAGAATAGTGTTAATTGCGATATTTCACCCAACTAGCCACTTTTTATAAAAGGTGGAAGAGAGATAAGGCTCTTGTTAGAGGGGAGGAAGATTGTGACTTGAATCCAGAAAACAGAGCATTTGTGCAAGGTTAAATGATGAGATACAGTGAGAGTAAAGGATAGAAAGTAGGAGTAGTATGAGAGAGAATAGAGTTAACCACAACAATAATAATGCTCAGGAATAAAGTGAAGTGGGCTAAGATCAGAGAGGGTTGCTGTGTAGTACAATTGTATGGAACAAGAATTATTTACAATAGTACTGGAACATCAATAATATGACAAGAAATATATGATTTGGATAACCAGAATAGAGAGTACAAAATCAAGAACAGTGTGTTATTGGAAAACAAGTGAAGTGAAAGAAGGAAAATTAAAATGCAATAAAGAGAGAATAAGGAAAACCAGTCAAACATTGCAATTAAACAGAGAAATAAAATGAAGAAAACTAAACATAGGAAGATAAATTTTAAAAAATACTAATAGCATAAAAGTAGTAAAAATAATGAAAAACAATAATAATATACATAAACAATAAAATGCCAGTCCTATGGGATAGCAAAGTGACATTTGTCTCAGTTTCTCAGTTTTGGGGGATTAGCCTTGTGCTCCCCCTTTGGATCTGTCTCTGGACCTTTCATAACTCCATCTTATTGTCTCACTTGGGGGAAGAAAAAAAAGAGAGAGAGGAAAAAGAAAAAAGAAGCCTGCTGACTTTAAACCTATTGAGCAAGTTCTGCTGGTCTTCCTGGATGCCACAGGAAGAGCGGGGCTGGGCTTTGCTTTTCTCCCTTCCTGTGGTTTTGAGAGAATGGGAACCAGGTCTGGGCCACAGTATTCACAGTTGCCCAGCCTCCAGCCAGGTCCTCTGTGAGCTGCCATGCTCAAATCAGCCAGTCAGTCTCTGGGCGCACATCACAAGTCAATGTGGGGTGTATGGTTCCAATCAGCCACTCAATCACTGGGCAGGCAGCATGAGTCAGTCTCAGGTGTGGAGCCCAAGACAAGCCAGGCGCATGCAGTTTTACTCAGGCACTCAGTCTCTGGGTGAGGGCAGCTGAAATCACTCCCAGAGCGCACCAGCCACTGCTGAGAGTTCCTTACAAAACAGCTGCCCACCATTCTTAACATGCACATGGCTTTTCACACAGCCCAATTTTCCAACTGGTCCACAGGCTATTCAAGTAAGTGTCTGACACAGCCCAACTCCTCCCTTCCCCAGGTGTCACCCAGCACCCCAATTTCTCTGGTGCCAGCATCTATAGTCCCAGTGGATGTATACTGCTTCTGTGTGTCTCCCACTTCATCTCTATTCCCTTCGGTAACTTTCAGCATCCAGGCCCCTCCTGGTGCCTGGCTGCACTCCCTGCTCTGGTAGGGGAAGGAGCTGGTGATCTAACTTTCCTCTCCATGTCTTGCAGCAGGTGCAAGGCTGGGGGCCACAGTGGCCTAGGTCACTGTGCAGATACCAGGGACCTTACCATCCCAGCGCAATCTCCTCACCATCTGTTTTTCAATGTCTTCTACAATTTTTGGCCTCCAAACCTCATGTAAGCTGGGATGCCATTAGCTGCTCACTCTGTTCCTCAGAAGATCAGCTAGGTGTTCCAGCTGGGCACAGGGAGAACTGGGCTCCACTCCCACCTACCTCGCCACCATTTTAGAAAGTCAGAAAGATTTTAAACAGAGGACAGATAAAGGATTTCACTACAGTATTGAAAGACCACTCTGATGTTGAGAAGAATGGATTGTGTGGTTAAGGAAAGCAAAAACAGAAGCAGGAATACCAGTCCAAGCAAGAGATGATGGTAGTTTGACCCAGAGTGTTTGCAGGGGATAAAGAGGAATATGGTGGTGTCTGGGATGTATTACAAGGATTGAGTCCACAGGATTTCCTGATGTATTAGATGTGGAAGAAGAGGAAAGAGAGGGATCCAGAATGACTCTTAAATTTTTGGCTTAAATACCTGAATACTTAGAGTTCTTAAAATAGCAAAGACTTGCATGAACAGGTTTCGAAACAGAGAACCAAAAGTTCTATTTAGGATCTACTATACTTGAAATGCCTAATAGGTATCTAGTTAAAGATTATGAGTAGGCAAACGAACATGCAAACTTGAAGCTCTTGGAAGGTGTTCTGAGGTCAAAATATACACTTGGCAGTCATCAGCAAATGACTGGTGTCATACATATGACTCACAGGTACACAGGAGTTAAGTAAATATGCATGAGACTCATGGTATCTGAAGGAAAAGCAACGAGGCCACTTCTTGGAGATTTAACATTGTTCTAGATTTTGTGAATTAACATGTTCTTGACTGATATCCAGTGGTAAGAAAGGACCCATGGGGAAAGGACAGTCTGGACTGGTGACCCCAAGCTCCATACCAGAGCAAACGCAATTGTAGAGTAGTACCAGTTAGGACACAGTGTGTGACTGAGGCTAAATATTCAACGTGACTCCTGTTGAAGGTGGATTTGGGACAATAGCTGCACAGTTGAATGTAAAACAAAGAGCTGTCAACTTGGAAGTTCAAGTGTAATCTTGGTCCAGGATGCAGCTAGAGAATATAGGATTATCCTCCTATGAAAAAGATGACTGTGGCCTGTGCAGCATTCTGTACCTAAGTAAGGGTGCCATTTCTACTTCAGATAAGAAAGCTGTATCAAACTGCCCAGGGGCAGCTCTCAGTCACAGATAAGGCAGCAAGAAAAGCAATGACAGCTGCAAACTGGAACCTTTAAAATCCTGAAGAGATTCTCCAGTAATCCTTCCCTTGCTTTCAGAATCAGAATTTTGTGAAGAGTTAGACTCTGGGCAACTTAATGGGGAAACCTCGAAGCAGAGACTAGACATCTTGTTATTTGAGCTGGTGGGTTCTCAAATATTTGATTTGCTTATTATAAAAATAAATGATCTTATTTTTATACCAAACTAGTGAGGTACTTCATACTAAATATGTAAATATAGAAGTTTATGTTTATTTTTTGAAGCTATTGAGGCAACATGATTTAGTAATAAGTAAGAGTTTAGGTCTGAATTTGAAGCATGGAATCATCACACATGATTTGTTTGATCCTGGGAACATTATCTTAAAATGAAGATTAAAATAAGCTTCATGGCATAATATGAGGATCAAATGACATAACAAAGGTAAATCACTAAATAGCACCATTTTCCTGGTCAATGTTCAGTAAATATTAGTTATAATTAACTTTTTATTAAGCATTATTAAGCCACTATTTAAATTCACCTTGTTAGAATCACCCCATTGTTTTGAATTCATTTTGAATTTTACTCTGCTCAGCTTCATGCCAGCTGATAATTTGATTAATGGCATCATTTATGTTCTTATACAAAATTTTAAAAATGGTTACAGAACAGGGCCTCTAGGTCACATTAATCTCTTCCTTCCCTCAACTCATATATGCAGTCTCAACCAATTATAGTTCTTAATTGCACCCTAAATATTCCATATGCCTTAATCTTATCTTCCTAACTCATCTCCATCTTTTTTTAAAGGTAAGAATTAGGTCTTATTGCACCACTGAGTCTCACAGAACCCCTACCACAGAAGTTCCCCCTACAAAGACATTAAGCAAAGAAGATCATCTAGAATCACAGAAACAAGTAAAAAAAGGTCACCTAAAGTGGGGAGACAAAGAAAGAACTCACAATCAAAAGGAATGGAAGACTCCCCAGTAAAAGAGCTAAATAAAATGGAGGCAAGCAAACTATCACATACAAATTTCAAAATAATGGTTATAAGGGTACTTAAGGAACTCACTAACAACTACAAGGAACTGAGTGGGAACTACAACAGTACAGAAAAGGAAATAGAAACTATAAACAAGAACCAGGAAGAAATGAAGGACATAATATCTGAGATTAAAAATACTCTAGAAGGAATTACAAGCAGGATGGATGAAGCACTGGACCCAATTAGTAATCTGGAACCAAGGTAGAAAGAAAAACCCAGATAGAGCAGATGCATGAAAAAAGACTAAAAAAATATGAAGATAGCATAAGGGAACTGCAACACAACATGAAATGCAACAACAGTCAAATCATAGGAATACCAGAAGGAGAAGAAAAGGAGCAAGGGATAGAAACACTATTTGAAAAATAATGACAGAAAACTTCCCTTACCTGGAGAAGGGAAAAGCCACATGAGTTCAGGAAATACAGAGGGTCCCAATCAAGAGGAACACAAAGAGGCCTACTCCAAGACACATTATAATTAAAATGCCACATTTTAAAGACAAACAGAGAGAATCTTAAAGGCAGCAAGGGAGAAACAGGAAGTAACATATAAGGGAACCCCAATAAGTCCAGCAGCTGATTTCTCAACAGAACACTGCAAGCCAGAAGGGAATGGCAAGAAAAATTCCAAGTAATGAAAAGCACAGGCCTGCAACCAAAACTACTCTACCCAGCGAGGCTCTCAGTTAAAATGGAAGGCAAAATAAGGAGTTTCCCAGACAAAAGAAGGCTGAAAGAATACACTTTCACCAATCCAGCACTGAAAGAAATGCTAAAGGGCCTGCTTTAAGAAGAGGAAGAAAAAGAGCAAGAGAGAGAGAGGAACACAGGTACAAAGGGGAGAAAATGAAGAAGTACCTATCAATGTTAAATGTTAATGGATTAAATGCTCCAATCAAAATGCTCTGATGGGCCAGATGAATGGATAAGAAAATATGACCTGCACATATGCTGCCTACAAGAGACCCCCCTCAGAAAAAAAGGCCTACATAGACTGGAAGTGAAGGGTTGGGAAAAAATATTCCAAGCAAATGGACAGGGAAAAAAAGCTGGGGTAGCAATACTCATATCAGACTAAATAGACTCCAAAACAAAGGCCATAAAAAGAAACACAGAAGGACACTTCGTAACACTCGAGGAAAGAATCCATCAAGAAGACATAAACATTATAAATATATATGCACCCAACTAGGAGCACCCAAATATATAAGGAAAATCTTTGAAGACTTCAAGAAAGATATAGACAGCAACACTCTTATACTAGGGGATTTTAACCTCCTACTGTCAACAATGAATAGATCTTCCAAACAAAATATCAACAAGGATATTGCAGCATTGAACAATGCCCTAGATCAGTTGGACTGAACTGATATATATCTCAGTATATATGATATATATATCAGTATAAATCAGTATATATATTATATATATATCAGTGTGTGTATATATATATATATATATATATATCTGTGTGTGTGTATATATATATATAAACTTTTATCTCAAAGAAGCAAATTACACATTCTTTTCAAATGCACATGGAATATTTTCAAAGCTAGACAACATGACAAGACACAAAACAAGCCTTAACAAATTCAAGAAAATTGAAATTATATCAAGTATCTTCTCAGACCACAAAGGCCTAAAACTAGAAACCAACATCAAGGAAAAAACCCCAAAACATTAAAAGTCATGGACTTTGAATAGCATGCTTTTAAACAATGAATGGGTTAATAATGAGATCAAGGAACAAATCATAAAGTTTCTGGAAACAAATGAAAGTTAACACACAAGAGTCCAAAACTTATGGGACACAGCAAAGGCAGTCATAAGAGGGAATTTCATAGTAACACCATCCTACCTAAAAACGAAATATTTTAAATAAACAACCTAACCCTACATCCACAAGAACTGCAAGAACAACAACGAAGAAAGCCCAGAGCAAGTAGAAGGAAGGAAATAATCAAGATCAGAGCAGAATTAAATTACACAGAGACTAAAGGAACAATTCTAAGAATCAATAAATTCAGGAGCTGGTTCTTTGAAAGAAACAAAATTGACAAGCCTTTAAGCAGACTCATCAAGAAAAGAAAGAGAGAGGATCCAAATATACACAATCAGAAATGAAACGGGACAAATTACAACTGATACCGCAGAAATACAAAGGATTGCAAGAAATTACTATAAACAACTATATGCCAAGAAATTTGAAAACCTGGGTGAAATGGACAAATTTCTAGAAAAATATAATTCTCTAAAACTGAACCAAGAAGAAGCAGAAAGCCTGAACAGACGTATGACAGCTAGTGAAACTGAAGTAGTATTCAAAATACTCCTGGCACACGAATGCCCTGGACCAGACAGTTTAACAGGAGAATTTTATAAAACATTTAAGAAACAGCTAACCCCTATCCTTTGCAGACTACTCCAAAAATTCCAATAATAGGGAAGACTCCAAAACTCTTTTTTATGAAGCCAGCATCATCCTAATCCCAAAACCAGATAAAGACAAAACAAAGAAAGAAAATTACAGGCCAATATTGCTGATGAACATAGATGCTAAAATCTTCAACAAAATATTGGCAAAATACATCCAGCAATACATAAAAAAGGTCATACAACATGATCAAGTGGGATTCATCCCAGGGATGCATGGATGATACAATATTTGCAAATTAATAGATGTAATACATCACATAAACAAAAGCAAAGACAAAAATCACATGATCATATAATAGATGCAGAAAAAGCATTTGAGAAGCTACAACACCCATTTATGATTAAAACACTCAGCAAAGTGGGAGTAAAAGAAGCATCGTTCAACATAATAAATGCCATATATGAAACACATACAGCCAACACTATACTCAATGGGCAAAATCTAAAAGCTTTCCCACTAAGATCAGGAACAACATAACGCTGTCCACTTTCACTACTTCTACTCAACATAGTATTGGAAGTCCTAGCCACAGTGATCAGAAAATATAAAGAAATAAAAGGCTTCCAAATTGGAAAAGAGGAAGTAAATTTGTCATTGTCTGCAGATGACATGATAGTGTACATAGAAAATCCTATAGACTCCACCAAAAAACTACTCGACCTAAAAGTGAATTCGGCAAAACAGCGGGATACAAAGTCAATATTCAGAAATTGAAGGCATTTTTGTATACCAACAATGAAATATCAGAAATAAAAATCAGGAAAAAAAACCCATTTGGTATAGCAACAAGAAAAATAAAGTACCTAGGAATAAACCTAACCAAGGAAGTAAAAGACCTGTACTCAGAAAACTACACAACACTGAAGAAAGAAATTAAGGAAGACACAAACAAATGGAAGCAAATACCATGTTCATGGTTTGGAAGAATTAACGTTATCAAAATGTCCATACTACCCAAAGCAATTTATAGATTCAATGCAATCTCTATTAAAGTACCAATGACGTATTTCACAGATATAGAACAAATATTGCAAAAATTTATATGGAACCATGGATGGCCCCAAAGAGCCACAGCAATTTTGAGAAATAAGAACAAGGTAGGAGAGATCACAATACCTGATATCAAACAATATTATAAGACCAGTGTAACCAAAACAGTCTGGTACTGGCATAAGAACAGACACATAGATTAATGGCGTAGAATACAGAGCCCAGAAACAAACTCAAGTCTCTATGGTCAATTAATATTCGACAAAAGGGGCAGAAGCATAAAATGCAGTAAAAATAGCCTCTTCAACAAATGGTGTTGGGATATCTGGACAGTTACATGAAAAGAAATGAAACTCGACCACCAACTTACACCATACACAAAAATGAACTCAATATGGATAAAAGACTTAATTATAAATCACAACATCATAAAAGTCCTAGAGGTGAACATAGGCAGAAAAACCTCAGATATTCTACACAGCAATATTTTCACTGATATGTCCCCTAGAGCCAGGGATGTAAAGGAAAGAATAGACAAATGGGACTTCATCAAAATAAAAAGTTTCTGCACAGCTAAAGAAAACATCGGCAAAATGAAAAGGGAACCAACCATATGGGAAAATATATTTGCCAGTGATACCTCAGACAAGGGTTTGATCCCAAAAATATATTAAAAAACTCACATGATTCCACTCCAGGAAGACAAACAATCCAGTTAAAAAATGGGCAAAGGACCTGAACAGACACTTCTCCAAGGAGGACATACAGAGGGCCCAGAGACATATGAAGGATGCTGGCATCACTAGCCATTAGAGAGATGAAAATTAAAACCACAACGAGACACCACTTCACACCAGTCAGAATGGCCATTATAACCAAACCAACAAACAAGTGCTGTTGAGGTTGTGGAGAAAAGTGAACCCTTGTACACTGTTGGTGGGAAAGCTGACTGGTGCAGCTACTATGGAAAACAGTATGGAATTTCCTCAGAAAACTAAAAATAGAAGTGCCTTTGACTCAGCAATCCCACCGCTGGGATTATGCCCTAAGAATCTTGAAACACCAATTTGAAAGAGCCTATGCACCCCAGTGTTCATAGCAGCACAATTTACAATAGCCAAGTGCTGGAAGCAACCTAAGTGCCCATCGGTAAATGTGTGGATCAAAAAACTATGGTATATTTACACAATTGAATACTACAGGGCAGAAAGAAAGAAAGAGCTCCTACCCTTTGCAACAGCATGGATGGAACTGGAGAGCATTATACTAAGTGAAATAAGCCAAGAGGTGAAAGACAAATAACATTATGATCTCACCTATAAGTGGAACCTAATCAACAAAACAAACAAGCAAGCAAAATAAAACCAGAGCTATTGAAAAAAAGAACAAACTGACTGTACCCAGAGGGGATGGGGGAGGTGGATAATGGGGGAAAGAAGGGGAAGGATCTTCAAATAACACGTAGGAAGGTCCCATGGACAAAGCCAAAACAAGGTACTATTGAGGGTGAGAGGTGGGGTTGGTGTTCAGGGGAGAGTGGTGGGGGGAAAATGGAGACAACTGTACTTGAACAATAAAAAAATAATCAATTTTCAGTCTTCTTCTTAAAATTATTACCACATCTTGAACAGTATTAAGAATGTAAAAGCCAATAAGTGCTTACATTTTTATTTAAATATCCTGTGCCATGACCAACATAGATCACTTGGTTGAGCATCATACCATAAAGTGAAGGGTTGAAGGTTTGATTCCCGGTCAGGGCACATGCCTGGGTTGTGGGCCAGGTCCCCGTTGAGGCATGTATCAGAGGCAACTGATTAATGTTTTTCTCATACATCAATCTTCCTCTCCCTCTCTTTTCCTTCTCTTCTTCTATCTTTAAAAATAGATAAAGTATTTATTTTTTAAAAATATCATCCTAAACAGAATTTGCACATAAGCATTGATTATTTTCTCTTTTTCATTTATTTGCCCCTAGAAATATAATACATGTACACATACAGAATCACAATATCTGTGCACCATAACTTCAAATTCCTTCTCTTTAAAATGAGGTGACTAGACTAAACAATTTTTAAAGTCTTTTTCAGGCCTAAAAATATCTGATATTATTTTTACCTGTGTTTCTAAAAGTTTCCAAAGATAATGAATAGCTCATTCATTCATTTATTCAACAAAATACTCTTTGAAGGCCTACTATTTGCCAATCACTTTTCTAGGTGCTGGAAAAACAGCAGTGAAACTCATGGAACCTCATGGAACCTTCATTTAAAAGGATTCACTTTATTAAAACTTTGAACAAGGAAAGTTTGAAGACAGGAGGAAAAAAAGATACAATCCATCATCAGTGGTTTAAACTTTAGAAAGAAATCTTAATCTGCAATATCCCTTTTCCTTTTGGTTCCAAAAGAAAGAAACCCTGGTTCCTAGGCAGCCCATGCATTTTCCGTTCATTCTATCATAAAAATGTGAAAGTCCAGAATAGACAAGCTCCTTCTTCCAAATCACCTGCATTTACTCCGCACATCAGCACCTGTCTGTTTTGCCTTGAAAATATCTCCCACTATTCACTCTTTCCATCTATTCCTGCTGCCCCTGCCCTGGTTCAGACCTTCATTTATTCTAACCTAGATGAGTGAAAGCCTCATTCTAAGACTCACTCTACTGCACTAATAGAGCAAGTCCTTGCTTGATGAAGCATAGCTCTCAGCATGGCACTCCCTCCATTACTCAGAAACTTTCAGCGGTTCTTTTTTGCCTTCGTAACAAAAATCTCAATTTTTTAACCTGGGACATAAAGTCTTTGACAATCTAGCTTAAGCTGTGTTTTAAAAATATTTTCCTCTACTTCCTCTTACACACTCTATGCTTGAACCAAAACAAACCACTTACATTCCACCCTTACCTTACACCAACATACCCAATCCTTCTGATCTCTGGGATTTCTGTTCCTTCCATCTGGAATTTCTGCCCTTCCCCAATGATGCATGCCCATACCTATCAGGAGCTTTAATACACATGTATTTACTTTCGTATCTAATGAGAAATCTAGACTTTGAGAATCCGCACTGCTCAACATCATCAGTGACACTAGCTTTCTTCTAAATTCCTACTCTTTTGAACTAGCAAGTGACTTTCATCTTCATGAAAACAAGATAGTTGTTAAAACTTTTGGCATTATATCCCCATGCCTGGGTGGAAAAAGAAAGGAAGAGGAAGAAGATGAACCTACAACATGAAAGCAAAACATTTTCCAAAACTTCCTAGTAGAGTTTCACTTATAACTCAGGGGTGAGACTGTCACCTGGCTGCTTTAGGAAAAAGAGTTCTTCAAAAAATTTTATTTATATATTTTAGGGAAAGGGAAGGGAGAGAGAAAGAAAGGGAAAGAAACATTAATATGTGGTTGCCTCTCATACACCCCCTACTGGGGACCCAGCCCACAACCCAGGCATGTGCCTTGACTGGGAATGGAACCAGAGACCCTTTGGTTTGCTGGCCAGCACTCAATCCACTGAGCCACACCAGCCAGGGCAAAAGAAAGGTTTTAACTGAGTCTGTTATCACCCCAAACAAAAATCAGAATTCCCTTAATAGAGAATATGGGAAAGGTGGAAAGCAAGATACTCTTAGTAACACAGCCTGAAGTATCTGCCACAGTTGGCAACCAACGGTATCAAACATACACAGTCAAATCAGTTTTACTCACAGTGCTTCTAATAGACACCATTGTGTGATTTGGGCTCCACTTTTTCAACTCTAAACAAACAACAAAAGCAGAGATAGTCCTGACTGCAAAGGCATGGTGTACCTAGCCAGGGCCTTGTTTTCCTGCTACTCCATTCTTTCTATCCTTCCCAAGACACCATATTTTCTGCTTTGGTAAGGGGAGCAATTATTCTATTAATTTTATCTAGAAAATGAAGACCACAAAACTGACCATCTGCTCTCCCTCTTTGTGATGAAACAACATATTTGAGTATGATTTCAGTTAACTTTTCATTGTTTCACAACAGCTAATTCTTGGTCTTTCCACTTGCCTCAAATTTCCCGTCACCTTGTAGAGATGATTACGATCAGACAATGCTTCAACTGTATTGTAAAAAGCTACCCACACACCAAAAGTTTTTCCACTTTTAGATTCCTGGGTAGTGTTTTGGGAGAAGATGTAGTTAGGTGAGTGTAGCTATGTGAGAGCAAGAGGAAGTGGGGGGAAAGGTTGATAGAGTGTTATTGTTCTTCTGAGGAAGCTGGTTTATGATGTTCAAAGATCACTGATTGTGTTGTTTATTTCTTAGGGAATAATCAACATTAACTTTCTATTATTATGGCCCTTTAGCTATAAAAATTAAGTAAATTTCATGCAAAGAATTTCCCTATTTAGACAAGAGGAAACTATTCATTGATGAAGATGAGCAAAACTTTCTAGTTTACTACTTCCGGTGAGTCCCAGAATCGCAGATGATTACTCCCTTCAGGTCCAACTATTGTAATTATGTTAGTGCCCTCTGCTGTACATGTGCAAAATTACAGAAAGCTATGTGATATTTCAGATGTCTAGACATTCTTGGCTTTGGCATTTTCCAGAAGCAGGTCCTTAATAGCATCCTTATTTAATTTTAGGGGAACAACTTCAACATGTTGGGTAAAATTCTGCCCTCTTGTAATTGTTATCTAATGCAAATAGAATAATGAGTAGTGTGTAAGAGGCCGTCTTTACAGGCATTTTTTTTATGCTAAGGAAAATACTAATTACCTTTGCAAAATGATTTAAATTAATTTAAATTTAAGTTACTTCTTGATATGGCAATTATTTAAAAGCTGGCCTTTTATAATCATTGTGCTCCAATCATATTCTCCTTGACCTTCCTTTTGTATATCCTCCTGTGTTTTTATTTAAGTCAAAGTCGATTCTGAGACCCATAAACCTTTTCGCTTGCTTATGACACTCAATAATTGTTCTATATGATGTTTGTTTTGTGCCATTGATTTGTTTCTATGCCCTAAATTAAAAATTTCTGCTTCTGTCTGAATTTTATTAACTGAAAATAATAGTAGTAGGCTGAAGCGTTGGCTGTAAGTGGTGCGCTGTCAACCACTTACCTGTTTGCTTATCTCTCATTCCAGATTATGCAGTTTTAAGCATCACACTCACCTTTAAATAATCATTCCACATCTTTAGAGCAGTGTACTTCATTCAGATCCACGTGCTATATCTTAATTTTGTGAATTTTCTCTCTACAAATAAAGAAATATTTAAAATGGTATAGTTTAAAATGGAAACAAGGATTTGTTTATACATGCTGATTTTGGTAATAATCTGTGAGTCTGAGAAATGAGTGTTTTAAATTTATTTTTTGCCATCTGATAGTGATTTTTTCTCCCTTTAAATCCACATACTTAATTCATATTTATAAGTATTTAGAGCAGGTTTAGGTAATATGTAAATCTGTATTATTAGCCAAACATTTTTCTTTACTTTTAAGAACTATATTTATGTTTAAGATATATGAATATATCTTAGGAAGTAACTTTTTGATATGAAAATGTATGACATATTTTTTAAAACTAGGGAAATATTTAAAAATCATATTAAATTAAATGTACAAGTAGAACAACAGGACAATGGATCATTTCAAACATTAATGGACTTTCAAATTGATTTTCAAATTTGGGGGAAATTAAATCAATTTTCAGGTATAGCTTAATGTACAATCACAGTAAACAAACAAAAGGGGACTAAGGTAAAAATAAGGTGAATAGTAATGGGAAATATTTTATAATAATACATTCTGTTATCCAGCTAAGTAGTTTTCCTCTGAATATATCAATAATTTTCTGTTTTACATGCTTCAATCTAGAGGGATAAAACTAAACAGAAGGAAAAATATCACAAATGCTGATACATAATTTCTGGAGTCTCTGCTTTTTATTTCACATCATTGAATTCAGTAAGATACATTCTAAATGTAAACATAGCATACATGCGTTGGGATAGCAGCATGTTTTATTAAAAGAGTATTTGTATTCTTTGGGTTTAAAAATACATATTAAAATAGTTTGTGCTCAACAAGGAACGGAAATGCCACTAGTAAAATGCCACGCGTGACCTGAATACTTCCAACAGCAGTGTCACATAACACACAGGCTGCTCTTCCCACAAGCATTCACACTCTAGGATGAGAGTCTGCCCGCAGAAGTCTGGACGTTGACTCAAAACAAAAGCACTCATGAAAAGCACTTAGGATGGCTAATGCTCCAATTTCTGACTTTGTTTTGAAGAAAAATGCATTCTTAAAACAGAAACAGTTTATATGTTGTTGAAAACAAAATGATTGCTAAGAAATTTGAAAATGTTAAATCACCTTGACAAAGTAAACGTGTTAAACAAAGACTTAAGTATCACTCTATACTTTCCTAGGAATGATTTTTTTCAACTCAATGTATGTTAAATAACTTGAACAAGGAGAATAACAATATTACATAAAATGATCAAATAAGTTATTTAATTTTTCCACACACAAAGAATGGTTCAGTATGTTCTTAACGTAAAGATAGCTACAAATACCCAAAATATCAAAGCAGAGATAGCTAGTTGCATATCCAAATATCCACTCTCACTTGTTCATTGGAAACAAAACCTGGTTGTGCACAAATGTGTGTGTGCACATGTGTGTGTGTGTGTGTGTGTGTGTGTGTGTTCGGGCAATGTGTCCAACTAAAAGGCTAAAATACACAGCCTTCATTGAAAGTAGGCATTGTCACATGACAATAGTCACGTGACTATTGTCAACAGGTGGATGCTTGCTCAAGACAATCTAAGAACATTAGATTCTTATAAGAAACACATTTTATATAAAAACACATTGATAGGCTGTGTTAAATGAAGGAAAAAATATACTTATTCAATCACTAACCAAAAGAAAGATGGAATGGTCATATTAAAATCCAAAAAGGGATAATTTTCCCCCTCCCAGCTTTATTGAGGTATAATTGACAACAAATCAAATCATATATCTTTAAACTGTACAATTTTATATATATTGTGAATTATTTACCACAATTAAGCTATTTAACGTACCCATCACCTCACATAGTTAGCCTTTGGGTGTAAATGCTAAGAATGCTTAATGTCTATTCTTTTCACAAATTTCAAGTATACAATACAGTAGTTATTATAGTCATCAAGCTGTACATTAGAGCCTCAAAATTTATTGATCTTATAAGTGAAAGTTTGTATCCTTTCACCAACATGTTGACTGTTCCCTTTGCTGTGCAGATTTTTAATTTGATGTAGTCCCACTTATTTACTTTTTGCTTTTGTTGCCCAATGTCAAGGAGGATTTTCCCTCTCTTTTTTCTAGGAGTTTGTTAGTCTTAGGTGTTATATTTAAGCCTTTACTCCATTATCAGTTAATTTTTGTGAGGAGTCCACTTTCATTTCCATGCATAGATATATTTTTTCCCTACATTATTTATTGAAGAAACTATTCTTTCCCAGTTGAGTGTTCTTGATACCCTTACCAAAGGTTAGCTGACCATAAGTGTGTGGGTTTATTTCTGGAATCCCTATTCTGTTTCATTAGTCTATGTATCTGTTTTTATGCCAGTACATACTGTTTTGATTACTATTGCTTTATAATATAGTTTGAAATTAGGCAGCATGCTGCCTCCAGCTTTCTTCTTGCTTAGGATTATTTTGGCTATTCAGGATCTTTTCTGGTTCCATACAAATTTTATGATTATTTTTTCTATTTCTGTGAAAAATACTACTGGATTTTGATTGTGAGTGCTTTGAATCTATATATTACTTTGGGTGGCTTTGACGTTTTAACAACATAGTTGTTGCAGTCCATGAGCACAGAATATCTTTTCATTTGTATTTGTGTCTTCTTCATTTCTATCACTAATGTCATAGTTTTAAGTGTATGGGTCTTTCATTTCCTTGGTTAAATTTATTCCTAAGTACTTTATTGATGTTTATGTTATTGTAAATGGGACTACTTTCTTACTTTCTTTTTCAGATAGTTTATTTTTAGTGTACAGAAACACAACTAAAATTTGTATGTTGATTTTGTATCTTGTTACTTTATTAAACTAATTGACCACTTTTAAGATTTTAAGTGGAGTCTTCAGAGTTTTCTATTTATAACACCATGTCATCTGCAAACACGGACAATTTTACTTCTTTCTTTCTTTTTTAGATGGCTTTTATTTGTTTTTCTTGCCTAATTGCACTGGCTAGGACATCTAATATTGTGCTGAACAGAAGAGGCAGGAATGGGCATCCTTGTCTTGGTCCTAAACTTAGAGAAAAGTTTTTCAACATTTCATTATTGAGCATGATGTTAGCTGTGGCTTCCTGTATATGATTTTTATTATGCTGAAATACGTTCCTTCTCTAATTTGCTGAATGTTTATTATAACAAAAATGTGTTAAATATTGTCTAATACTTTTCTTGCATCTATTGAGGTGATCGCATGATTGCTAGCCTTCATTTTGTTAATGTGGTGTATTACGTTACTGATGTGTATGTTGAATCATCCTTGCATTCCAGAGGTAAATTCAATGTCATGGTGTATGATGCTTTTAATGTACTATTGAATTCAGTTTGTTAGCATTTTGTTGAGTTTTTCTGTGTCTGTGTTTATCAGAGATATTGGTCTATAATTATCTTTTTTTGTAGTGTCCTTGCCTGGTTATAGTATTGGGGTAATGCTAAGCTTGTAAAATAAGTTTGGAAGTGTTCCCTTCTCATATAATTATTTGGTAGAATTGACCAGTAATCCATCTGCATCTGGGCTTTTTTTTTTTTTTTTTTGAGAGAGAGAGAGAGATTTTAATTACTGATTTAATCATCTTACACATAATTGGTTTATTCACATTTTCTATTTCTTCATGATTCCATCTTGGTGGGTTGTATGTTTCTAGGAACTTATCTATTTCTTCTAAATTACCCAATTTGTTGGCATGTAATTTTTATAGCATTCTCTTATGATACTATGTATTTCCGTGGTACCAGCACATGCTTATTGGATAATTTCAAATGACTGGTGTTAAAGTTCACAGATTCTTTCTTCTACCTATCACATCTGTTGTCAAAGCTTTTTACAGCATTTTTCCCCATTACATTCCTTGTATTCTTCAACCTCATAATTTACTTTTATTCTTTTTTATGATCTACAGCTTTCTGTTAAACCTTTCATTTTGTTCATGTGTTTTCCTGATTTCATTGAGTTGTCTATCTCTGTTCTCTTGCAGCTCACTACATTTCCTCAAAGCAGTTTGTCAGGCAATTCATAAATCTCTATTTCTTTGTTGTCATTTACTGGAAAAACAATGTAGTCCTTTTGTGGCGGCATGGTTCTTTGAAGTCTGACATTGATGTCTATGGATTTGTCTTAGTGAATGGCTTTGGGAGAAAAATACCTTCACTTGTCAATACACCCAGATATTATGAGGCTTTCTCAGGTTTTTTTCTATCGTGTGCCTGCTTCACACTTTTTGTTCCCTATTGTAGGTGTGGAATGGGAATTCTTAAGGTTGCATGTCTTCTTTAAGTCCTCCAAAGCCGGGACAGGTACTTTGAGTTTCCTGTTTATTTTCCCCAGAGCAATATCCAGAAAAGCTCAAGTTTGTGAGCCTTCTCCCAAACCCCAGCCAGGCTGGCTTTCAGAACTTGCTTGCTAGCTGCCTTCCTTTTACTATCCATGGGAGCCCATGCAGAGAGCCAGACACAGGGGGAGGAGAAGAAATATGGAGGATCTGGGTGAGGCACCCAGAGTGATGGAGGTGCCTGTGGGCCAGTTGGAGGGATCTGCCAGTGAGATGTCCCCATCTCATGGCTAGCAAGTGAGCTTCCTGGTGTGATTTGGTCAGTAGGAAGAATTGTGAAGCGGTTAGTAGTGTTGTTTTGGTGAGTTCTGATCCCTAACTACTTTGCTCTTAATTTCTCCCAGCCCTCAATCTTGCAGATTACCTGAGTAAAACAGGTGAAGCAGGCAAGAAGTAGGCCTCTTATACAGTGTCCTGCACAAGTAGGGAAGCTGATACACACACACTCTCCCTTTCCTCTGTGGGAGAAATCATGGGCTACCAGAGTTTCTCCAGGTACTAAACCACAGTGCCTGGGAGAAGGAGTGATGAAGGCAAAGTAACACTTTTTTTTACCCCTTTTAATGTGTCTACTCATGGATTTTTAGTGTGCTAAAAGTTCTCCACTAGAATTCCAGACTCTCCCAAAGATACTCTGATCCCTTGGTAACTGTAAAAATTGATGTTCTATGACTCCTATTCCACCATGTTGCAGGTGTCAGCCTAGAAAAAATAAAATTCTGAAGCAGAAAAATGATCAGGGCTAAGATGGGACATTACATAAGAATAAAAGAGTTAATCCACCAAGAATATCTAGCTATCCTTAATATGTATGCACCTTTCAAAAAATCTTCAAAAGATCAAGCAAATAATGATAGAACTGAGAGTAAAAATAGAAATACCCACTTACAAAGTTGGAGATTTCAACACTCCTTTCTTAGTAATCCACAGAATGGTAAGACTGAAATCAGTTAAGTACAGATAATACCTGAAAAACCACCAACAACCAAACTAACTTAATTGGAAATTGTGGACCATTTGATTCAATAACAACTGAACAAATATCCTTTTCAAGTGAATATGAAACATTATAAAATAGGATGTATTTTGTGTCATGAAACAAACCTTAACACATTTAAAGGAAATAAAAACAAAGAAAGTATGTTCTCTGATCATAGTGAAGTTAAACTCAAAACTAGTAACAGAAAGATATTTGGAAAATCCACAAATACTTGGGAATTAAATAATACATTTCTAAACAATACATTGCTCTGAGACTAAGTTTCAAGAATACCAGGAAAGATGTTAAAATTAATAAAAATTAAAAATAAAACAAAGTATCCATGCTGTTGAAAAAGGTAGTTCTTTCTTTCTATTATGTAGTATTCCATTCTGTAAAGGTACCATGGGTTTTTGATCCACTCATTTAGTTTCCAGCACTTGGTTATTGTAAATAGTGCCACTATGAACAGAGGGGTGCATAAATTCTTTTGAATTGGTCACTCAGGATTCTTAGGGTATATTCCCAGAAGCATAATCACTGGGTCAGAAGGCAATTCTACTTTTAGTATTATGAGGAAATTCCATACTGTTTTCCATAGTAACTGTACCAGTCTGCATTCCCACTAACAGTGCACTAGGATTCCCTTTTCTCCACATCCTCGCCAGCACTTGTTGTTTGTTGATTTATTAATGATGGCCATTCTGGATAATGTATGGTAAATGAAATGAGCTAGTCAGTGAAAGACAAATACCGTATGATCTCACCTATAAGAGGAATCTAACAAACAATAAACGAATGAGCAAAATAGAACCACAGGCATGGAAACATGGAACAAACAAAGTGAACAAGGGAAGGGGGAGGGGATAATGGTGGAAAGAAGGGGAAGGGACTGGACAAAGAACATGAATGAATGACCTATGGACATGGACGACAGTATAGGAATTGACTGTGGGGGTGAGGGGTGGGATGCATGGAAGAGGTCAGAGAGGGAAGATTGAAACAACTAATAGAATAACAGCAAAAATGATTTTAAAAAATAAGAAAACATAAAGTTTGTGGGATGTACCAATACATTACTTGAAGGGAAATTTATACCATTAAATTCATATGTTACAAAGGAATAAAAATATCAAATAAACAGTCTAAGTTTCTATGTTAAGAAACAAGAAAAAGAAGAGTAAACTGAAACCTCAACAAGTAGAATGAAAGAATGATAAAATAATAACTTGTCTGTCTATATAGAAAATACCAAAAACCTACAAAGAACCCTGAGTTAGCAAGATCACTAGATACAAGGTCAGATATAAATAAATATGTCAACTTACAATAAGCAATTATGTATGTATATAGAATCAATAGGCAGTTGGCAAATGCGGGGGACCCTGTCCTGGGTGCCAGATGTAGTGGGGGGGGCTCCGCCCGCAGAGCCCCATCCCTCTGTCACAGATGAAAATAAAAACTACCAAGACATCTTCTGCTTGGGGAGGAAAGGGGTCAAACTCTCAGAGGAGAATGACCCAGAGCCCCTTCCTCACTAGGCTTTTATTGGGTTCCAACACACCGGATTACAAATTTAACATGTCAAAGAAATCTGAGGGCTTAATCCGAGCCAGTGTTTGTCAGGAAGGGGGGTTGCCAGACTTTGGGAGACATGCTCATTTCCTCCTGGGACACTTGTCACCTCAGGAAGAGCACTCTTAGCAAAGCAGATTTCACAAGACTTTAGGAATTCTTTCTTATGTCCAGATCACCCAGGGAGCCGTCCTGGCCAGCACAGGGCTGCACCGCTCACCCCCACAGTTTCAGGCTTTAAGCCTGATTAGGAAACAGGAGACATCTCCCAGATGGAAATGAGGACTCGGGCTATGTCAGAATAGCCGGGGGGTGAGGGTCAATCACATCCTCTTTGCTGTAAGCCCCCGAGTCCTTCCATGAGGCCTCCCAAGTGGTTGCGTCTGGCTTAGGTTGCCCCTCCCATGAGAAGTCTTACCCGTCATTGACTGCCAACCAAGCAATTGGGCCAGAGAGGCAGAGGCAGCACTCCTGCCAGGGAGATAAGCTTTGTCTCCTTAGTAGGTCACGTCCTTGTGACAGAACAGACCCAGATGAAGTGGGTCCCTTGGGCTCTTATAAAGCCCACCATGGGGTGAGGGTTACAACTCCTGAAACCAGGCTGAACGGTCCGCAACAGGCAAACAAATTTTAATACTGTATCATTAAAAATATCTAAAAAAATAAATTCATATGTAAGAATCTTAAGAAAAATGTATAAGATCTTTATACTAAGAACTACAACAAATATTGATTAAATAATTCAAATATATGAATGAACTGATAAAAACACCATGCTCATGATTTAAAAGAGTCAATGTTGTTAAGGTGTAAATAATTCCTTCCTAAACTTTTCTATATGTTTAACACAATCCCAGTGAAAAGCCCAGCAGGACTTTTATAGGTATAAATAAGCTAATTTTAAAATTTATTTGAAAGACAAAGAAATTAAAATTAACAAAGCAGTTATGAAAAATGAAAACAAAGATGAAAGACACACCACCCTACTTTAATCTAAAATGACAGTAACCAAGACTAAATTGTAACAGTGAAAGGATAGGCAGTTGATAAGGGGAACACAAAAGATATCCAGAAATAGATCAATATAAATATGATCAACTGATTTTGACAAAGGTATAAAGTCAATTTAATGGAAAAAGAATACTCTTTTCAATAAATGTAGCTCACTGTTGAAAAACTGAATATATATGTCAAAAAGAGAACCTTAACTGATACCTCACACCTATAGAAAAATTAATTGAAAAATATATCATTGACTTAAATGTAAAATATAACAAATTTTTTGGAAAACAATAGAAAAAAATCATTGTGAATTTGGATGAGGAAAAGAGTCTTTAGATATGAAGTACTAATCATTAAAAATATTTGAGAAATAAAACTCCATCAAAATTTAAAACTTTTGGTTTGTGAAACACACTACTAAAACAATGAAAAGACAAGCTGCACATTAGGAGAAAAATTTGCAAATCGCATATCCAACAAAATATTTCAAGACAGAAAGATAAAAAATTCTCTAAATTCAACAAAAATAAAACAAGTAACTTAATTTAAGGCAGTGAAAGACAAATACCATATGATCTCACCTTTAACAGGAACCTAATCAACAAAACAAACAAACAAGCATAATATAAACAATGACACTAAATTTGAGAACAGTCTGACAGTGACCAGAGGGGGAGGGGAGGGAATTTCAGGGGAAAAGGGGAAACGGTTTAGAGCAACAAGTATAAAGGACACATGGACAAAAACAATTGGGGGTGGAAATGGGAGGGGGGTGGAAATGGGAGGAAGGTGAGGAGGGCTGGGGTGGTGAGCTGGGAGCGGGGTAAAAGACAGAAAACTGTACAATATCAACAATTAAAAAAATTACTGATTAAAAAAGTAAATAAATAATTTAAAAAAATAAAAAATAAGCCAACTATTTAAACATACTTCACCAAAGAGAAATGCAAATGGCAATAAACACATAAAAAGATCCTCAACATTTTTAGTCATCAAGTAAATTTAAAAATTACAATGAATCCAAATCTAAATCCCAGCCAGTTATTCTTTCTTTCTTTTTTTAATTTAATTGTTGTTTAAGATGCTAAAATTCTCAACAAAATATCGGCAAACCACATCCAGCAACACATTAAAAAGATCATATGCCATGATCAAGTGGGATTCTTCCCAGGGATGCAAGGATGGTACAATATTCACAAATCAATAAACATAATACATCATAAACAAAAGCAAAGATAAAAATCACATGATCTTATCAATAGATGTGGAAAAGGCATTTGATTAGGTACAGCACCCATTTATGATAAAAACACTCAGCAAAGTGGGAATAGAGGAACCATCCCTCAACATAATAAAGGCTATGTACAAGAGACCTACAGCCAACATCATACTCAATAGGCAAAAACTAAAAGCTTTCCCACTAAGACCAAGAACAAGACAAGGACATCCACTTTCACCACTTCTATTCGACATAGTATTGAACATTTTAGCCACAGCAATCAGATAAGAAAAAGAAATAAAAGGAATCCAAATTGGAAAGGAGGAATCAAAACTGTCGTTGTTTGCAGATGACATGATAGTGCACATAGAAAATCCTATAGCCTCCACCAAAAAACTACTTAACCTAATAAATGAATTTGGCAAAACAGCAGGATACAAAGTCCAGCAAGTTATTTTGTAGATACCAACAAACTGAGTCTAGCATTTACTTGGAAAGGCAAAGATCCAGAATAGCCAACACAATATTCAATACTGAAGAAGAGCAAAGTCAGAAAGGACTTAACACTACCTCACTTCCAAACTTACTATAAAGCTAAGGTATTCAACACAGTGTGGTACTGGTGAAAAAATAGAAAGATATATGGAACAGAATAGAAATCCCAGAAATAAACCCACATAAACATAATCAACTAATCTTTGATGAAGGAACAAAGGCAATACAATGGAGAAGACAGTCTTTTCAGCAAATGGTACTGGAAAAACTGAACATCTATGTGCAAACAAAACAAAATAAAGCAAAAAAACAAATCTAGACTGAGACTTTAGGACCTTCAAAAAATCCACTCATGGATTGTGGGAGTGGGAGTTTGGTTGGGACAGAGGAGGACAAAGGGGGAAAAATTGGGACAACTGTAACAGAATAAACAAGAATTTTAAAAATCCACTCAAAATGGATCATAAACCTAAATGTAAAACACAAACTATAAAACTTCTAGAAAATAACATGGAAGAAAATCTAGATGACCTTTGGTATCATGATGACTCTTTAGATAAAACACCAAAGGCAAGAAACCTGAAGGAAATAATTGATAAACAAGACTTCATTAAAATTAAAGGCTTTGCTCTGTAAAACACATTGTTAAGAGACAGAGAAAACAAGTCACAAAGTGGAAGAAAAATATTTGCAAAAGACATAAATGATTATTATCCAAAATATACAAAGTACTCTTAAAAGTTAACAATAAGAAAACTAACAAGCCAATTTAAAATGGGCAAAGAACCTGAACAGACACCCACCTAAAACATACACAATGTGGCAAATAAACTTATAAAAATGATCCATATCATATGTCATTAGAGAAATGCAAATTAAAACAACAATATGATGCCAATGTACACATATAAGAATAACCAAAATCCCAAACACTAACACCACCAAATACTATCATTGGTGGAGCAAAAACAACTCTCATTTATTGCTGGTGAGAATGCAAAATGATAGAGCTACTTTGGAAGACAGTTTGTCAGTTCAAAACTAAATATACTTTAACCATATGATCCTGAAATTGCACACCCTGGTATTTACCCAAATTAGCTGAAAAATTATGTGCACACAAAAACCTGTACACAGATTTTTTTAGCAGCTTCATTTATAATTGCCCAAATTTGAAAGGAACCAAGATGTCCTTCAGTAGGTAAATGGATAAACTATGCTACATCCAGGTAATAGAATTATTTAGCACTTAAAAATGAGCTATCAAGCCTAAACAGAAATGGAGAACTGTAAATTCATATTATTAAGTGGAAAAAGCCGCTCTGGAAAGGATATATATTGCATAATTCCAATTACATGACATTCTGAAAAAGGCAAAACTATGGAGACAGTAAAAAAATCAGTGGTTGATCAGGGGTCAGTTTCCTGATTGTAATATTGTCCTATAGTTGTACAAGGTGTTACCATTGGGAGAAACTGGGAGAAGGGTGTATGGGATGTCTCTGTATTATCTCTTACAACTTTGTGAAGCTATAATTATTTCAAAATAAAAATTGTTACATATTCAATATTTCTGATCATTATTAGGCATAATAAAGGCAGTGCAAAGACAGCCACAAGCTAGAAGATATTTGCTTTACCCACTATGGATTAGTATACATAATATATAAAGAGTAAATAACAAATAAAATATATGTATCAATAATCCGATAGAAAAATGGCAAAGACATTTCATAGAAGATGACAAATAGTTAATTCATATTAAAATCTGCCAGATCTTATGTATGAGTAACTAGTTAAATACTAATTAAAATTATAATGATATAAGAAATCACAACAACCTGATTATAATTATGTATGTATTATGACCATATTAAGTGTTGGCAAGGGCATGGAGCCTCAGAAGCTCTAGTACACTGCTACTGAATATGAAAATTTTTAAAAATCACTTTATAAAAGCATTAGATGTAGCCTAGACATTTTGAACCTGCTACATACCTCATGATCTAGTAATTAGATTCCTGGGTCTCTATGTAGAGAAATTCTTGGTCATTTGTGCAAAAAAGACATGTTTGTATTAGTTCTTTTCCCAGGGGCTAAAATTGAAACCATTCAAGGTCTTTTATCAGAATGGATTGAAAAATAATTGTATGTTCATTCAATGGATTACTCTACAGAGGTCAAAATGAACAAACCCCAAGTGTATATATCCACATGGAGCATAATAGTGACTAACATAGACAAATGCAGCACAAAATATACAATATGATCCCAATTTATAAATAGTGTAGAAACATGTATAGGTGGGAAACTTAAAAAGAAGAGAAAGTGTCATAGAAATGTGTAGTACAATTACCACTGGGAAGCGTTGGAGGAGATCTCAAGAGTAGCACTGTGAAGAAATTCTTAAGGCAAGGGAGAAATGGATACTTATTTTATTATTATTTTAGAAATCTACTTGAACATCATATGAGGGCATATGATATATGTGTATATGTATATACACATATATACGTACATATATGGCATATATATTTGCTATAAATTTGCTATTATATATAATAGCAAAATTAAAAAATAAAATTACAAAATAAAGAAGAGACTCAAGCTGATGACCTAAATGAATAGATTCTAATGCCAGTAGTTTACTCAAATATCTATAGAAAGCAGTTGAGTAAAGAGAAGAACGCACTTCAGATAAAGGACAGCTGGGGACCCACACTTTTGTTCCCTTAGGTGAGCATCTAAACTTGTGTCTGGCTGAAATCCTTGTGTGCTACAGCTTTGCAATTCTTAAAAATCTTTAGATTAGGTCTACGAACAGTTCTTGTAAGCAATTAAACCATGATATTATCAAAGTATGAATGTCCCAACATATTGTGCAGCCTAAAGCTATTTGGTTACATTGACGCAGCTTATATTTTTTCATTTTTTCCCTTTTCAGTTGAACCTGTGTCCAGTTCCATACCTATAACAAACAACTCAAAGTCAAGAAAAACTGATTATAGACATAATGTTCTGAAGATAAAGTTTCAGAGAATACACATTCTACAACTCACATCTTGAGAAGTGTCATAATAGATTAGTGGACATTTCACCGGCAATGACATTCAAAACAGATAGCTCACTGTTCAGGATCTGCCCCGGACTCAAACAACATCAGCAATATTTTGCGCCCTATTCGTTTATTACTAGGTCTGTAAGAAATGAATAATAGTGGTGAAATCTTGGATAGATTATTAAAACAAATAACCAGGAAAAATCATTGCCCTAATAGTATTGTGAAATGCCTTGGTGCTGGTCAAGAGATACCCCATTAATGCTGACTAGAACAACATAGCTTTGAGACTTGGACCACAGAAGCCCTCCCTCATTAAAAGAAGTCCATATGGCTCCAAACCCATCTAAGACCCCCAACTATGTGCTTCCTTCAGCCTCAGATCTTTAATCAACACAGATGCTGAGATTTTAGCCAAGGTGCTTGCCCTGCATCTGAATAAACTGTTCCTGCAATTAATTAACCCAGACCAAGCAGTTTTTGTGCTGGTCGCAGATCCTCTGGCAAGCAGAGGAGACCCTCATCCATCATCTAACACCACCAAAACCCCCATTTATATCCCATCCTCTTACTCTGAAGAGGCATCTGAGGAGAGAGTAAGCTTCTTTACATCTCAAATGTTAGCTAGATTTGGTGTAAAATGACTTTTCTTTAATTCTACAAGATTCTATCTCCTTATATGTTATGAAATGGGACTTGTTCCTTATTTTAAGGAACAACCAGAAATTTCTTCATCTTTTCATTGTTCAATATATGCAAATATTTTTCTAGATAGATGTATACATTGTTATGGATAACAACTAAATATCCATATTGTTAACATCATGTAACCCACACTAGCAAATGAATTTGATTGATTACTGATCCACTTTCCACAATATTGAGGTTTGCCTGAAAATGTTTTTAAATCTAATCACTGTTAACAGTGTTGAATCTAAAAAGAAAAGAGATTTCTGTGATTCTTCTTTGTGTTTTGATATTATCTTCCCAAATACAGAGTGAGAACAAGATAGAAGTAGATAACATGTTTGAAATTCCTTAATATATTAAAGCATCAAACATTTTTTTCAATTAACAGGTAAAGATTAAGGAAGGATTAGAAAATGTGCATGAGTGTTAATATCAGGGCATCGAAACAGCAGTGGGAAACAGATGGAAGAGTATCAACACTCTATCCTATTCCTTTATTGTTAATGGAGCGAAAGTTTCATATTCTCCTGCCACTGACAAAATTCTCTCCCCCACCCCAATAATTTCAATTCCCAGTGTCCTTGTGGTTTCATTAAGATATCTTTATTAGTATTTATCAGAAAAAAGTTGTTTTTATATTTTCTCTTAAGCTTATTCATCTTTAATTGATAAGGTTATATATAATAAGCGTTTGGACTAAGATGTTTTTTACTGCAAGAAATCCTTATCTTTAAGACAAAAAATATAGAGAGAAAAACACAATTTAGTAGACACATGTTTAATGGAAAAACTTACCTATTCCAAATTTCTGTGGACCCTTGAATTGTGCACTGTGATGAGTGACTGTCAAGGATACTGCTGGCCATATTTATTTAGTCAGATTAAAAAAATGGGACATTTTCATTGCAGGTCAGACTACTTACATTCTTCTGCTAGGTCCCATGTGAAGTGCTTAATCCTTGCAAGCAAATGTTAACGTTAAGAAATTCTACATGTTAAAAAAAATACTCCTTCACTTTCATTCTTAATCACAACCTTTCAATTAGATTCATTCAAATAAATCAACTATCTTATTTCAAGAATATTCAGGAAGTAAACTAAAAGCAAAGCACAATTTAATAAGACAAATTTAATGTAAATACTACCCCAGAGTAACAGATAGTTGAACTTAACTCACTAGACTAAATTTTATAACCCATTTGGAATATGGGGTCAAAATCTGTTTGTAAAAAAAAAAACAAAAAAAACCCCGCAATTCCTCTCAGGTATTTTTTTACCATAGTAAATTATGCAAACTACTGAACCCAAAATAGTGTTTTTATTACTTTAGAAATATTGGTAGTAATGCTATATAGGATTTATAAACCCCCTATATTTAACATACTGGAATTTGCAACACACAAAATACCTTACAAAGGGTATCATGATTCATATATTAAATGTGTTGACACTAATCAGAATTGTAGTACAAATAGTAATGCTTAAAACGTTTTGCATTGCACCTGGTTTGATTAGATTAGAATGATCACAATAATGCAATCAAAGATTACCTTAAAATTAAATTTAAAAAACTGGGATAATTTAATGAATAATATGGAGAAAAATCATAGAATGAAATTTAAAGGGGAACATTTTTAATGACAACGTTTTTCTAACTAGAACCTCAAGAAAAAGTCTTTATAACAGAAAAGTTACAAAATAATACAATTTAAGACTTTTTGGTTTTAAATCTATGCCAGAAATATATGGAAAAAATGCTTTTCTTAAACTAGTTACAAAAATCAACCTTCTTTTTAAAGTGAAACCTATTTAAATTTAATCTGCTTTCAAGAACTAGCAAAATAAATACAATAATACATCACTCTAAATGATGAAAACACAGAGAAACTTCATAACTCCTCAAGTTGCAATTAACACAAAGATTCTGGTTGTTGCCTTGTGTGTGTGCACTGCACATGCCTAGAAACAACTTGCCGTTCAGTCTCTCTGGGAAAGAATGAATGAAGAAAAGCTTCCTACTTAATTCTAAAATTACTAGATAGGACATAATTTTCACTAGTTTCAATTGTTTGTAATTACCACGGTCATTCTACCACCAGTTAGTTTTATGCTAGAAATTGTAGTACTGATGTAGAGTAATAATGTACAATTAGCATTTCTTATCATTTAATAAAGTTCCCTTTGGAGAAGATCATGGGGCCTCCATATGAGAAAGACAGGCTTATATATAATGAGATTCTTGTGGCAATTTTTAACTTAACCCTATAAAATGTCATGTAAATACAAAACAGTTTTATCGAAATTTGTTCTTTAACAAATGAGGTCATAGGGTGGTTAACATTACTTGTACTTATACAGTGGGTGATTACCAGGCAGATGTAATCTAAACCTACCTACCAAGTTACTTTTAAAAAAATACTCTGGCCATTAGTTTTAGAATTAAAAATTCTTATATAGATTGTTTTCTGTTTTGTTTATTTAGCAAAAAATTAGTTTTATAAATATTTGCCTGAAGAATGTTACTTTTTATTTAAGGAAATTAATGCAAAAAAAAAATCATCTGGAGTACAGAGAAATCCAAAGATGTGTAAAAAAATTTTATCCCAGTGTTTAAATTACTGACATGATTATTTTAATGAACAAAATAGTGATTTTCCTTAGAAGTAGGAATGTTAAAATTTCAGAAAATTGTTGAAGATTTAAACTAGTTAACTATGGAGGTTTTTTTTTTTAAAAAGATTGTTTTGAGAGCTGGGTGATGAAAAACTTTTGAAAACAGATGGTAGTGATGACTGCCCAACAGTGTGAATATAATTAATGCCGTGAACTGTACACTTAAAAATGGGTGGAATGACGAATCTTATGTTATGTACAGTTTACCGCAATTCCTTTTTGAAAGGAAGGAGAGACTGACTGGCTCTGTGATGAGGACTTGCCGTGCGGGCGTCCCTGCCGGAGCTCCCAAGGGCTCGCTTCTCTCTGGGAAGTCCACTTACGTGTCCTGTCCCTCAGTTTCTGTCTGGCAGTGGCTGTCTTTGCCACATCCACAGAAAGCTCGTAGAGGAAAATGCAAGGCATTATAAAGAATAAAGTTAGTCTAGAGAAAAACCTGGAAAAGGATATTACACAAAAGATTAATGGTACATTTTGGAAGATATATGATTTTATTTATTTGTTTATGCCAAATTTTTATCAGAAACATGCAAGGGAACATGGAACAGGCAATTGAATCAATGATTTTAGATCACAGGCTTACTGGTATAGTTCAATCAAATTATCTGATGAAAATGTTCTTCATATATTCATCCAAAAACCCCAACCAAAGGGAATACAAATACAAACATGAGATCTGTCCGAAACACCATATTCTGGAAGGGGAGAGAAAGGATATGTGTTCAGCAACGTTTTCATCCCATTATCTTCACACCTTCACATTATGTCTGTGAATATATTACCTTCCATAGAGAAAGGAAACCAAGGTTGTAAAATAGAATTAAGGTTGTTAATCGGTTGACCTTAAAATACAATTATCTTGGATCATCCAGGCAGGCCTACTGTAATCATATGGACCATTTAAGTGGGACAGGGAGGTAGAAGCATGAGACAGAGAAATGTTTTCAGCGTGAGAATGTGTAGCATGAGAGGGGCTCCCAAGGCAGACCTTGAAGGTGGACACAGGAAGGCTACAAAAAAGCAAGGAATGTGGGTGGTGGTATCTAGAAGTTAGAAGGAGCCCTCACCTTTCGCCAGCAAAAAATAAATTCATTGATTAAATGGAGGGAAGAACTTCAGTCCTACAACCTCAAGGAAATGAATTCTGCCAATGACCTGAATGAGCAAGAAAATAGATCCTTTCTCCTCAAAGCCCGCAAAGAGCACAGCACTGCTAACAGTTTGATTTTAGCCTGCTGGGACCTGTCCGGGACTTGCGACCTACAGAGGTTTATTACAGTCGGGGCCAGTCAGGAGGCCGCATAAACTGCATGGAGCCTGGGAAGCACAGTTTAGCAAGGTACTTAGGAGGAAAGTGAAATGGACTTGCTGAAGAGCTAGCCAGTCTCTGAAGCATAACTCAGTGAAAAAAGAAACCAAATATATGAACAGATAAGCTGTAAAAAAATGAAATAAATCCAATAATTTTTAAAGTGTTTAATATCATCATGATTCAAAAATGCAAGTTAAATGAAAGAGTTACAATTTCTCACTCACCAAATTGTCAAAGATTTATTTTATTATAATATCTAATGTTCAATGAGAAGAAAATAGGACTCTAATACAAGACTGGAAGACACATACACCCTTCCCTGAGGACCACCTGGCTGTGCATGTCAAACTCTCCAAAAACGTGGATCCTGAGGTGCACCGACGTGGCATCTGAAAATTATTCTAAGGAAAATATTAAATATCATTACAAAATTTTACTCTAGCAATACTTAAAATGGGGAGCATTACTAGACAAAGATACATCTGAATCTGTGTATTATTTAATTGGACATATTTTTAAAACTAGCATGTATGATCTGTGTAGTGTTTAAATGAAAATATTGTAAAGTATATAAATTTTATCTAGGAATTAATTTTTAGGAATTTAACCCAAGGAAATAGTTAAAGAAATATGAAAGACTTCCCTAAACATTATTAAAATAAGCTCAATATGTTCAATAGTAGTTTGGTAAAATAGATATATGTATTTAATAAATAGATACAAATATATTACATCTCTTCAGTAGAATACAACATACTCATTAAAAACAATGTTGTAGTAGTATACTTACTAACATGGGAACTATGAAATACATATATTATTAAGTAGAAAAAAGGTTATAAAATATGTACAGGGTTGATTCCTTGTCTATAGAAGAGAAAATGTACATCTGCATGTATTATAATATAGCATGAGCCTAGCAAAAGGTCTGAAATGCATTTATATTGTTAAAATAGAATGTGGAATTATAGGTGTCATTTCTCTTTATTGATTTTCCCTTTTAAATAATATTTATATAATAATCACATTTTATTTTATAATGTAAAATATATTATAAGAAATGAAAACACAGATGAGGAAAAGCTTCTAGAATTCAGTTTCTGAAAACAAAATGGCATCAGTCTAATAACTTTGCAATATACAACATGCTTTTAAGTCTTTAATCTAGAATATTCTGTTACAACAGCCTCCAAGCCTATGATCTCCTTTGTCCCAATTCCTCGCATGACACTGTTCCTAGAATTGTGACTAGCCACAAGAATTACCTGGAAGTAATCTAACTGATCTGTTCACTTTCGGCTAGAGGGAACAAAGGAGGTTGGACTATTTCCATGAAAATGTAAGTCTGTTGTTCAGAAAACATTGCCTACACCTATGTACATGTAGAATAACAGTCCCTGCTACTAAATATTAACTGTATTTAATATGAACTTCTATTTCCAATTTCCCTCACAGATAGAAAAAGAATGATTTCCAGTTTACCCTGGTAGAATTGGAAAAGGGATCTAGCAATAAGTCAATCAAACAAGATTTTAAACTCTTACTATGCAGTTTGTAAGGAAGGCAAATGAACAAGCAAAAACCCCAAGCCTATTATCAAGAATTTGATTTAGAGTCTGGATACAGTAGTTGCTCCTTTGGCATCTCACACCGATCATCCGTATGGTCAAGGACTATGACATTCAGGTGTATGATTTCTGAGATACAGCAGATCTGGGAATGACAAAGCCTAGGGTGGGGGTGAAGTATCGACAAGGTGATGGTCATCAGAATGAGAAGATCAATTACAGGGAAGACAGAGTGTTGCATGGGGCTTCTGCATGGACACAAATTAGCCAGTACGATGACATGGGGGAAAAAGGAAAACCATTTCCCAGGTGTTAAAAATTCCATAAATGTGGAGACATAGTAGAAGGGAGGAAGATAGAAACTTCGAATAAGAAGGAACTTTTGCTTATAGTCCAAGAGTACCAGGTTGGATGATAGTGGCTGGGGTGTTGAGTTTTCCTAAGACTGGAGCAAGCTAGACTTGAAAGACAGAGCCACATTTGCCGGCACTTGCGTGAGTTGTCCTCACACATTTTAGCCGAGGTCAGGAGAAAAGGCCTAGGAAGTAGGGGTGGAGGGAGGTATTGTAGAACAGAGTGCCAGAAACAATAATACAATGGAAATAATATTAGCTAACAACTATAAAGTGTATACTATGTGCTTAACTTACTCACTCTTCTAAATAGCCAAACGTATGCACTAATATCCCCATTTTCCAAGTGAGGAAAGAGGCATGGGAGATTTAGTGAATTGCCCAGTATCATATGGCTTGTGAGTGGCCCGGATGGGATTCAGATGAGGCAGTCTGGTCCCAAAGTTCACACTTTGAAGCCCTCCTTTCTTCTCCAACCCAAAGGTTTGGAAAGAGAGGAAGAATGGGGGAGAGACTCAGGAGAGGAAGCAACGCGGTGGAACCCCAGAAGCAATGTCTGACAAAGCCAGCAAGATCAGGGAGACAAAAATCTAAAAAGTGTGGGAATCACAAGAGATGCATGTTCCTATTTAAAAATCTGACTGGATATATATAACATGGATTATGACATTACTGATACTTAAAATTTTAAATATTGCTACGTGCATTCACTTCCAAATAGCATTTTGAAAATAACATAAACAAATCATTACTGAGTAATCTGTATAGTACACACATACACCCACATACATCAAAGGTTGTGATTTAATGTGCTTAAATTTGTTGGGTGCATTTTAATAATGTAATTTAAACAAATATCTCCTAAGAAACTACATCTCTGGAAAACACAATGATGTTTGCCCTTTACTGGTTCTATAAAAGGGAAGAACTAAAAACTGTGAGAAAGGTGGCCATAAGAAAATCAGCCTCTGAAGTACAAAGCCATAAGTAAATTTTATTTATAAATATAAATAGATTTTATGTGTTTTGCATTTAAGCTTTTTAGCACAGAATACAAGGTTGTGTAATATATGTAACTTTGTAATTTTATAAGTAAAAATGCCAAAATTAGAAAAACTTTGACAAATTTATTTAGTATTTAAAACCTCATTGAATTCTTAGAACTTTTTCAAACCATCTCCCACATTATCCATATTATTTATGAATATGAAAATTATTTCTATAAAACTATGCTTAAAAATGATGATGAATCAGCATTTGTGCAAAAAGAACATCAAGTAAAAGAAAAATGAGATACAGATAACAAAAGAAAAATTGTTGGGAATGAAATTACACAAATTCGGCCTCAATTCTTTATTTTACACTTCTTTTGTAGACCTGACCTCTGACAAAGGTTTTAACTAGCAAGCAAATTTAACACTTCAGCTGTTTACCCTGCCTTAAATCTGACCATTTTGGAGCTTCTTCAAATGAGCCAGATGAGAAACTACTTAATTAGGATTTTAATTATTTTCTTGCATTCTGATAGTATCTGGGAGTCACTGAGAAGCAGCTTGTTTCTGCAGTTTCTCAGCTGCTAACACCGTCCCCCAAGGCAGTGCCTGTGGGTAAATTCCCAGCTCCAGGGAGCGCCAGAGAGAAGCTGCACACCGCAGAGCAGGGAGGTGCTCCGGAGGGCCTGCCTGAACTTTTGTCGTAGCCTGAACTGCATTGTCTCAGTGGGATACAACTGTCTCCTTCCAGTAGGATGGAGTTAGTGTATTTTGGCTTCAGAATCATGTTGTATCTTTGAACTTCTCTGTGTTCCTGCAGTGATTGAGTTCTGAGTAATAAAGTGCGAGTCGGCTGTTGATGATTCTAGCTTTTAAGCAGAGTCAGATAAAAAAAGTGCCTATGTGTCTGTGAATGTGTTTGTGTGTAGTTCGTGTATTTAAATATCAATATTTTCAGCCCACAAATTGATTTTTAAAGAAATAATTAACTTAATTATGAAAATTTAAGATTTCAGAGCAAAGAAAAAATCTCCATTAGTGTTTAAGAGTTTCAGAACACAGAAAGGTGGCGGATCAGGCAAATATTTTATCCTTTTGTTATTTCTAAGTGAAATTCATTTGTGGATTACTGTGAAATAGTTTGTGTTCACATAAAAATAAATAGGTTAAATCCCCTGTATTTGTTATGGTTTGTGATTTGTTCTGGAGCCTTGCTGTAACATCACCCATTAGAAGCCAGACTTTAGTTTAAGGTCCACCTTTAATTCTGTCCAGAATTACTGGGGAAACATCATCATGGTCTCCACTGCATTTCTGCACAGTCAGGTTTGACCTTGGAGCACAGCTGTAGAAAGCAGCGTTCTAAAGACAGTCTGCCTAGATTTCTGTCCCTGGTTATTCAGTGCTAATCTAGATACTACTGTGAAGGGGGTTTGCAGATATAAAATCCTGATCTGTTCACATGAGTCCTTTTAAGAGCAGAGAACTTTCTTTGGTAGCAAAAGGAAAAATCAGAGAATAACAAAGCTAAGAATATGACATGTAATTGTTGGCTTTGAACATGGAGGAGCCATGGGGCAAGAATCAGAGCAAAGACAGGCCTCCAGGAACATGGAACAACCCCTACCAGAGGTGTGCGACCGCATGTGGCCCAGGATGGCTGATTTCGGCCCAACACAAAATTGTAAATTTCTTTCAAACGTTATGAAATTGTGTGTGTGTGTATGTGTGTGATCATGTGTCACATTGTATTTAATGTGTGATCCAAGACAATTTTCCTTCTTCCAGGGTGGCCCAGAAACACCAAAAGGTTGGACACTCCTGCTAGAATCATGATAGTCAAGAAAATGTTGGAGACCTCAGTCCCATGATTCCAGGACCTGAATTCTGCCAACCACCTGAATGAGCTTGGAAGCAAATTCTTCCCCTGATGTTCCATGTAAGAGCAGCATGGTTGACATCTTATGAGACCCTAAACAGAAAACTTTGCTGAGCACCATAGTACTTAATACCCACAGGCAGAGCGAATAGATGGGTGTTGTTTTAAAGTGCTACATTAGTGGTAATTTGTTATTGAAGCAATGCAAGACTAATACAATAGTGCTAATAATTAAAGAATATTCAGATCAGCAGCTTTTTCTGCCAATTCTGACCTATTTTATAAGGACTCATTTTATCCAACTCTGATTTATTTCTTTTTCTCTGCTCATCCTTGTTTGTAACTCACTTATACCTCTTGGTCCACTTGTTAGTGCTCTTGTGGGCAGATAAGAACAGAAAAGATTGAGGTCAGTATTTACATTGCATTTTCCAAAGCTGCAAACAGCCGGTGGAATCCATTAACATGGTTTTAGGTGGTTCCCAGTTTCCTGTGATTTTGTTTGGGAAAGCAATAATGACCCCAATAAGCCCTGCATAAAACTTCAATTCCTTCCTTATAGCATAGGTAAGTAGAGAACCTTTAGGAAACAGCGAATTGTCCCAGTAGTCATTGACTTATCTAGAACATATACTGATCTTTACTTTCTGAGATTTAAGGCACTACGAAAATCACAAAACTAAACTAAAGCAACATTTTGAAAATGAGTGGATGTGTGACATACATTTGAAACCAGGGTGGAGATTACCTTTTTAGTGAATGTGTTTTCTTTGCACCTTTTGATCTGTTTTATCCGATCCAGAACTTCAAATAGTGGTGCTCAGTCATTATCAGCCAGCCATGCCCTTCATAGAAATAGGATCCACTGCATGCCCCGCTGGCATGCTCTGGGGAGAGAAAAGGCACGTGCGTGCTCTTTCCTTCATTCTACACTGCTAGGGTAAAGCAACATTGAAAAGCAAGCAGTGCCAGTGGCAAGTGTATGACATTGTGTTCCATCATGGAAGCAGAATCACTATGGGTGTTATGGAATGAAGTACTTATTAGAGGGATTAAAAATTACTCAACTGTGGGAGCTGGGGAATCTACAGAAGTACATTACTTCTGTATGTGCCTGGAGTCACTAAAGGTCAGTAGGGTCAGCATTCAGGAAGAGATATTGGATGTGACTCTGGGGAGAGGAAAAAAATTAGAACCCGAGAGGACAAGTTAAAGCCTGCATATCAGCAATAATGTGTACAAGCTGTAGCAGTTACTGGTGCCCTGCACAAACCCTTGGAACACAAGGGCTTGCTACTTCACTCTGCCTTCCAAATTTTGTGTGAATTTCCCTAATCACCATCCCTAACTTGGTACCATATATTCAAAGAGATTCTGGGAAAAATAGTTCAAGCCTTGCTAAATTGACAAGGTACAGAACCACCAGAGTAAAGCAGAAACCAACTGCTATCAAAGATCATAGAGCGGAGATAAGCCTAGAAGGAGCCTCCACAATATCTAGTCTTTAAGTATTCTTATCTCCCATGTAAACCAAAAATAAAAATAAAAATCCCATTATAGATTTTTCAACATTTATGCCTAATAGCTAGACTGGGACACTGCTTAGGATCTTCAGTAAAACTTTGAAGACTGACCCCAGAGCTAAATGGCAGAATCCTATAGTAGTTCCCAGGTCCTAGAAAACAGCCAGCTCTTCCCAATAATGGTATGAAAAACATCTCAAAAAAAAAAAAAAAAAAAAAAAAACCCTCCTGTGGTACATTTACACAATGGAATACTACACAGCAGTAAAAAAAGAGGTAGTTCTTACCTTTTGAGACAACATGGATGTAACTGGAGACTATTGTGCTAAGTGAAATAAGCCAGTTGGTGAAAGACAAATACCATATAATCTCACTTATAAGTGAAAGCTACTGAATAAAATAAACGAATTAGCAAAATAGAACCAGAGGCATAGAATCATGGAACAGGCTGAAAGCTGTAAGAGGGGAGAGAGAGGTGGGGACTGATTGAAAGAAACTGAAGGGATTGTTCAGAGAACATATGTGAAGGACCTGTGGACATGGACAATGGTGTGGGAATTGACTGTGGGACTGGGGGTGGGCAGAGTGGGCAAAGAGAGGAAAATTGAGACAACTATAATAGCACAAACAGTAAAATGTTTAAAAAAATAACTTCTGGATTGGATAAGTAGAGAACAGATAATGGCAGGATAAAGGAGCTCATATCTTCCGGGGAAAAAAGACAAGAGGTAATAAACCAAAGGAACAATTTAAGGAGATACTTTTAAAAATGAAGAATTTCAAATAAAACTGGGAGAAGCCTTATAGAATATCTTATCATCCTCGGATTTGTCCAGATGGAAAACACCTGAAAATTCATGGTATTCTTACAATATATTATGAAATGCTGATATATTATTTTCATATAAATTGAAGACCATTTTGCTGGAAGAAAAATAAAGCTATACTGCATGTATGCAATATGAAGTCCCAACTACAACCATATATGAATAGTGGTTCTCAGACTTGCTCAGATGGAAAGCACCTGGAAGTCATGTTATTCTTTTCAGAATAGCATAAATATTGATAGATTTTTAATACCATGTGAAATGAGAAGGTTTTCTTCAAGATGACAGGACTATATATGTATAATATGAAATCATTACCATGAGCACACATGTCTTCAAAGCTGAAATAATCAATTGTTTCTAAACATTTCAATGTGAAACCATTTACTACTTGTTCGTATGTATTTTTCATCTTCTAATCCAACTAGCCATAAAATCAAAAAAAGATTTAAGAAAAAAATTGTGAGCAAAGACTCTTAAATTTAGAAAAATATATTTATTCAGTGCTTTTATTTTTGAGAATTGGGAAAAGCCAGGCTGTTATCCCATTCGAGTATCCAGAAACTTTAGTCACACAGGTGAAGGGCCCATGCTCCACAGGATCTTGGTTTGGAAACCATCAGTCTGGACCAAACCCCTTAATACACAGATGAGAAAACTGGCCTAGAGAAATTCTAACTTGCCAAGGGTCACACAAATAATTGGTGATAAACTTGGAGCTAGAAATCTTGTCTCAATTCCTAATCCTGTGCTTTTTCCAAATTAGCTTGGATCTAATTTAACCACTGCCTGGGATCAGGTGGTTTCCTTAAGCAGGTGCTGGAGGAGAACTAAGAAGAAGAATATATGGGATACCTAGGCAGGCTCTGCTAGTAGTTCACCCAGCCTCAAACTTAAAAACACCCTTCAGATTGCAGAGAAATCTGGTAGACTTAACATGGGTGTTAAACTGCATCCAACTGCATTGAACTGCATTCCGTGCCTTCAGAGTTACATAAAAGTCATCGAAGGGATATGAGAATGCGAAACCGTCCATGGGAAGAGCACTAGGTACATGACAGAAAACATGAGAGAGTATCTAGATGAAACAGAATAGATCAGCTTCAAGCAGAGACACCTAAATACAGCTCTGTTAACATCTATGATCTTGCCCCTGACAGAAAACGTCTGCCAACCCCTGTCCTAACAAGTTGAAATGTTGCAATGTACAGTATTTCCAGCAGAAACACAAGTAAGTTTTATCACATGCTTTGATTTTGATCATTTGAGAAGTGGCTCCCTGGCTCACTGTGTGAAAAGGTCCTGGGACTGTAAGTCCCTAGGACACTGCCACTTTCGATTGCTGGTTCTTACCATGTGTGTAGGAGGGCTACTCCCTACACACACAATACACACTCACTAGTCACACGCACTTTGGATCATCAGAAAAGATTGTGGCATTATTTATACTCTAGATTTTCCTAAAAATATTCTTAGCTATGGTCATCAAATGGCTATCATGTATTTCCATACTTGTGTCCTGTTCACGCTTCTTGGTTGTACACGATTATTAATGCAGATAATTATTCTCCCATTTTATTTACTAATGATCCCTACTGGCTATACAACTTTGGGCAAGTTATTGAATTTATAAGCCTAACTCCTGATCTGTAACATGGGCACAGTTAGAAAGTCTACTTCACAGGGTTGATGGAAGTAATAAATGAATTAATCCACGTAAAGCACTGATTGAAGAACTGGCAATAGTAAGTGTACAATAATTAACTATTATTATTATTATTATTATTGTTATTTCCTTTTTACCTATGAGTAATATGAGGCTAAGTGATTTACCGAAGGTCACCCTCTTGTAACTGGAAGTATTTAACAGGGTGATCACTGGCTGGTGGAAGCGAAGGTAATTTTTTTTAAATTTTCTTCTTTGTGCTGTAAAGTAGACATGCAATAGTTCTAAAATCAGAAAATAATAAATTTTATAGATGCTATATAAAAGTTTAAATAATTCAAAATTAAAATGATAAAATTGTCACATGTGAACTCCTGCCCTTCTGAAGATCATGTGTACCTTCTAACTTCTCTCTGACATTGTCACGAGTGTCTGTTCGTGGCATATTCTTTCCTACAAGTCAGCCAGGCAACTGCTCTGCTCACTGCCTGCTGAGCAGCCCAGCACCAAGGAATAGATGAGAGTCACACACAGTAACTATGCTATTCACCCAGCTTTTACCAAATGCAGGTTCATTCAAAGTAGAACATCAACACAAATTAATATCCTACTCACAGTCTAACAATCTAAGAGAAATATAACACACACACATAGCAAGCAATGGGGGATAATGAATCCAGGTCCCAGAGCCTCAGTCTGCAGGTCCGGGAGACAGCAAGGTGGGCAAGGGAGTTGTCAGCGTCACGCGAGGAAGGATCTCGGGAGCCAGGTGGGCAGCAGGGCAGGCGAAGTCCTCAGTCCAGCAGGGCAGAGCCTCAGCTGCCAATGCCAAGGGAGATCAGCATGGCGTGGAGCAGCACTCTGGTGTGAGGAGCTCAGCTGTTTCAGCAGTGGTCTGAAGCCTTCTTCAGTTACACCTTGAAAGTGGTGTACACCACCCTTCCAGGTCTTTTTATAAATGTCTTGGCACCTGGCTGGCAAATGTGGAATTTCCCCAGGAGCCTATCCTTGGGTGGTCCTGCTCTGCAGACATGACTATTCTGATCACATGTGCAGATACCTTAGGTGCGACTCCTTGCCAGATGTCTTCACCTTGATTTAGGTAGCTTCCCTCTTGAACAAAAGTGTCATGGCTGACTGACCGCCATTTTGGTGGACGTGAGTGAGTCCACTTTGTTTATATACTTTATGCTGTCTTGATCTGACCAATGACATTTTATTGGTTCTGCTCTCCACAGACATCTCAAATGTTGACCTGATCAAGCTCATCTCATTTCATTTTCCTTCAGTCTAATAATAACTAACCTTACTCTAGTTATTTAAAAAGTAAAAAGTATTGTCAAAAATATTATATCATTTACTCCTCAAAATAATATTTGGGGCTTATACTATTATTTCTATGATGCCCATTTTACAAAATGGTGATACAAAATAGGCTTATAGAAATCCAAGGTTACTATGCTCCCCCACCCTCCCAGGACATTCTGATTTCTACTTAAGCACTGGGTTCTGCATCCCTGCATCACCTGTATGTGCTGGTGGTCTGTCCATCCATCACTTCCTAGTGTCTCCTCACAGTGTAGCCATTTAGGCAAGAGAGGTAGTCAGATGGCACTTCATGTACTGGTGCAACTTTTATAGAAGGAATTTTGTGAATATGTATTCAATGCTATAAAAAAAAAAGCATTAATACCCTGATGCAGCAGTTCCACTGTTAGGGAATTATATTATATCCTTTATGTTAAATAAACCAGATGAACAAAGGTTTGCATGAAAGGATGTTCATCACTCTTTCATAACAGCTAAAAATTATAAGCAACTTATATGCAAAACAAAATGCTATTAAGTAAAATATGGCACATTCATATGATGGAATACTATGTAACCATTAAAATCACATTATAGGAGGCATTTAATAGCATGGAAAATTTTTATCATTTATTATTAAATGCAAAAGCTTACAAAACAATATGGGAAATGTGTTCCCAATTTTATTTTGTTTCTATGGGTATAGAAAATAGATTGAAAAAATGAAGACTAAAAGGATAACTCTCAGTGACCCTAAATGATGATATTATGAGTAATTTAAATCACTTATTTGTGCCTTTATATTTTATCATTTTTTACAATAAATGTTATTTTGTAATCAGAAAAAGATATGCATAAAAAGAAAAATTGAGTAAAGATGAAAAAAGGCTATTCATTTCATTTATACCCTAAGACAAATTTTAAATGAGACAGCCTTCCTTAAAGTATGCCTAGAAATAAGTCCTCCTGTGCGTGTGCAGAGAGAAAGCTCTGCTTTCACGTTAGCCCATCGCTTCAGTGACATCTCACTGGATGCACACAGTTGTCGAGAATGCAAGAAGACAAGTAAAAATCAGAGTTCTCAAAGTTCAGTTTTGTTTTATTTTTCATTTTAGGGCTGTACAGTTTTGCTATAAAATGGTGTCTTTTACATGAGTTTTTCAAACCATGAAAACTATTAACTTGGCTGACCAGGTCTTTTTGTCACTTGTTACTCTATATCGCTAACTAATTGTTACTGATGTTCTGCATTACATAGACCGTAAGACTTCCAAGGGCTGTGTGGAAGAAAACTATTACTATACTGTTTTGGAAAAACCCTGATTTGTAATGTATTGACCTTAGTTTCCTTATGTCTTTAAGTAATATAATGCTTAACATAATGCCTATCCACACCCTATACCTCTTTTGTCCTTGTAGCTTTTCATATGTTTCTCTCTAGCGGTTGAATATTTGTGTTTCTTAATTACCCATGAATATAATTATCTTCCAAATACAATTTCAATTTATCCTCATCCGTCCATTGGTGTTATTCTTCTAATCTTTTTATGTATCATCTGCTAAATTCCTCTTCCAGCTCATTAACAATTTGTTAAACATGGCTACCCTCACATCAACCACACCTCTAGACAACCTGCTGTATCTAAAACATCCTCCTGTATGGTTGCTGATACCTACATGCCTGGAGCCAGTTTTAAATACCTGTAGCAGTAAGTAGTCTTATTTCAGCCAACTTGAATTAGCTTCATCAGTAATTCTATCAGACAGTATATACGATAATTTACAGTAGCACGATTTTATATAATTTCCACTGTATTTCATTTTCCATTGACTTTGTAACTTTTCCCAGGATGGTTTACTTTAAATAAACCCTGCCATTGGCATGTCTAAAGCCAATGCATTCCCCTCCCCCCTAATCCTCTGAGGCCTCCTCAGTTGGAGTTCCTTTTCTTTGTCATCACCGGTCACCTAATTCTGTAAGAACTTATTTTTTGTTGTTCTCTCTCTCTTTGTTTTTTTAATTATATTTTATTCATTGCGCTATTACAGTTGTCCCATTTCTCCCCCATCATTCCCCTCCACCCTGCACACCCCCTCCCACCCACATTCCCCCCTTTAGTTCATGTCCATGTGTCATAAGTTCTTTAGCTTCTACATTTCCCACACTATTCTTGCCCTCCCCCTGTCTATTTTCTACCCACCATTTATGCTACTTATTCTCTGTAGCTTTTCCCCCTCTCTCCTCCTCCCACTCCCCTGTTGCTAACCCTCCATGTGATCTCCATTTCTGTGTTTCTGTTCCTGTTCTACTTCTTTGCTTAGTTTGCTTTTGTTTTAGGTGTGGTTGTTAATAACTGTGAGTTTGCTGTCTTTTTACTGTCATATTTTTTATCTTCTTTTTCTAAGATAAGTCTCTTTAACATTTCATATAATAAGGGGTTGGTGATGATGAACTCCTTGAACTTGACTTTATCTGAGAAGCGCTTTATCTGCCCTTCCATTCTAAATGACAGCTTTGCTGGATAGAGCAGTCTTGGATGTAGGTCCTTGCCTTTCATGACTTGGAATACTTCTTTCCAGCCCCTTCTTGCCTGTAAGGTCTCTTTTGAGAAATCAGCTGACAGTGTCTTTGTTGTTTTGACTCCTGTCCTGTCAGTCACAGCATCGGCCACTGCTCCATACTGTGACTACCAGTGCTGGCTTCTCTACAGTGCTCTTCCTTCCTTCCTTCACCAGCAACACCCAAATCAGTCCTCCGAGTCCCTTATTTACTTACTCTGAGAAAACTTCCAAAACCACCCACCATTCTTGTTCTGCTGCTCTGCATCCACCCCCAGCCCCCGCAGAACTAAACACTTCCTCCCTGTGTCCCCAAGCTCCAGATATTGTGATCTAAGCTCATAAAACAAAATCAGATAAATGGGTAAAATTTAGAATAACAGATAATGCCAAAATTATCTATACTTGACTTTGTTCTCCATGAAATCACTTCAAGAAGTACAAAAAAAAAAGTTATGCTGCAAAACTGAGTCGGGACCACATGACAACTGTCTCACTTCTTTATTCTGCTTCTTGCGTCTCACTTCATGCCAGGGATAAAAAGAGCTGCATCTTAGACAGATGAAACTCACTTAGACAGACGAAACTTCCCAAAGCCTTGGGAAGAATGGCTTTGGCCCCTGTAACTTTCCTATCCTCCGTATACACTCAGTAATGTAAGTTTTGAGTTCAAAGGCCTTTTCTCCTGTGTGGCTGAAAGTACCATTCTGATTAAACAGATCAATTAGCAAGTGGGTTTATTTTTTAATTGATCCCTGAATCTGTGCCCAGTATTGTACTGTAAATGCTAGAGAAATATTTTTCAAATTGTGGGCTGAGATTCAATTTAGGGTCATAAAACCCACTTGGTGGGATACAACTAGAACTTCTTTAAAAAAAATAAAATAAGATGGAATCAAATAGAAAACATCAGAACACACTGTGTACGTGCACACTGGGCCCCAAAGCGAAGTGTGCTGTTCTGTGGGCCAGTCAAAACAGTGGATGTGTTTCCGGTCTCTAATTTGTTTGACGCCTACTTGAAAAGACTAAAACCTGGGAAGATGAAACAATTCTATCACCATACTTAATTCAATTCTGTTTTACACATTTTATAGATGGATCCGGGCTTAAATAACTAGGGAGTTTTGATAGGTGAGTTGGTACGATGGCTGGTGCTACTGAAGGTGGGTAAAATTTGGATTCTGTGTAGATACAGAGAATTTTCCAGAAGAGCCATCAGATCCGCCAGTGCTTTAGTGGAACAGATAAGGCGTGTATAGAAAAACTCCGAAGCAAAGTTTGCTAAAGTTGATCATATGAGTAAGTGACGTTTATACATGTACCATAATAAAAACAGGACCATCCTGCCCTCACCCCAATTAGCCCCTGCTCTAAATCGCAGTTTGGATCTACTTCCCTTAGTCGCGCGGTCCCCGGGCAATCTCCCACTGTCTCCGCTGTCTGGTGCCGCGCTTAGCACGCAGCGCTGGCATCTCCCATTTGCTTTTCTCCGCCTCCCACTTTATGGTTAACGCCATGATGACAGAAGTTGAACCCTCTGTGTTCACCTTTCTGTTGAGTCTGTCTAGCAGAGGGCCAGACACAGTCAGCACTCCACAAATACTAGTTGAACAAATGATAACAAAAGTTACTGTTATTATTTTAGAGTGTTACTAATGTTCCACTTTCTTTTTTTTTTAATTTTTTTTTTAAATTTTAGATTTTATTTATTTATCTTCAGAGGGGAAGGGAAGGAGAGAGGGAGAGAAACATCAATGTGCGGTTGCCTCTTGTATGTCCCCTGCCGGAAACTGGCCTGGCAACCCAGGCATGTGCCCTGACTGGGAATCGAACCACGATCCTTCGGTTGGCAGGCCCGCGCTCAATCCACTGAGCTACACCAGCCAGGGCTAATGTTTCACTTTCACTACTAGTTACTCTTCTGGAGCTGGGTGATGAACAAGGATTTTTCTCTTTGCAAGCCTGTATTATTTAAAAATTTTCTAGAAACTGGTAATAGTTTATAATTTTAAAGCGATAACGTTTGTTGTTGTTGTTTGTTTGTTTCGAATAAACCAGGTTGGACTAGAGGTAAAAGAAAGCCTGGCAGAAATCAGCCAATGGGGATTTCCTCTCTCCTGGGGAAAGGCCCTCCTTGGCACTCGCTGCCTGAGGCACTGTCTCTGCTCCCTAGCCCCTTTACCTCCATCCAGTGGATGTTTGGTACTGTGGGCTTTTAAAATTATATTTTAAAATTTCTCAACCTGAGAAGTATGATAATCTTAAATCAAAAGCATCAATCTGCCCCCTCCTTGCGCACAAGAGGGCACGTCTGTGTGAGGTATGGTTCAGGTTATCAATGGCAGAATTAATCTCAACTTGCAAGTCTGAAATCACATATTAAAAATAATCAGAAAGAATCATTTAATGGCATACCAATGAAAATAAGATAACACATATATCCCCTATTTTACAGCAGTGGTTTTCTTTTAAACCTGTATTGGGGTCCAAAATCCTTTTGAGAAGCCGATGTAAGCTCTCCAGAAAAGTGTGCATAAGGACATTCACACTCAGTTCTGATACAGTCTCAGCAAAGACCCCAACCAGCCATGGGCACCAGAAACCAGAAAAAGGATCCCACTTTTCAATTGTCATGGTGGCGTTTCCATACATAATCTCACTCGGTCCATGTAAACTTCCTACAGTTAGGTCAGGCCAGTTATCAGCATTGCAAACAGGGAAACTAGACATTGTAAGTGATTTAAAATGATTTCTTCCCTATCACGCAGCTGCTAGCAAAACCCAGACTTGATTATGGATATATATAATTTCATACTTCCCCCCCTAAAGATATCTAATTCAAACTTACATAAATAAAACATCTACAGAATGCTTTTTATAGCCACATTTTGCAGGCACTTCATACGTATACTTTCCTAATGAGAGGACAATGAAGTTGTCAGAATCCAGCAACACCACACACCTCCTTCTCAAGGGTGACTGTGTGCACAGTGCCTGCTCTCCCAGCCCCCGCCGGCTTGGCAAGCCGGAGCAGGAGAGAGGACTGCAGGTCCACCACATGGCAGGCCAGCATCCGCTCTCCAGGCCAGCAGGCCAGTCTGCTAATGGGCTTTTGTATTTTGTAATTAAATAAAGGAGCCATGTAATGCATGCTTATCTCTTCACTTGATGGAATTCTGCTTTCTTGAACTACTTAAGGTATGTATGTCATCAGTAAGTTGCTAATGTATTTAAAATGCTTGTAGATTTCTGTGGGAGGGGGGCAGTTTATTGCCCTTTGGGGAAAATTTAGAAAATTTGAGGAAAGACCTTAAAGTATTATGTGTGATTTTTAAAAAGGGAATAGCGTGTGCTAATGCTTTAGTTCCCCTTGATTTCTGCTTTGACAGTTCCTGACGCAAGTACCAATATCACTGCATCATTATGACTGATGATCATTTGTGGAGTAAACAAAAAACAGGGTCCCAGGATGCACCACTTCCAGAAGATCTTCTGTCTCTAGAGCCAGTTGCCACATTGTAAACATGACAACAAATGAATTGATGATAGCATCTGCTTAATCTGGCTTTTGTCCACATGTCACAACTGTAATGTCGCTAATTGAGACTTTTTTAATTTGCACTAGTCTAGTTTCTTTATTCCCCACTCTCCAAACTGAGTTTAATTTAATCAATGTTAACTGAAAAGCTGTCAGTTTTAATGGTGCTACATTTTTAAAAATCTTTGATGTTTAAGAAACATGCAAACCAAATGTTGTCTTAATCTAAAAGAGTTGGGTTTTCTGACAGCATAGTAGTATACCAAGATTGTGTCTGATGCTTGTTAAAAACTAAGAACTTTCACTTGATGGGATTGTTCAGAGTATCTAGAAGGTGCTTAATGAATATTAACTGATATTCCTGGGGTAATTTTTTATGCAAATGGGTAAAGTCAATAAAGTAATAAATGATGGATTTATGCTGAGTGACTTCAGCATTGATTTAATTTATGAAATAATGAATTAAGCTAATGATTCATTTAAATTAAAAGTAATTTTTAGGCCCTAACCAGGCAGCTCAGTTGGTTACAGCATCATCCTGATACACCATAGGTGTGGGTTCAATCCCCAGTCAGGGCACATGCACAGTGAGTGAATAAACAAGTGGAACAACAAATCAACGTCTCTCTCTCTGTGTCACTCACTCTTTCACTCTCTCATTCTCTCTCCCCCCATCCCTCTCTCCCTCTAAAATCAATAAGTTTAAAATTTTTAAAGCAATTTTTAATCCTAGAGACAAATGATAAATAATTCAATAAGAAATCACTCTCATCTTTCATTAGTACATTTAGTGAAAATTATGAGCCCTACTAAGGGAAAATAGGTAATCTGCCTACACAAAAATAAAAATAATTAACCTATTAAAAAATTTGCAAGCTATCTTTGTTTAAGTCAGGTTATTCTATAGTAAAGACAAAATAAAGATAGCTTAGTCATTCCTCCAGTACTCATTTATGCCAAACAGATTATCAAACTAATTCCATTTATGATTTGGGTAGTTTTATGTGGCAGCACTTAACTCTTTATTTAATGCTATTAACTTCAAATTGGTACATCATCTATCAACTGGCATATAAATTCAATTTAAAATATAGAGTTTATGGTTTAATCACAATTGATACATGACTATAATATTTTAAATATATGCTCCTCAAGATTAAGATTAAGCTCTCATTTATGTCCATGGTTATCATAAAGCCCAGCCATGCCAGCACACATTGGATGTTCAACAAAAATTTGACTGTGTGTATAGTACTGCATTCCAGAGCTACACTGCTCTCTACAGGAGAGTCATGTCCCTTAAGTGTATGGCCAATGTTGCCCTCTAGTGGTTAGCATGCCTAGGTGAGTCTTGGTACATCTGTTCCACTTGAGATTCCTACTAGAACATTCTTTCCTATTAGTTGTATATGATAGACTGCTAATTTTTTGACAAGGCAGTATCTTTCTAATATTGTAACAGAAACCTAAAAAAAAGTATGCAGGGCATGATTTGATGGGAGAACATTGGTTATACACATCTTTGTAATGAGTATCATGTTTTAATATGTCATGTGACAGTAATCTCTTATTTTGTGCAAAGTCTTTAATCAGATTGAATTGATGTGATTCAAAGGAGTTTTTGAGGCACATAGCAAGGGTGCTTAAAAAACCTATTGGAGCTATCAAAATCTATCATATATTTTAACACTGACTTTTCTTATGTAGCTTACAAATTAATATTTTCACAGCATGAGAGCAGCTCATCTAGAGCTATATTCACTTTCCTTTTTTTCTGTTCTTAATATAGAAAGAAGAATGTTCTTTCTCTTTCCACTATATTCTTACTCATAACCAGTGACTAGCATGGCTGTTGTGCAATCGCTTCTCTGCACAACCCCAGGATAGGGTGTTTCTGGATCAGAGGATGAAGGCTGAGCTGAATGGATAACCAGCCATAAGCCCTAAAATATATGGAAATGTAATTCCTGCCCATGAGGCCACTTCCCTTTCTTGCTGGGAGACTCAAACACTTCCCTCCCTTTTTCACTTCCCTCCGTCGTCTGAGCTGCTCCCATGCACTGCTTGCGTGGTGGAAGAATGGACTGAATGCATGCCTTTCAAGTTTAGCATTTGCTTTCTGAAGAGTCAGGATGAAACCAAAGTTATTCCCTACTCAAAAATTAAAAGGTGAAAGAAAGAGCAAGATAATAATATTACATTAATAAAACTGAGAGTGCTTGCTCATGTACATACAGGGTACAATACTATTAACAACACTGGCGAGAATTTGGCCCGGAAATATGTCCCTGGCAACTACTTTGTGCCCTCCAGCTGCACTAGGCACAACTCTGGAGAATCTAATTTGCATTGCTCAGCATTAGACCTGGAAAGACCTAGCTCATCCATCAATGGCCAGACACCAGCAGCATTTGAGGTGTAATTTGAAGTTGATGAACATTTGTTATCTAGGACTGTAAGGCTATTTTCTCTTTATGCAAAAGAATCTGCACCTGTCTACCACAGGCAGGCCAGCCGTGGGTAGAACTAATTTGTTTGTAGGGTAGACTTTGCTCTCCACGATGGCAAGCCCCCAGCCACCCCAGGCCTCTTGGAGGGCCTCGTGTGTTTACACGGTGCTTTATGTTCAGCATGTTTTAATGTCCCCACCTCATTACCCACTACTCATTCTTCTACTTTCCCATCCCATTCTCTAACACACTCCCACCAATTTACGTCTTGCAATTTTCAAAGACCCTTTTATCATCAAGTGGTGATGAGTTAATCAAATAATGGAGATGAGTTAATCGGATTAAATATATTCATTTATTACTGAAGTAATTTCTACAAGCTGCATAATTCTCTAGCTGAGACAATAACTTTGTAGATCCAAAAGGCCCTTAACGGGTAAATGTTAAAAGTGGAAATTTCAAGTAAAACTTCATGGAGTGGATAATTTTCAGCAAATAAACAGTTTGGACCTCTCAAATAATGCCTGATGTTACTCTACTTATCCATGGCACTGAGAGCTGTGACCACTTATAACAGATTCAACACAAGATTCTTCTTGAACATTGTTTAAAATATAAGCCACATCAAAATTCAAACCAAAATCTGAATGTGACATCACTGTGCATGCAGAATGGCTAAAATGTTCATAAGTCAAGTGAGAACTGCTGGAGAGAATGTGAAATACTCGATCTCATGCACTAGAATGCACACGAGCACACAACCACTTCAGTTGGCAAAATCTGCTAAAGCAGAACATTACGACCCAGCAATTCCAGTCTCAGGAAGATACCTAACTCAAATACTTGCGTTCACCAAGCTGTGTATTAGAATATGCAGAACAGCATTATTGTAAAGTCCCATATTGAAACTGCCAACGTGCCCATTGACAGTAGAAGGAATAAACTGGTATGTATTTACTGAGTGGGATTCTGTGCAGCAATTCCAATGAATGACCTTGAACTACATACGGTGTTTTGGGTGTATCTCAAAAACAATGTTGAAAGACAAAAGAGGATACATTGCATGATTCTGTTTATATAAAAGTACAAAATAAAATGATAAAAAAGGAAAAAGTATAAAACCAAGTAAAACAATTATGCTATAAAAGGCAGGATAATAGTTAAGATGAAGCCCAAGGAGGCTTTCCTGGTGCTGGTTCTATTCTGTTTCCTGATGAATGTGTTACTGCTGTGAAAATGGACCCAGTGATATACTTAAGATGTGCCTTTCTCTATGTACGCTACATTTCAATCAAAAGTCTTAAAATGTATATTGAGTCTTGTAAAAGGTTAGGAATTAACCCCCAAATAATGATTTCATGTAATTTCACTATGTGCCTATTAATTGCAAAATTTTTTTTTAGAATCATCATCCTATTTATGAGTAATAATTAACCCACTGTTCAGATTCCCCAGGATAATTCCAATTTTACATATTTTGTTCTTGATCGTATATGTTCTAATTTGGGGTCCAGATAATATAGTCCCTGTAATTATTATCCTTATAGCCCAGTGGACAAGACTATGAGTATTAATAATCATAAATTTATCAACTTAATTTTTCTGGAATATTTCAAGTCCATTCCCACATGTAGTCTATGCTTGTTTTTACACAACAGAATTATTCACATACTCTTTCTCTCTCCTTATTCTAAAAGATGATGATCCAGACAAAGGAAGCCTACAAAAATAAAAAAAAATAATAAATGTTTTAAGAAGAAATGGGAAACATTCCTGAATCAATGCTATTAACAGTTAAACTGGTAACATCAAGCATCATGCCAAAACAATTAACAGCTAATCATGTCTGGTGTTCCATGGGTTGTCAATGGGAGTTAAGAAAATGATGAATAAAAGTGACAGTTAAAGACCACAGCCAGTAGATCAGTGTGCTAAAGATAAGACTGCATGTTATGCTCGCACCTGGTCAGGTTGAACTTCCTCCAGTCAAATTAACCCCTTACCTCATCATTTCACCCTCCTTAACACCTTTATTCACACTGTTCTGTCCAAAAATAAATGCAACTTAGCTTGAGAATACAAGTTTTGGTAATTACTGACTTCCACAAGCATTGCTTCAGAAAAACACTTTTCTATTTCTATAAGCAAGATGAAGAAAGACTGATATTCTTTGTCTGGTTGCATCACTGATGCATCACTGACTTGAATGTACACACCAATTGCTCAGAGAGTCTTAAAAGACAGACTCTATTTCAGGAGGTCTGTCTGGTGTATGGCCCAAGATTCTGCATTTCTGATGCAAGGCCTTGGAAAACTTGAAAGAATCACTCCAATCGAGGTTATTACACATGATTCATAAGCAGGATTTCAGAAATGTAGACTGGTACTACAAACAACAAGTAAACAAAAGACTGTCATCCTCAATGGCTTTCAGGTCAGGTGTGCAGTGAACAGCGGAATGTTTTAATTGTTAGAAGAACTCCCTGCCAAACCAAACAAAATCATAATGCTAGGGAGACCTTTCTGAACAAACGTGTTCCTAGTGACACAAGAACATATTAAAATGGTTTGTGCATGTTGTGCTTAATTTTGGATCCAGAGATTAAAGCACAGATAGAGAAGCTAAAAAGATATACAGGACTTGTATAATGAGGGAGATTTAAAGCTACTCTATCCCAGACTTAATCAATAACTGGCAACCTAACTGGGCTAGATATTGAGAGAACATGATTTGCTTTTCCCTTTCTCTGTTTTAATGGATTCTCTTGCCATTGGATAATTCTAGCCTTACAGATTTTATTTTAACAGTTCCCCAAGACAGAACTCCATTTAAGCAGATAATGCGTATGTGGAATAATTATGATACCTGAAATCTAAAACCCCTTCTTTTGCAGGTAACTAAAACAGTTTTTAAAAATGTTTTTCTTATTGGTTACCTTAACAAAACATCCTGCTCTTGATACATAGTGTGTGAATCCGCTGGGCCTGACCAATATTAGCACTAATGTGTTCAGGGTGGCTACTTGGAGAAGAAATTAGAAGACATTAGTCAAATGATCAAGCAAGGCAAGGGGGACCCCAAGGAACATTGCTGAAGGGGGAGTCATTGGCAACCTCCTCTAATCTACTTAATACACACTTTTTAGTCATTTCTTGAAATCTTTTTTTTTCTAAATTAAAAAAATTAATGATGTGAAATGACATAGAAATCATTTCCAGGCCTGATCACTTTTCTTTTCTTCTGCAAGTTTCACTCCACTTGACTTGTGTCTTCACCTCTCTGAGCTCCTCTCTCCCTCTCCCTCTTCTCTCCCTCACTCTCCTTCAAATTACTGGGGTGAGTTCATGCGCCCAGATTGTACCAGGAAATTGCTGAAACCAAGGTGTCATCTTAGAAAACTGAGAGCTACAGAGTAATCAAAATAAACCAATCACATATTGATCTATTTATGATTTTCTTTCCCATTTACTCTCCAGGCACCGATGGAAAGATTCAGACCAGACAAAGAGTGTTGTTGTAACTAAAACCACTGGTACCACAGCCTCGGCCAGAAGACTGATTTTTGGCCAACGTAACATATACTTCCCTCCCATAAACACCATGCTTGTAGTCATTGGCTATATGTGCTCAGTAGGTGCAGAGCGCGAGGTAAACTGCCAGGACTCAAATCTCAGCTCTGCCAGTACCAACGGGAGGACGCTGGACACGCTACTTTGCGTTCTTCTACTCTGGGTCTCCTATTGGCAAAACTAATGACGACAATGCCTACCTCACAGAGATGTCACTGGGATTAGATGAGTGGACAGACTTTCAGCACCTAGAATACAGGCAAGCAAGAGGAGACAGTGACTGGGTTCCACCTCAGTCGGAGATCGCTCAGGGAAAAGTTTCGTGTAAGTTTGGCTAAATCAAGTGTAGGCATATCGATACTCAATAAAATTATGCTACCCAAAGAAACTGTGTTAGTAATAGGTTTCGTTGTTGGAGAAATGCTAGACAGACTGTGAAGTGGGGGGTGGGGAACTGGAAAACTGCTCTAGACCTGAGAAGGGATCCAAAGTAGTGACACTGGGCGGGCTCTGGAAAGTTCCCTGATGGGAGGAGGGGAGAGGATAGACAGAGATCCGATGCTTGGGGTCTCAAGTCTTTTCACTCCACTGCTTCCTCCCCCGCCTGCTTTCTCCCCAGTGTTGCTGTCAAACATCTGGTCCCCAAAGAAGCACAGAACTCCTCCAGATTAGACCTGCCTGTCCATCTTCTCGGTCTTGCATCGAGAGATAACTTGGGACAGGAGTCTGAGGTCAAGTGTTTGCAGACACCGTATAAGTAAAAAAGAGTAATGTCCCACGGCAGAGGAGCAGTGTAACTGACCGTGGCAGCCAACTGTGGGTTTGTCACATCACTGAGGTTTTCAGCGGGGCTCTGCCGGGACAGGGAGCTTCCCTGCTCATGAACCCCCTGCTCCATCATCTGTGACGAGGAGAGTAACAGTCACCTCGCCGTTATGTATGCTCCACACGCTTTGCTTTCTTTCATCTTTACTTCAGCTCTATGAGGAGTGTATTTTTTGTCTGCATCATAAAAAAATTAAGACTTGGATATATTGTTAGTTGCCCAAAGTCATATCAGATATGGAATTAAGATTTTTGAACCCGGTATTTCATCATGATTCTTTCATTCTACACAATTTCATAGGTTAAGCGAAAGTGTCATCTCTTCCACGAAGGCTTGTGTAACCTCCAGAGCTGTCGTGTGCTCCCCTGACTCCCACATACTTTGCCATTCTTCTTCTGGAATGTGAATCCTAGAAGACTGAATCATAATTATTTGAGTACAAGACTGTAAACAACTCAGTGGTAGAGACCATGACTTCTTTCAGCCAATGCTTAGAACAAAATAAATGTTCAATAACTGTTGGTTGAATGAATTACTAGATGAACCATAAAAAAATTACAACCCTCCCTTCAACCCTTTCCCATGGGTCAATACCCTCTTGTATCACTGTAGACCTCTACAGAGACACTTGGCAGGTAAATAAATTAAATAAATAAATAAAACCAGCTAATAAATTAAAACTAGTGCATCTAGGGAGGCTGCATTATGTAATAGGTAAAAATCCCGGTTCATTCTCTAACTAATTCTATGATTGGGAAAAGTTACTTGATTTTTTTAGACTTCAGTTTCTTTGCTCTGACCCATGTGGATTGGTTGGTTGGGGAATCATCCTGCAAACTGAAAGGTCACCAGTTCAATTCCTGGTCAGGGCACGTGCCTGGGTTGCAGGTTTAGTCCCTGCAGGGGCATACAAGACAAGCAACCGATCAATGTTTCTCTCCCCGCCTTTCTCCCTCCCTTTCCCTCTCTCTAAAAATAAATAAATATTTTTTGAAAAAAAAAAAGACTTCAGTTTCCTCATCTGTAAAGTACAAATAATAACAATACCTACATTTAAGAGTTACTGTGCAGAATAAAGAAGCTAATGCATGCGGTATAGTTTTAAACTTCTGGAAATTTACTATTTTGAAATATTTCTTTAAAAGCATTACTTCTGAAAGCAGTGGTCTACTTGAGTGTCTGCATTTTTATGTGGTAAACATACTTATTCAAGCGGCAGGGCACCTGGAAGTGCAGGTGCTTACTATGAAAACTGTGATTCATTTAATTTAAAACAAATGTATAATTTAGAACTAAAGCAGATACCATTTAATGTTTGATTTTAATATAAGCAAGTGGTAACAGGTGGCCAAGTTTTAACAAACTTAAAGTTGAAAACATGTCCATTAACTTAATTTTCGGTAACCTCAAATGGTAAAAGACTTTCATTATTCGAGTGGCGGGAACAAGTAGGTGGAGCAGGCAGAATGCAAAGGAGTGTCGGTTTGGGGCCTTGATTTTGAACCAAATCAGCAAGTCATGGACACAGGTCACTTTGTGACATGGAATCATTCATTCATCTGTTTATCAAGAGTGCCAGCCGTGTGTCACACATGGCGCTGGTCCGGGGGCTGCACTGTGGGCACTGTGGACAAACGGATTGCAGGTCCCTGAACTGGAGGAGTCTACAGTCAAAGACACAAGGAGATGTGTTTCACCGGTATGTGAGGGGGCCTAGGATATGTGTGGCCGTTTCACACGACTAATGGTGGGAGGAAGGAAAGACAGAAAAAGCTTCCTATGGAACATGATAGTTAAGCTGATAAATTACAGAACACTGTGTATTTTGTATTGGTCCATTGGTAAGGGAATGGATAAATAAAATGTAGTATGTTTATATAAAGAAAGACTCTATGAGTCTTGTGTAATGAATGAACTAGATGAAATAAACCAGATCTACATGTGTAAATAAATCCCTAAAACATAATAGTGAACGAGAAAGCAAAGTTACAGAATGATATGTGCATTGTAGTGTCATTTGAGCGATTTTAAAAACATACAACACTAGTTTATGCATGCACTTAGGCAGTGAAAGTATAGAGACGTGGATTAAACGTCAGATGCGTATCCAGCGGTGAGTACGTATGCCTCTGGGGAAGACAGAGATAAGACTGAGTAAAAAGGGGCTACAGTTGCATCAGTAATATTCTAGTTTAGAAAATAAGGGAAAAATATAGAATGTTAACATTTGTTCATTGTGGGTGATGGGTACAACATTTGTTACATTATTTTTTTTAAGTTTTAAGTATTGAAAAGCAATTTTCCTAATTTTAAAACATTACACCCCAAATCAAATTTAGAATTAACATTAGGAAACAGTTCAATTGCAAAGTAGGAAGTAAACTTTATATAAATTATCATCAAAAGTAATTTAGTTTATAGTATCTTTGCTGCTCAAACATAAAATTTTTTGTTTGTTTATATAATCTAGTATCTCTTCATATCTTATATAACAAATACATGGTTACAACACTGAAACTGATAAACTGAAGTTTCATTCATGTTTCTGGAAGTTATGGGGTAAAAGACAAGGGAAAGAATAAGCGGAGAGGAAGACACAGGCCTCAGAGACTGCAGGGAGGTCTTGGCCTGTGAGTAGCATCCCCCAAACCTACTGTAAGTCCTCACTTTGCTAAGCAGAGGACCCTCACTCTACCCATCCCTCCATTCCAAATTATAGCAGGAAAAATATTGGCGATCACCATCAAATACCACTACTCAGGCTAACCCGGGTAGGAGTGTAGATGATTATATAAACATCTGTTTAGATAACAAGGAATGGATGTTTGCTATTTGAGGCACAAACAAATGTATAAAAATCTACTTTTACACAGGGAAATTATCTGGTACAATTTTGTTAACAAAAATACACATCATATAGCCCTGGCTGGTGTAGATCAGTGGACTGAGTGAGGGCCTGTGCACCAAAGGATCACGGTTCGATTCCCAGTCAGGGCACATGCCTGGGTTGTAGGACAGTTCCTAGTGACAGTTCCCAGCAGGGGACACACGAGAGGCAACCATACATTGATATTTCTCTCCATCTCTCCTTCCCTTCCCCTCTACAGCTAAATAAATAAAATCTAAAAAAAAAAAATACACATCATCTTTCACCATAGGGTTAACTGAACAAATCACAGTGAATTAAAATATGGATGAAGCAAAACTCACAGTTAAATTAAAAATTAATTAAAAAGCTAGAATGTTGGCAGTTGAAAACCATAGAAAGCTCCAATCAACCCTGATGATATGCGGATAACCATGGTAGGAGTTCCTAATACCTAACATAGTACAAGCCAAATTAATGTGCCTCTGCCAGACTTATTAGTAAAATGCTGAACTAGCCTTCAGCAAGCACTAATAATTTGCTAATTTTAGTTTATAACTGCCAAATACGAAGTTATGAATCTGTCCCATGCCACTCAGATAGAGGAAAAGTTGTATCACTTTTAAATTCCAGCTGAGTCCCGGCTTGCCAGGTTGTCGGAGGCCCAATATCCTTGTGGCAGGCGAGCGCTCCCAGCACTCCCACCGTTCCCCGGGTGTGGCGGGAGGCTCTGGACTACTGAGTCCGGAGCATCTGGGGAATGGCCCACCTTCCGTCCATTACTGTCACTGCCGAATTGTATGCTAATGCAGACATTAGTCTATTTTGAACAAAAGCAGGTGTTTTCAGTCCTTCAGGCCAAAACTAGACCCCAAATCTCATGCAGTTTCCGGGCAGCCAAGCCTGTTGTGCAGCCTCGCCAGAGGTACCGTCCGCCCACCTATACCAGAGAGCGAACCTTACCTGAGCTTCTGCAGGACTCGCAAAGCCCCAGGTTTGTCCCCTTCTCAGCATCTGCTTTCTCCCTTTAGTCCAATCAGTTCAGCCTTTTCCAACTCCCAGAGCCCGTATCAGTCCCTTTAATGGTCCTGAAGCACAAAATCGATTTACTTGTAGGATGAGGTAGTGAGTGTATAAGGTGCTGGAAACTTTAGAATAATATTGGAAGTGTGTTTTTTCCTGGGGCGGAGGGTCCGAGAAACAGATGTTTTATTCTTCTTGGGTTAGTCTTCAGCAGAAAAACAAAAAAGTTAAATCAACAGATAAAAAAAAGTGTGGTATTTTTTCCTTAACAGTTCATTTTTCGTACCATATTTTAGTAACCCTTAAGTAGCATTTGCTGATAAGCAGCATTTACACATATACATAGAAGTTTAAGAAAACATTCTACTGCACGTAAGGATTTTAAGAAACCATTTTTTATTAGTTTGAGGTCCATGATGATACCACACTTGGGCTGAGGACAATACTTGGAGAAGAATGAACTGATAGGGCAGAAGGTCCTATGGGCTGTTTACTTTCCTCTCCTGTAATTCCCCCTCCACCAGTGGGAGGTGTTGGCTGGATGTTTTCTCCAGGGACAGGGCAGCCAGGCTCCTGCTCTGACCCCTTACTCAGACTGCTGGCTCCCTGGTTTGCAAAACCTTCATCCCATTCCCACTCTACATCCTCTTACAGGTTCCACTTGCACTTGTCTCTGATTAGGGGCAGGGGCAGCGCCTCAGGCCATTTCTGAACTGAGGTATTTGAGGACTAGAGAAGATGGCTTGGATTCATTAGGAAGTGAGCGTCTGTCCATAATAACCAAGACAGTCTAACTAATGTAGGTGGTGTTAAAATCTCAGTCAATAGTGTGCAAAATGATGACAATATTTGTACACATTGTGAGATGGTCACCACAATACTTCTGGTTCACATCTGTCATTTGCACTTTTGTTTATTCATTTATTTAACAAATATTTATTGAATCCCAAACAATGGCCAACTTCAAGGGGTAGACAGAATGATACACAGAACAATATAGCCCCTGTTCTCATGAAATGCATAGCAGAGTATGATGTTTTAATGTCTACCTCATCTAAGATGAAATGAATCAGGGTCCCCCGACTCCCTCAGTCTTCATGATGTAGAACTGAGATTGTGCTGTCTAGGAGCCTTGGAAAGTTTTAGGAAAGGTCACTGGAGGGTGGGTAGGCATGCTCTGGACCTGTCCTCTTATCACCTAGTAGTGCCTCATGCTCCTGTGACCAGTGATTTCTGGACAAGGGAGTAAGGTAAGTAGCTGCTTACTTGGTGTAAGGTAAACAGTATGTTAATACTTTCAGAGCTGGAGATAGTTTTAATGCTTACCTAAACCAATACCCTAGTTTTACAAATGAGACAACTATAGGTCAAAGAAGGTAAACGGTCTAAGTTCATAATGTAAGTTAATGACAGATTCCAGACCCGAGCACAAAGCTGATCAAGTCCTCAGTGTTCACACCCCTCCAAGGTCCAGCCCTGTCTGCCTCTCCAGCTTCACCATCCATCGCCCTCCTTTTCTGCCCTACGCTCCAACCAAACCACTCACGGCAGGCTGGGTTGCGTCTTCCTCCAAGTCACTCACTGCAGCTTTCAGGAAGGCTCTTGCTTGAGGAAACAGAAGTACATGCATGTTACCTCCAGGAACGAGGACTTCAGTATTTATTAATAAGGCCATGGAAATTCAAGGGGAATGAAGCCGATTCAGAAAGAGTGGAACTGAGAGGTAGGTTCTGCATCCAGGATAGGTTTGGAGGCCTCAGCAGGAGCCTGTGAAATTTGACTTAAATATTCTCCCATTAACGTGACTTGGGTTCTCTCTGCATCCATTCTCTCCTTACTCACTAATAACAGGCTTTCTCATCCTCTATTCGTGTGGCTTACTCATAATTTCTGCTCAGCTGGTAGCCCAAATCATTGTTCTTCCAGCATTTTCCTATGGTATGACAATTCAGCCTCAGCTCTAATGCTAACTAACTGCATCATTCTCTTGGTGGATCCGTCTTTTAGGAAAAGTTTCCTGGTATGTTCTAGGCTAGTAGCAGAGCTCAGAAAACCCCCAGTGTCACTACTAGTACTTGGCTGCTAATAGTTTCAGTGACACCTGCAGAGCACAGCCTTTCTCACACTGGCAAGACTCTGGTTTCTGACACTGCTCCAGTCGTCTTAGCTCTAGAGGCTCTGCAAAACAGAATGCAGACTCAGTGTTTTTCTAATGATTTAATAAGTTTTTGTTGTCAAAGAAGTGATAAATGTATATACATTTAAGAATTGGGTAAATCAAAGTACTATAAAGTAGAAAACAAGTCACATAAATTCATATTTCCTCATCCAGCAACAAGCCACCAGCAACAGACACACACAACACCCACAGAGATATATAGTAATTTTGAACAAAATTGGAATCGTATTATATGTATTAATTTTACTCAATATTACATCAAGGGCCTGTTCCTATGACACTGCATGTCTCCAGCAATCCACTTTCTATGGTAGTATAGTATTCCATCCTATGGATACAAATTTATGTTCGCTATTGTCAAGCATTTGAGATCTTTACATTTTCCTCTGTTCAGATAATGCCTCATGAATCGATTTGTACATAAATCATTGTGTACATTTATAATTATTTCCTTAAAATAAATCATTGAAAAAGAATTACTAGACAAACACTGTAAAAATCTTTAAAACGATTAACATACATTCTCAAATGACCACACAGGAGAGTTGTATGCTCCTTTTAGTGTGGGATTCTTGTAAAAAAAAGTGGATATTATTCCCTTTTCTAAAGCCTTGTCATTTTGATAGGCAAATTTTAGTATCATATTATTTAATTTTCATTCTTTTAATTCCTAATGAGCTTGAACATATTTTGTTGGCCATGTGCAGTTCTTTTGTGAATTGCCTATTTACATTCATTGCCAATTTTTAATTGGAGTTTTTGTTTTCTTTTTTTTATTGATTTGTAAGAATTTGCTGAAAGCTAAGAAAATGAGAAGTAAAACTTTCTGTTTTCAGGTGAGCTGATTTTGTATACAGAAGTACTAAGGCATCCACTCAGAAACTATTCGAACCAATGAATAAGTTCTGCAAGTTGTGTGCATAATTATTCAAAAATTGATTGAAAGATAAAATTAAGAATTAGTAATTCCATTTAAAGTAGCACCAAAAATGTAATATTTAGAAATAAATTTAACAAATAAATGTAAGACTTGTACTCTGAAAACTATAAAAAAGGAAAAAGGACTCATGGATATGGACAACAGTGTGGTGATCGCAGGGGGTGAGAGGGCTTAAAGGGACTAATACTAATGGAAAAAAACAATAAAAAGTAATATATTTTCCACAAAAAAATTTGAAAGAAATTAAGGAATAACTAAATAAATGGGAAGACATCCGATATTCATGAATTGAAAGACTTAATGTTGTTAAGATGATAATCTTCCCAAAATTGATTTACAGATTCAGCATAATGCTTATCAAAATCCCAGCTGCATACATTGACAAGTGTATTCTAAAATTCATATGGAAAAACTCAAGGGACCTGCAATAGCCAAAACGATCTTGAAAATGAAGAACAGAAAATTCCCAATTTCCAAGTCGCTACAAAGATGCAGTAATTAAGACAGCGTGGTGCTGGAATGAGGCTAGATGAATAAATGAGTGGAATATAGTTAGGAGTCCAGAAATAAATCATTACATTTACTGTCAGTTGGCATTTGACAGGAATGCCCAGATAATTCAATGGTGAAAGAGTAATCACTTCAACAAATGGTGCTGGGACAAGTGAATATCTATCTACAAGAAAAAGAATTAATATCATGCACAAAAATTAACTCAAAATGGATCAGAGAATTAGCTATCAGATCCGGCAATTCTGCTTCAGTATATACCCAAAAGATATAAAAAACATATATCCACAAAAAACTTCCACAATATTTTGAGATGAATGAGCATGTCAATACTATTTCTAAAAGCCAAATAGGAAAAAAGGAAAAAGTCCAACTACTTGAGTGCATAAATAAAAGGAGGTGTATCCACATAATGAAATATTATTCGGCCATAAAAAGGAATGAGGTACTAATTCATGCTACAGCATAGATGAACCTTGAAAAGAGTATTTTAAGAGAGAGAAGGTAGATGTAAAAGCCCACTTATTGTATGATTCCATTGATACAAAGTATCCAGAATAGGCAAATCCGTACAGATAAAAAGTAGATTTGTGACTCTGGCTAGTGTGGCTCAAATGGTTGGGTATCATCCCATAAACCAAAAGGTCATGAGTTCAATTCACAATTGGGGCACATGCCTAGGTTGCTTGTTTGGTCCCTGGTCTGGACACACATGAGAGGCAAACAATAGATGTTTCTCTTTCACTTTGATGTTTCTTTCCTTCTCTTTCTCCCTCCCTCCCCTCCTCTCTAAAATCGATAAGCATGTCATCGGGTGAAAATTAAAAAAAGAAGAAGAAGAAAGAAAGTAGATTTGTGGTTACCAGGGGCTAGAGGAAGGGGTAATTGAGCAGTGACTGCCACAAGTATGGCGATTCTTTTGGGGGTGATGAAAATGTCTGGAATGAGAGAGCGCTGACAGTTGTATAACTTGGTGAATATGCAAAAAAGTGAATGGTATACTTTAAAATGGTAAATGTTATGGTATACCAATTATATCTCAATTGAAAAAATAGAAACCAAGTATTGACAGATGGTACAACATGGATAAAATATTGGTAAAACATTTAGAAATATTATGCTAAGCGAAATAAGCCAGTAACAAAATACCACTTTTTGTGTGCTTCCATTTATCTGAAATGTCCTCAGCAGGCAAATGTAAGTGGAAACCCCTAGAGCTGAGAGGATCAGAGGGAGTGGGATTTTCAATGGGTACAAATGTTTCTTTTTGAGGTGATAAAATATTCTAAAATTAATTGTAGTGATGACTGTAGAATCCTCTGAACATACAACAAAAACATTAATTATACACTTTAAGTGGATAAATTGTATGGTGTGTGAATTATATCCCAATATATTAAAAGTAGTTAAGGAAATAAACCATTTGAGTATCATACACTTTGCAAATATATTTTTTCATTTATCTTAAGCCTTGCTTTTGTCTATGAGTTTTGTTGAGTACAGAAAAATTAAATATTCATGTGAAATTTCTGTCTTTTCCTTTATTTTTTTTTTTTTCCTTTCCATGCTAAGAAAGACCATCCTACCATCATAATCAGGTAAAAATTTATTTTCCCAGGTCTCTTCAGATTGGATTTTTTTTTTTTTTTTTTACATTTAACTAATTCCTGTGGAGATGGTTTATATATTTTTGCAACTATTTCAAGGGCCTTTACAGGATGGTATTCTTAACTTCAGTCTGTCTTTTCTTTCTTTCTTTCTTTCTTTCTTTCTTTCTTTCTTTCTTTCTTTCTTTCTTTAATATTGGGAAACCAAGATGACCAGTAGAGATAGTGTCCCCAATCCAGCCTTATTCCTTATTCTTTGTCTGCTTTGTGTTCAGATTGGAATATGGCTTTAGCTGCTGTGATAAATCAGGAACCGTCTCCCTCCACCCTCCCTCCACCTCTGAATTAAACTTGGCAAATTATATTGTTGGATATGTTACTTGTTGAGTTGACTTCAGAGCTATAATCTGGAAGTTCGTCTAATTGGCCTGATTAGTTTTGGTCTTGTGGTCATGAAAGAACCAAGAAAGAAGTCTGAAATATCAGATACATTCATCGGCCAAGATAGGGAGGTGTTGATGGCTTCCCTTTCATGTAAATCCAAATGGCTGTGGCATGTTTGGCTCATATTCTTTTGATTTGTGATTTAATTTTTACAAACTGTAGGAAGAAAACTGTTGCCAATGTTATGGTTTGAAGAGCTAGCTTTTCTATCCAAAGGCACAGAAAATGGAGTATAATGACTCGGCTCAGATAATGAGGCAGGAGGAAAGGAAAAAAAAAGGTTGGCAAGAGAGTATGTCCCCTTTCTGCCATTTCGTGGGAAATCAGACATGGCAAAGAATGAGAATAAAAATCTGCTCATTGTTCTTCTCCCCAAAGGCTTCCCCAGTCTTTAATGGGCCTCGTGTTGCTTCTTATCCTTTCTTTGAGGACATTTAGCCTGAAGGATACTACCTGAGGGGCATTTGCTGTACCTGAGATAACTGTGCCAACTCAAACTTGGTAATATTTAGAGTCTTGCTAATCGTTTCTTTCTTTCCCTAGATACAGGATCCCTCTCATCTATGAGGTCATTAGGACTTGGGGTATTACTAAAATAATACACTGACTCCCTGCCTTAGCAAATGTCTCCAGAAATGGGCCTGGGGCTCCGCGCCTTCCTCCTCTCTTTCCAGCCTGTGTTCTGGCTCACCATTCAGCTCAAACTGTCTTTTCCTAAGTGACCAGTTGCGTCTTGGTCAGAAATCAGAGGACTTTTCCTTAGTTTTCACTCTTCTCTCCCTCATAAGTAAAACTGACTCTTGCCGTGGCCTTCTTTGAGGAATTCTCCTCTCCCCTGTCTCATGGATGCTTGGTACTCCTTGGGCCAGCACTACGCTGCAGTTAAGAGTACAGGCCCTCAAGTCAAATCTTGTTTCTGCCAATTAGGAGTCGTGGTCCTAACTTCTCATAACTTTTGTCCCTCTGTGTAAAATGGAGAGAATAACTGTGTCCATCTTGTAGAATCATGAGTATTAAATGAGTTAATATCCTTAAAGAGCTATGGCTACCACCTGATTTATCTACATTTATAGAGTACAATTATTTTCCTACCCTTTAATGCATTTTCACTGGGCTCTTCTCATTTCCTTTCTATGGTTCCTTCAGACTCGAGAGTGTACGCATGTTCTTGGACCTCTCCTTTTCCCCCAGTTCTGTGGGAGAAAAATCTCACTGGGTTAGATCCTCTAAAGGTATTACTCAGATCCCCTCAAGCCCACTTTTACCTCAAGCCGATGCTGTGGTGACCAGTCCTCACAGACTTCAAGCAGCCTCTCACAGGCACGACTCAGCACCTCACTGCCGGGCTCTGCTAGCTCTTGCTTCCTGCTAGGGTCCATCTGCAGGAAACTTGCAACACAACCATGCGGGCAAATACGCATTTTTGAGGCCATCCTTGGCCAACAGAGGACAAAAGGCAATGGATCAATACTTCTGTCTTCCTTTCAGTCCTTAGGTGAATGGCTCTGAACCTCATTTCACCACAGCTGCTCACGAGTTCCCAGGACAAAAACACCAATCACCCTCAGCAGTAAACAGTTTGACAGTGGGTCCTTGAGTCAGCTTTCCCTCCTTCCCTGTTTTCACTCCCTTCTATCTCCTGCTCCAGGAATCAAATTTCCTGCTGTAAACCTTTACTTTTTAATTTTTATTTTAACTGTTGTTCTTGTACAGTTTTCTGTCTTTTACTCCCACCCCAGCCCACTACCCCAGCCCTCCCCACCTCCCTCCCATTTCCACCCCCCCCCCATAGTTTTTGTCCATGTGTCCTTTATATTTATTGCTCTAAACCCTTCCCCCTTTCCCCTGAAATTCCCTCCCTTCTCCCCTCTGGTGACTGTCAGCCTGTTCTCAATTTCAGTGTCTTTGGTAATATTATGTTTGTTATATTTGGTTATAGTATGTTTGTTTGTTCTGTTGATTAGGTTCCTGTTAAAGGTGAGATCATATGGTATTTGTCTTTCACTGCCTGGCTTATATCACTTAGCATGATGCTCTCCAGTTTCATCCATGCTGTCGCAAAGGATAGGAGCTCCTTTCTTTCTGCTGCATAGAATTCCATTGTGTAAATGTACCACAGTTTTTTGATCCATTCATTTACTGATGGGCACCTAGGTTGCTTCCAAGACTTGGCTATTGTAAATTGTGCTGCTATGAACATAGGGGTGCATAGGTTCTTTTGGATTGGTGTTTCAGGGTTCTTAGGATATAATCCAAGCAGTGGAATTGCTAGGTCAAAAGGTAGATCTATTTTTAGTTTTCTTAGAAAATTCCACACTGTTTTCCATAGCGGTTGTACCAGTCTGCACTCCTACCAACAGTGCACTAGGGTCCCCTTTTCTCCACAACCTCTCCAACACTTGCTGTTTGTTGCTTTGTTTATGATGGTCATTCTGACTGGTGTCAAGTGGTATCTCATTGTGGTTTTAATTTGCATCTCTCTGGTTCTTTTGGGGAAAACCAGGCTAAGGCACTCATCTATTAAGTCAAGTAATACTTAACTTCAAGTATTATTTCTGTGTGTAGTTTCCTCTCTAAATGAGAGACTTCAATTAATTTTTGACATAAGATTTCTCTTTTGGAGGGGAGGCAGGTCACTAGAATATGTCTTGTTTACGTAAATGAAAAGGAAGTAGCTACTCTTGGTCCTGGGAGAAGTTAAAGAGTGTCCTCTGAGCACTGGTATTTGGTGTCCTGAATTCCTGCAAACGTATTCCTATTCACTTCAGACAGTTTCTCTGAGTTTCCTTTGCATTTGTTTTGTTTTGAGGAGATAGGTTTGTTATTTGTTGGGAGGTGGTTTTTGTTTGTTTGCTTAGGATGGAGGAGTCAGGAAGAGAAATGTTTGGTATGTGGCATCATGAGAAGGATGATTTAAAGAACATGAGAAATGAAAGGAAGAAATACAAGAAGCAGCTTTGCTGTGAAACTTTATGAGACTGGTAAGGGTAAAGTTTTTTGAGAATGGGAGACAAAAATTGACAAGAGGTTGGAGACTGGGTTCTTGTCCCCTCCTTTGTTCCTAACCTCCACACTCACCCAGAACAATTTGGACACTCCAGAAGTAATGGCTTTGGCAGCATCAGAGATCCAGACTTGACTCAGACCCCATTGTTTCCTGAAGAACAGCAGAGGTGATGCCTTTTGGGGGGCAATTCAGAGCCTCGGCATCAGTTGAAGGAGCCAAGCTGGAGTGAGCACAGTAGACGAAAGGGAAGACTGGTTTGTGGGCACATATTACACATTCTTTGAGGAGTCTCAGAATTTATCGGGGCATATTTAGGTTGTATATTTGCCGTTCAAATCCTTTTGGCTTTTCCTATCTTCAGAGCCTTTTTTTAAAAAATTAATTTGAGAGAGAGAGAGAGAGAGAGAGAGAGAGAGAGAGAGAGATGGGCCCTGACCAAGGATCAAACCCACAACTTGGCACATTGGGACAGTGCTCTAACCAGCTAAGCTACCTGGCCAGGGCTTATCTTCAGAATCTTTAGAAATTTGTTCCCACCTAGTCGCTGCTTTGATGACCAGCTATGAGTCCATGCAATGAAACCTATGAGTTTTCATCTCATGCCATACCTCCCACTTTTTGCCCCTTACTCCAGGGCATCCTTGTTTACATCGTATCTTCAGAAGCTACATAAGGGAGTCATTATTCCATAGCGCACACCTTAACCTTTGTGAAATGGAGCCAGAGAATGAATTAATCTCACTTCTCCCCCCTGGTGCTCCTGAGAACTAGTCGTTGTCATGGATTCTTGGAAGACTGAGTAATCAATCACCCTTGATACCAAGGGGTAGCGATGTCATCAACCCACTCTTGTGTCAGCCCCTCTCCTTTGCTGCCTCACTCCCACTTTCCCTCATCCATGCTACCTGGCGTTGTAGTCACTGATAAAGAAGTGGGGCACAAGCATTTTCCTTAGGCTCTGCTTTCTGGGGAACGAAGAATAAGATAGGGTGTAGCTGTCATTGGGCAATGAATCAGTGCGGCTGGGGCCAGTGTAACCTGGGATATTAAAATTTAAGATTACCTCATTGTATAGCGAGGTCAAGTAACTCAAGTTGTGTCTTCTTCACTAAATTAAAATATGGAGCCCTAAGTGCTCCCACATGCAAGTCTCACCTTTTCTGCATACTAGACGCGTCCGCATGGATGTCTCTCATGCACTTCCGACTCAGTGCAGGGTGGGCATGAGCAGGGTTACAGATGTGAGTGTGTGAAACACAGAGACTTTTCTTGTATTATTGCTTTTTGTGTTATTTGTCTTATTACTGTAGTTATCATTTTATATCCTTACTTACAATTTGTCTTTTAGGCAATGACGGATGGTAGTGTAACTTACTTTGCTCATCCCTGTATCTGTACAACTGATGTCATACTTTCGGTTGCTTAACCTTTCACAAACTGATGAAATGATTCATGTTGTATGTTTTCTGTTTCAGTTGCCATTTGTATCCTAATCATTGTCCTAATCTACCGGACTAGAAAACTCGAAGTAAACTTTAATTCTCCTTCTCTAGAATACTCCACAGTTTATTGTTCTCTGCTTGCTTCTGCCCCCTCCACCTCCTCCACTGGCTCCTTATTCCCTGTTTTTGCTGGATGAGGCTGTTATTATTTACTTTTTGTGTTGGGAGAGTCCCCTAACTGATTCCCTGCTTTAGTCTTTCTCCTCCAACGTCCATCTTGTCACACACTCCAAACCCACTGCTGTACAGCAGGTCAAATAAAGCTGGTTCATTCAAAATTGTTGCATTATAATGCTGATTAAACATCAAAGGAACTTTACTCTTGTTTATATAAACTGGCCTATGGTAAAGTTGGTTTTGCTATACATTGTTTTGCCACAGTTCCAAGAACCATCAATGTTGTTAACCGAGGACTTAACTGTATTCATTCATGCACCAAAAGCTTCACAAAGTTACCCCAGAAAGCTCCTTAAACATTTTGCCTTGTGAAGCACTGTAGGGAGTATTTTTTCCAAACATACTAGCAAGCAAATGTAAGTGCATTTATTTTATATTGCCCAGTAAGTCCAGCAAGCTGGTTATTCTTGCATTAGAACAGATTGTTGTGCTTAGATTAAACACGCTCTGGAGTGGTTGATTGGTGTTTAAGGGCCATGCTGTATGAAATATGCATGTCTTTAAAAACAATGGCCACCCCCAGTGAGGTGAGACGCTTGCAACATGAGAATCACTTGAGATCTGAGACTCGGAGGAAAAGAAACCTTCCCAATGCGCCCACCTCACACTCACTCTGGACGTGGTGCCTCCAGCAGGGAAAGGCAGGCAGAGCTAGCTGCTCCCTTGAAATTGTTCCCCCTTGCTCTCTCTCTCTCACACATTTTCAGAGCCCCGGCTGATTGGGATAAGGTAAATGCGCACGCAGTGTGACATCTGTAGACCCACCGAGGTGAACTGCATGTAGTCGGCACTCAGCAAAAGAATACACACGACAATACACTGAATCAAAAACTTGAGTCTAGTCCTGGTCCTAGCACAGAACACGTGTGGTTTTGGAAAGTCATTTCACCATCCTATGACTAAATTTATTAATTCATAAAAGTACGTGACTAATTTATTTATCCCAAGTCACTTTGTCCTTCCTGCGCGCACACGCACACACACTCACTCTGTATTACTAAGTATGTTTGTATAAATGATTTTGCACTAGGCTACATTAGAACCTTTTCATAAATTGTTTATTATTGAACACACATTAATTAACCTTAGAAACAGTTACACAGGTGTATTTCTCAGTCTTTTTTTGATTGTAAAACCCAAAGCATCATTCCGTAAGTGTCCACTAACACCATCTCTTGGTGTTGCTCAGCATTAACAAGCTTTTGCTTGAACAGGTAGATCTGCATGCGTATACTGCAATTTGTTGAATCTAAGTCAACCTGCCATCAAGACAAACAAATATTTTAGGAATTGGGAAAGCAAAATGTGTGTTTCCAACTAATGAGTAATAATACTACACCTTCTTGTTATTTGAGATGTTCATTCTATACTTATTGAAAAAGCATTTTCACTCAGACCACTTTTTAAAGTCATATGTGACTCTTCTGCACAATAGAGGGAAAATGTGAGTGAAATAGATTGGTTACAGTTTTCCTAAATATGCTGTACATTCAGCAGCTGAGTCTTCTGAATTACCTCCCTACTCAGAATTGTTACTTTCCATGTTTTCCCACAAATTCTGTCCTTTGTACAGCAACAGCATTAGTGATGCAGCATTTGTTAGCAGAACGTATATCAAAGAATTAAATATCTGGTCTTGGGTTGTTAAGTCTGCTTTGCAATTATGTAGCATTAGCTGACATTTGACTTCAGCTTTGGAGATATTGCTCCATATATCTGGGAGGTGCATCACCTCCTCAGCCAGTCCCTATCACCAATTAGCTGCTAAGAGTTTCAAAAATGTTCCACTGTCTTTTGTATTTGTAATTTTCCTCCAAACCTCCCATACCCCTGTTGCAATTTTGATGCTGGCACTTTTTATGTTTACACACACACAATGGTAAGTCAACTGAGACAACGGTTCTTTTAAGTCACTATTGATTATAAAGCGTGTCTGATTTCAAAAATGTTAAAATTTGAGGGAGAGAGGAAGGGAATTTTAGAACTGGTGAAATCCACCAATTGCAAGGTCACAGACGGAGGAGTTTCTGCCTCAGAATTCCAGGTTTAAAGAGGAGAAACCTACCATCTAAGAGAGAACAGGTACTTTGCCTAAGGTCACATAGTCCCAGGTGATTCCAAAGCAACCTCTACAGTATCACACTGCCTCTCCTCAGAATCCTAGCCCATCTGCAGGTTAGTTTTCACCCTGAAACAACTCTTTATCCCCTATTCTTGTACCTTAGTAGGGTCATCAGTCATCACCACATCAGCGACTGGTCATCACCTCCGCAGTGACCTCAGTGGGTATCGTTGCTGTTTCTCTCAGTGTCTTTGCAGCCTCCTGTATTTATTAGCATAGAGACCTTCAGTTTCCAAGAAACCAGATGAAACAAATAACATCACATAGCCAAAATGAAGACATTTTTACCAGAGAAGAATGAAACACAGCAGTTTCAATTGACCAAAGATTTGGCAACATGTTTTATGGATTTCATTGTGCGCCACTCGAACTGTTGGCAACCAATGAAACCAAGTGCAAAATTCCAATTATTGCCTCATTTTTACCTAACCTCTACATTTTTTTTCTGGTTTCCCCCTAATTGTAATACTTTCATTATACATCTGAAAATCTGGTCTAGATTTAAGTATTTCCAAATAACATCAGGGGTTTCTGTTAACTTGCTATACTTTTGTATAACTTGATCATGGTTGGCAAAGTTTATGTGTTAGCTCTGCCAGTGCTGGTTGAGTCCTCACCCACTGGCTGTCTGTAGTACGTGAGAGGCCACCTTTCAAGAGGCATCTACTGCATGTTTCCTGCATATACTCGGCAACACATGTGACAAGGATAAGAGTCATACTCTACTGCCAAGAAGGAAATACTCTTTATTGTTTAACATGCTATAGGCCTTGGGCCTCTGTTTTAACCATTGTAGTGATGGATAGAATGGTAGGACTGAAGCCACTAGAAGCACAGAGTAGATCAACATATAGAGGAAAAACCGTTGAGCTGCTCTAGGAGGAGAAATCTGCAAAGGGAGAGAAAAAGGAAGAGATTATGCACCGCCTAGAATTTGGAGGACGATCTAGAAAAGTGCTAACAAGCTACTGCTAGAACAGGGCACTTAAAGCGGAGAACAATGTATCAATAGTGAGAATTTTTAGAACGTTCCCAGTACTGTGAGATGTAATTCCTTCCCATTGCTGAATCTTTAAAAATACTTTAGTATTTTTAGAGACATTATTTTTCAAGACTTCAGAGGATTCAGATTTACATTTTCTTTGGAAGGAATGCTTTACTTAAAAAAAAAAAAAAGACTTAGAACAAGAGATAGAAGGCCCTTGTTTATGTTAAACACAGACCCTCACAATTCTTCTGCCTGTTTTCTGATGTCACATTCAATCGAGGACTTCCAAATCCTAGCCAGCACCGTTACTCTCCATTCTGGAATTAATAAAGATGAACGACTGCCCACGCCCAGGTTTGTCTTCTTTTCTAAAGCCAGCCAACAAATCTCCCATGTTAAAAACAGGGGTAGTGACAGGAAACAGATATTCAATAAGAGCAAAAACATTAAATAATCTCTGTGCACTGTCCTCTGAACAGTGCAGGTTGGAGGCTGCAACCCTCCTCTGACTTCGGTGATCCCTCTTGATAAAATAGCAGCAGAAGTGAGAGTGCCTGCAGTTCTCTATGCTTTCCTTAAATTGTAGGGAAAATAGGAGCTCAGATGGAACGTCTATTATAAATATTAGACAAGCCAAACATATTAACAATAAAGTTCTCAAATATTTTGCCAACCTCATTTTTTCAGAGGTTAGTTTAACACTCCTCTCTCTTACCCTGTGATATTATTGTAAGTGCTAAGTAACACTTTATTACATAAATATGGCCTGCCAGGTCTAATTGCTATGTGCAAAATTTGCTAAATCACAAAGTAAGGATACATATGAAGCTGCTTATAGAAAATTGCGAAGTATTTAAGTGATGGGAAGAGAATGTTATGATTGGCAGATATATACATTTACTCTACCTAAAATTGAGAAGGCTATGTAAACAAAGTCAAGTTTCCATACACAAATGATCTTTCCCCCCAAATTTTGTAAGTAACACCAAAAATGAAAAGAATAGCCATGAAAAGTGATCCTTGTGAGACAATGTATGACACTGGCATAATATAACATGTAAATATCGTTTTTTGTTAGACCGCAGGAAAACACAGCCCTATGAGAGTCTGATTTTGAATTTCATTCTTCATTTTTCACTGCACAGTCTGCAGTGAAACTTTTAAACAGTGACTAAAGCATGGAAATAATTACGTCTGAAATGACAGTCATTACCGCTCTCAGAGGGCTAAGTTCTCCTTCCTAATACCTGGAAAACTCTATTTTCCTTAGAAATTCAAAGATACTTAGGCTCCTAAATGGTGGCATTAGTTCAACAACATGCCAGGGGCAAATGAGAGAGCACTGCATTCCTGGAACCTTCCTACAAGCATTTGTGTGCATTTTTAGAGACAGTACCGATTCACAGTCATGCCATTCCAAGGATTAGCCTGGTTTCCACCGCAGAGTTCCTATGTGTCTCTAAGATATACATATATATTTGTATTTTAACCCACAAAATAATTTTACTTACAGTCACACTATCTTCAGATACCTAGGCTAGGGCCTATTATGCTGAGATTTGCACACACCCTTGCAAACCACAACTTCCAAGTTGGGTTTTTGTTGTTTTTTTTTTTTCCTGCCAGATGTCTCCCAGACATTGAGAAACCACCACTACTTGCTTGCTCTCTACTTGTTGGGAAAATAATCCATCCCTAGGAATTTCCTTGAAAGGGTTGCTCCTTCATACGGGGTCAATTAAGTATGTGTTGCTTCCAAAAGAGATATCACTCCACTGGTGAGACAATGGTTTCTCTAGTGGCAGCCAAACAACTTGGGAAAGCGTGTGAACACTAGTGTCCTGTCCTTGGGTTGGGTAGGTGAGGCCGTCAGTGCTGGCTCACCTCAAGTAAGGATACGGGAGGTAGCATAGTTAACTCATTGAATCAAAGGCCTGATGGTGAGCATTTCTAAATAACGGTATGATTAAGTATGTCACCTAACATTTATGATCACAAGATTAAGCACAAGGGATTTTAATTGATGACATTACAATTGGCTTTTATCACAATCGACTATTAAAGCTTGATTTTCAGAAAAGTGAAGTAATTTGTGTAAAGTTACATGACTAGTAAGCAATAGACCCAGGGTTTAAACCCAGGTTATTGTTTCAGTAGGAGGGAAATTTTATATATGTATATATAAATTTATATATATGTTATTTATATACCTATACATGTACAAATATACATAATTTTTCATAAAACCAATTACTGAAATATTTCCATTTTTAAGTATAAATATTTCCATTCATAATCAGTTATGAATTCTACTTAGCTGAGAATTTATATCATTCCATATGTTTCTGCTATAATTCTTTCCTTCCTTTTTAAAGAGCTAAAAGTCAAATTTAACATGAAAATCATCATTATTTATGATACTACTGAGAGGGCAGGGTTTTTTTCCTCTCCTTTTTCCTATAAAAGAAAAAAGAAATAGAACCTACAAAGCCTCTGGGAACCTTATACCAACCGTTGGCGAATAGGCACTTCCTCACGTGCAGGGATCAGTTTGGTGCCATTTGTCTCCTCAGAACAGTCTGTTTTTGCTCTCTTCCAGGTACTGAAGTGAATAGCAAGGAATTCAAAATACTGAGTAAATACTGAGGAATATCAAAATTACATGTTTCTAGGAATCTCACCTTAGACAGTATAAAGATGGCATTTCAATGCCATGGGGAAAGAATGGATACTTTAACAAAGAATATTTGTACAATTGGCTATCCATCTAAAAGAAAATTTAAACACCTACTTCATTTTATATACACACCAAAACAAATGAAAAAATCCAAATGAATCACAGATGTAAATGCAAACAAAGCTATAGGGTATTAGAAGAAAATTTAGAATATTTTATATAATGCAGGGTTGAGGAAACTTTTTAAAGCAACTCAAAGAACTAAGAAGCCATAACAGAAAAAATAGATTTGTCTATGCCAAAATTGAAATTATTGTGTGAAAAAGCACACCTTGTATAAAATCTAATGATAAATGGTAAACTGGGAGAAAATATTTGTTATATATCATAAAACATACAGCTAATTACTTTATAGACAAATAAAGCACATATGAATTAGTAATAAAAAGACATCTAATAGAAACCTGGAAGGCAATAATTAGGAAATTTATAGAATAGTAAGTGTGAATAGACAGTATCATACAACAAGATCCTCAATATCATATAACAAGATCCTCAACCTGATCACAGATATTGTAGAATATTTGGAGGTCATGAAAAGATCAGATCCCCATCTGCGAGGAGCATAACTGCCTGGAAACTCGAGCTGACTCTGCACCCAGGAAGGCAGGCGCCCCATGCAGCTGCCAGCCGTGGCTGAGCCCACGGAGGTGCTGACAAGCTTCTACCGTGGCACCCACAGCTCTGGCCAGTCGCTGGCTGCAGGACTTCCCACTGAAGTATGGGTAATAAACAACTTGGGTGGTGGACACACAGGTGTTTAAAATAATTCCTTTAACATCACATATGTATTATAGATTTTCTTTTGCACATGTGGTATATTTTAACAGTTAAGAAATAAAGAACAATGAGGCGTTTTTTCACTCTTTAATAAGTAGTAATACAGATGAATATTACTAATTGCCGATGAGTATGTGAATTGCTACAATCTTTTTACAAAGTAATGTAACATCATCTATTAAATTCAAAGTACACATAATATTGACTCAGCAATGTCACACTAGAAATCCATCCTGAACAAGCGAAAACATTAACACACGAGGCTGGGCGTGCGTATGCTTGGGCACGTGTATAGGGTTATTACTGTATCATCCACTGTGGCCAGAACCTGGAATCAACTTGAATATGCCCTAACAGGAAAAGGGTTGAATCAATCATGGTATATCCATACTATGTAGTATTATGTGGCCATTAAAATATTAAGTTACAGTTTTATATGTTAATCTGGAAAGCTTTCCATTATATATAAGTGGGAAGAAATTACAGAGAATGCTAAATAGGATCATCTCATTTCTTTAAAGAAATAGGAAAATTCCTACATATTTTTTAATTTTTATTTTTTTAATTTTTATTCAGTTACAGTTGTCCTCATTCCCCCCCATTACTCTCCCCTGCCCTCCCCTCCCCCATCTTCCATGTTCAATCCCCTCTGTTGTCTTTGTCCGTGTGTCCTTAATATATGTTCCTTGACTCTTCCCCTTCTTTCCCCCATTGTCCCCCATTGTCCACCTCCCCCATCCCTCTGGTCACTGTCAGTTTGTTCTTTATTTCTATATCTCTGTTTCTATTTTGCTCACATATTTGTTTTGTTGATTAGGTTCCTGTTAAAGGTGAGATCATATGGTATTTGTCTTTCACCTCCTGGCTCATTTCACTTAGCATAACGCTCTCCAGATCCATCCATGCTGCCAAGAATGGTAGGAGCTCCTTCTTACTTTCTGCTGCATAGTATTCCATTGTGTAATATTTTCCATGAGCACAGAGAAATGTGTTGAAGGATATATACATACATACTAATCTGTTAACTGTGTTTATTTCAGTAGGGGTTGGAATGAGAGAGGTAATAAGAGAAATGATTAACATGTCTTTTTAAAAATTTTTATTTACTGATATTTTCAGAGAGAGAGAGAGAGAGAGAGAGAGAGAGACATTGGTTTGTTGTTCCACTTACACATTCATTCGTTGACTCTTGTATGTGCCCTGACAGGAGACCGTATTTGCAACCTTGATGTATGGGGACAACGTTCTAACCAACTGAGTCACCTGGCCAGGGCAAATACATGTTTATTTATATACCTCTGTATAATTTGACTTAAACTAGTATGTGCTGTTTATAATTTAGAAAATTGTAAGTAAATTTTTTAATTATTTGTTAGTTACACATTTTTTTTCTTTTTCTTAAGCCCATTATCAGAAGAGGATAGAGGGGGTCAAACACATGGTGACAGAGGAAACTAGGTATCAAGAGGTGAAGACACAATAGAGAATACAGATGTATTATAAAGCTGTACACCTGAAACTTACGTAATGTCATTAAGGTGACATTGGTGATAGCCAATATCACCTCAATAAATTTAATTTAAAAATGTTAAACAATAAATTTCAAGAAACACCAACCCTTTGGACTAAAATTTTTCATACTCCTGAAAGGTGTTTCATTCTCTCTGCAAAACAGGAATGGGATGTGGGGAAAAGCCTGAAGGAGCTGGATGGTCAAGAGCAACTTTATTATGTTATTGGAAAAGCTAGGAATACCTAGGACATCAGAAACACCTCTGTCATAGTATCATTCCAAAATCATTTTTCAAAGCCCAATACAAGAAAATCTGGTTAAACTAAATAGTTCATAATTAAGTTAGTCAGACATTTTAATTTATGAAAAAACTCTCATTCCAGCCCTTGATCAGAAAATCCTTCATTTTCCTGCTATGTTAAGTGATAGTTTCAAAGGAGCTTCACAGAGGAGGCTCCAACGACTCCCCGCCCCACGCTGTCTGCACCTACCTTGGAGAGTCACCCTTTGTGAAGCCATCCTTCCTCTGCCTGCCCACAGTGAAACCACCACACATGGGACAGCAGGTAACAGGAGTCCTCAGCTCTGGTCCATGGTGAACCGAAGTCATATGCCTTTGGTGGATCATTTCACATTCAGTCTCTCATTTGGGTCACATTGGAGAGATCAGAGAATGGAGAAAATCCCACATCTGTGAACTATTTGCCATAATTTGCTTGCTTTTCTTATAATTAAAGCCGCAGACCATACAAATCAATCTTAATAACTCAAAATCCTAATTATTTTGGTTTTATAGTTTCAATTGATTATTTCTGAGTCATGTGCTGTTCAAGAATTTACATCCACTGGTTCCCATTCTTACACTCATTCCCCAATACAAGAAGTACTTTCCAACACAAGCTCCAGACACTGTCCTAAACACTAGTAATATAATAAACAACGAGACAGACGTGGCTCCTTCCCTTTGGGATTTTCAGCCCAGACAGTCAGGACTGACTGAGAAGGAAAAGGATAACATAGAACAACAAGGCCCCTTGAAGCCAACGCAGCTGTCCCAGAGCGCGGGTGGCAGAAGACGGGACTCCATGAAGCCGAAAGCTCTTCTCCCTACAATATCTCATAATAGTGTAAAAACAGCACTAAGTTTTATAATTTTGAATATGAACATCAGTATTTCAAAATGTCTGTGGTTCGATTTGTTAGTTAAAAGTACTAAATTTAATACCGATATTGGTAAAGATCCAAGTTCTGGTTTGAATTTCCTAACCTAATATTGGCAGTTGGGATTTGAATTTTCTGACCTAATTTCAGAAATAAAAGCAAGCACAGGATGAATTTGTATATAAATGAAATAAAATGTTAACATGAAAGTACAGTATAGACCATTTTAAGTATTGGGTCATATACTGAAGCAGAAAAGTAGTATACCAAAAGGGTGAATTTTTAAAATGTTATTAATAAAAAATATCTACATTATGAAAAACCATGCTTCATTGCACACAAAAATAAATTTACTAATTCCTTCCATCTTGAGGTGTGAGCATTGTATTACTAACCCTTTTAAAATAAGAATTTATACCTTACATAATTGTAACCCGATCTTTTTTTATTTCTTCTCAGGCACTTTACCTACTTACAGATGGCCTTCGTAGCAATAATATTTATATTACTTAGGCCTACGCCATGGTTTTCAAATGAATTTTCTTTTTGCTTTGGGAGTTGTCCATGTTGGTTTTTCTGAGAAACTCCCTAGTTTGAAGGTCAAGGAGTAAAAAAATAATAAAGCCAAACAAAAATATCAGATGTTTTTCTGTGTTATTCTAATTATTCTTACTTTGGATCCAGTGACATTTTAAGATAATATTTATCAATTGGTCCTCCCGAGAGTTAATGATAAGAGTGACAACAGCTGACATTTATTGAATGCTAAACATGTGCCTGGTACTGTTCAATAAGCTTGGTATGCATTGTCAGATTTATCTTCCTAACAGTCTATAAGGAAGGTAATTATATAATCTTCCTTTTACAGATGGGTAACTTGAGACAAAGAAAGGTTAGGCAACTTTTCCAAAGATCTTGATGAATGATGAGTAAAGCTACAACATGAAACCAAGCAATTTAACATCAGAGTCTGTGATCTCTTCTCCTTTTCTAGTAAACTCTATTAAACTGTAACATGGAGAAAGGAACACAAATGATGAGTGTGCAGCCCAGTGAATTTTCACAAAGTAAACTCAGCTGAGCACCACCACCCAGAAGCCCTTCTCTGTGCCCCCTCCCAGTTATTATTTCCTTCCCAGAGGCAACAACCATTCTGACTCCTAACACCATAGCTTAGTTTTTGCTTCTTTATGAACTTTATAGAAATGGGAGCATACAGTATTTTCTCTTTTGGATCTGTCTTCTTTCACCCAACATTATAACTGTAAAAGTCATCCATGTCATTGCATAGAGAAGTGTTGAACAGTCATTTTATTTTTATTGCTGTATAGTATTCTAATGTATGACTATACCACAATTTACTCATTTTACTGCTGAGGGAAATTTAAGCAGTTTCCAGTTGGGTTTTGGGGCTATTAAAAATAATATTGCTGTGAAGATTCTTATTCATGTTTTTTTGTGAAGTGGTGATAAATGTGTGTGTGTTATATATGTGTGTGTGTATATATATTATGTCTATATCTGTAAATATATTTTTATATATATAAAATCAATTGCAAGGTTATAGAGCATGTGTATTCTAACTTTAACTGAAAACTTCAAACAATTTTCAAAGTGTTAGTACCAATTTACACTTTCACCAGCAATGTATGAGATTTTCAATAATTCTACATCTTATCAACACTTGATATTGTCTGTTTTTCTATTTTTGACTGTTCTTCTAGACTTATAATAATACCTTATTATGGTTTTAATTTGCACTTCTCTGATAACTAACAATGTTCAGCAAATCATCGAATACCTGTTCAAGTCTTTTGCCCATTTTTCTATTAGGTTGTTCATTTTGGCTCATTGATTTTTTGGAATATTTATATTTTCTGAACATAATATTTTGTCAGAAATACGTACATGTTGCAATGATCAGATCTTACTCTATTTTGCCTTTTCACTCTTGTAATGATGTCTTGATAAGCAAAAGTACTTATATATTTTTTTAAATATATTTTATTGGTTATGCTATTATAGTTGTCCCATTTCTCCCCCATCATTCCCCTGACCCTGCACACCCCCTCCCACCCACATTTCCCCCCTTTAGTTCATGTCCACGTGTCATAAGTTCTTTAGCTTCTACATTTCCCACACTACTCTTGCCCTCCCCCTCTCTATTTTCTACCCACCATCTATGCCACTTATTCTCTGTACCATCCCCTTCTCCTCCTCCCACTCCCCTGTTGCTAACCCTCCATATGATCTCCATTTCTGTGGTTCTGTTCCTGTTCTAGTTGTTTGCTTTTGTTTTAGGAGTGGTTGTTAATAGCTGTGAGTTTGCTATCTTTTCACTGTCGTATTTTTTGCCTTCTTTTTCTTAGATAAGTCCCTTTAACATTATATTTCATATAATGAGGGCTTGGTGATGATGAACTCCTTTAACTTGACTTTATCTGAGAAGAACTTTATCTGCCTTTCCATTCTAAATGACAGGTTTGCTGGATAGAGCAATCTTGGATGGAGGTCCTTGACTTTCATGACTTGGAATACCTCTTTCCAGCCCCTTCTTGCCTGGAAGGTCTCTTTTGAGAAATCAGCTGACAGTCTGATGGGAACTCCTTTGTAGGTGACTGTCCCCTTATCCCTTGCTGCTTCTAGAATTCTCTCCTTCATTTGAACCTTGGCTAATGTAATTATGATGTGCCTTGGTGTGTTCCTCCTTGGGTCCAACTTCTTTGGGCCTCTCTGAGCTTCCCGGGCTTCCTGGAAGTCTATTTCCTTTGCCAGGTTGGGGAAGTTCTTCTTTATTATTTATTCAAGTAAGTTTTCCATCTGTTGCTCTTCTTCTTCCCCTTCTGGTGTCCCTATAATTCGGATGTTAGGATGTTTAAAGATGTCCCGGAGGTTCCTAAGCCTCTCCTCATTTTTTGGAATTCTTGTTTCTTTCTTGTTTTCTGTTTGTTTGTTTGTTTCTTCCTTCTGGTCCACTCCATTGATCTGAGTCCCAGTTTTCCTCCCATCACTATTGGTTCCCCATGCATCTTTCTTCATTTCACGTATTGTAGCCTGCATTTTTCATCTAATTTGTGAACAAAATCAACCAATTCTTTGAGCATCCTGATCACCAGGGCTTTGAACTGTGCATCTGATAGGTTGGCTATCTCTTCATTGCTTAGAAGAATTCGCTCTGGGGCTTTGATTTGTTCTCTGGTCTGAGCCATTTTTGGTGTGGGTTTTTTTTGTTTATTTGTTTATTTGTTTTTTGGTCTGGTTGAAGCTGTTAGGTAGTGAGGGGCGGAGCCTTAGGTGTTCCCCAGGGCACAGCAGCCCAATAGCTGAGTTGTGACACTGTATGGCACTTTTTCCTCTCTCTCCTGGATTCCAGCCCTCTCCGCCACTTCCCCTTTGCCTGGATTATTTGTGCGTGAATGTGGGACCATCTGTCAGCCAGCTGCCTTGCTCGGCCTCACTGGGTCTGCACAGTTGCCACCCCATGCCCAGGGTCTGCCAGCCGCCACCTGTGGGCCTGGGAACCGCCAGCCACTGCTGTTGCATGCCCGGGTCTGTACCTCCACCTTTACCCGCCGTGACTCCGCCTCTCCTACCGGTCTGGATGCATGGTTGTTGGACTTCTGTACAGTTCAATTTTCTATCATTTCTGCTTGTTTTCTTGTTTCTAAATATCCGTTGCCCTTAATTTTGGTTGTGAGAGCAGGCACAGTGTGTCCACCTACGCCTCCATCTTGGCTGGAAGAAAATACTTATATTTTTACCCACCACACTATACTGCTTCAACTCTGGAAAAGAGATTAATTTTTAGTGTCATCATAATAATGGATATTTTAGAAAGTCTTCTCTTTAATTGACATTTTAAAGTTGTGTTAAGAATAGTATGGAAAATGGAGAAGCCAAAAGAACTTATATGTATGACCCATGGACATGAACTAAGATGGGGGAATGCTGGTAGGAAGGGGTGAGGTACAGGGTGGAAGGGAATAATGGGGAGAAAAAATGGGACAACTGTAATAGCTTAATCAATAAAATGTATTTAAAAAATAAATATAAAAATAAAGTGTTTCTCCAGTGTTGCTTAATAAATCATGATTGATTATTTATAATTGAGCAGACTATCTGTAATGATAAAACTGGACTTCATGTCATCGAAAACTTCTGTCAACAGTTATGTATGTTGGTTCTTTGGTCATAAAGATATAAACATAAAGCCCCCGGTAAAACATTTCCTCAAAAATTACACTGGTACAGAAAACAGAGTTATAGTTGCCAGAGAAGGGAGTGAGGGGAGGGAAAAGGGGTGAAGCTGCTCAAAAAACTTCGAGTGTAAGTCCTAGGGATGTAACATACAGCGTGGTGACTGTAGTTAACAATACCGTATGATATATTTGAAAGTTGCTAAGAAAATAGATTTTTAAGGTTCTGATTAAGAAAAACACTGTAATTGTGTGAGGTAAGGGATAGCAACTTATTGTGATAATCATTTTATAACATACACATATATGAAATTTATGAGAAAAAAAATCACAGTTGCAATGATCCTTGATAAAGAAAAAAAATTTAAAATAAAAAAATTTAAGGAGATTTCCAGCCAAGATGGAGGTATAGATAGATACACCGTGCCTCCTCACACAACCAAAAGAAGGACAACAACAATTTAAAAACAAAAAAACAATCCGAACTGAGAGAAAAATCGAACTGTATGGAAGTCCAACATTGAAGGAGTTAAAGAAGACACATTTGTCCAGACTGGTAGGAGAGGCAGAGATGGGCAGCCAGGCAGAGAGGACTCATGGCAAGGTGGTGGCTGGAGGACCAAGCAAGGTGGTGGCTGGTGGAGCAGGTGGTCCCACATTCGAATGCAGATAAACCAGGAGGAACAACTGCGGAGTGAGATAGACCACACAACCCAGGGTTCCAGCACAGGGAAATAAAGCCTCAAAGCCTCTGACTAAAGACACTTGTGGGGGTTGAGGCAGCAGTGAGAGAAACTCCCAGCCTCACAGGAGAGTTCATTGGAGAAGGCCACAGGGTCCTAAAACATACACAAGCCCACCCACCTGGGAATCAGCACCAGAAGGGCCCAGTTTGTTTGTGGGAAGCAGAGGAAGCGACTGAAATCCAGCAGAGAGCAGAGCAAGCACCATTGTTTCCTTCCCTACACACAACGTCACAAAGCAGTGACATGGGTTACCCTACCCTGGTGAATACCTAAGGCCCCGTCCCTCACTATGTAACAGGCTTGTCAAGACAAAAAAAAAAAAAAAAAGGCCCAAATGAAAGAACAGATCAAAGCTCCAGAAAAATACAACTAAGCAATGAAGAGATAGCCAACCTATCAGATTCACAGTTCAAAACACTGGTAATCAGGATGCTCACAGAATTGGTTGAATCTGGTCACAAATCAGATTTTAAAAAAAATGAAGGCTATGCTAAGTGAAATAAAGGAAAATGTACAGGGAACCAATAGTGATGGGAAGGAAACTGGGACTCAAATCAATGGAGTGGACCAGAAGGAAGAAAGAAACATCCAACCAGAAAAGAATGAAGAAACAAGAATTCAAAAAAATGAGGAGAGGCTTAGGAACCTCTAGGACACCTTTAAACATTCCAATATCCAAATTATAGGGGTACCAGAGGAGAAGAGGAGGAGCAACAAATTGAAAACTTATTTGAACAAATAATGAAGGAAAACTTCCTCAATCTGGCAAAGGAAATAGACTTCCTGGAAGTCCGGGAAGCTCAGAGAATCCCAAAGAAGTTGGACCCAAGGAGGAACACACCAAGGCACATCATAATTACATTACCCAAGATGAAAAATAAGGAGAGAATCTTAGAACAGCAAGAGAAAAGGAGACAGTTACCTATAGAGGAGTTCCCATCAGACTGTCAGCTGATTTCTCAAATGAGACCTTCCAGGCAAGAAGGGGCTGGAAAGAAATATTCCAAGTCATGAAAGGCAAGGACCTACATCCAAAATTGCTCTATCCAGCAAAGCTTTCATTTAGAGTGGAAGGGCAGACAAAGTGCTTCTCAGATAAGGTCAAGTTCGAGGAGTTCATCATCACCAAGCCCTTATTATATGAAATGTTAAAGGGACTTATCTAAGAAAAAGAAGATAAAAAATATGAACAGTAAAATGACAGCAAAGTCACAATTATTAATAACCACACCTAAAACAAAAACAAAAACAATCTAAGCAAACTAGAATAGAAACAGAACCACAGAAATGGAGATCACATAGAGGGTTAACAACAGGAGGGGGAGAGAGGGGGAAACGGTACAAAGAATAAGTAGCATAGATGGTGGGTAGAAAATAGACAGGGGGAGGGCAAGAATAGTGTGGGAAATGTAGAAGCTAAAGAACTTATGACACGTGGACATGAACTAAAGGGGGGAATATGGGTGGGAGGGGGTGTGCAAGGTGGAGGGGAGTGAAGGGGGGATGGGACAACTGCAATAGCATAATCAATAAAATATATATTTTTTAATTTAAATTACTTTTCAAATGGATTCCACCATTATCTGGGTGGGAATGTGAATGGATAACCAAACTGAGTAGTTTTTTCAGATGAACCTTAGATGATACACAACTGATCTGGCTAATTATACTCTCTTGTTGTTTAGTTGGCTTGTTTCTGATATTTTTCTCATGGAAAGGGCTTAACTTTATTTTTTGGTTGGCTTTTAAGCAATGAGGCTTCTATATTGCTCATGTTTGTTTGGTTTTTATTTTTTTTTTTTACTTTTACTCCTCTGGGGGTTTTTATTTGTATCTTAAAACTTCTAAAAGAAGTAGGATTTTCAGTTGATTAATTCGACAGTATAGGTAGTGATACATATATAAATGTGTTTCCAAAAACATGATTTGTTAAAGGAAGTAACATTTGAAATTGAAAATAACAGCTTATTTGCAGACTTTAGTGTCTACCCTATGTTTTCAGTGTACCCTACCTTCTTAACTAAAATTGCTTTGTATAGTGGAACCTTTTACTTATTAAAGCAATGTTCATTTTTTGCATGTAATTTGTGAAGTAAATGCTTCCTCTCATAGTAGATAAACTCTGAAATCTCTTAATACAGCAATTTTCAACCAGTATGACACAAGAGTTTTTAAAACATGCAATACCTAACTATTTGGTCAGGCACACAGTCTTTTCCCTTAGACTGTCAAGTAAAAAAACAAAAAACTGACAACAGCCAACACAACAATAGCTGTCCAGTGTGAATGAATCAAAATTATACCTATTTTTTGTCAGATTGACAAAAAATATAATATTTTTTGGTGTGACGCAGAATTTTAGTAATTAGTTTATGTGTGCCGTAAGATGAAAAAGGTTGAAAATCGCTGGCTTAATATAATAGAAGTCTATGCTGGTAGTTCTGTGTGTAAAATGGGGAGGGAACACTTCCCGTTCTGTAGGATCAGAGACTTAAGCTGATAGAAGCTCTGCTGCTGCCTTTAACACATGTTAATGGCCCAAATCTGGTCAGAATGCGGGGCAGCGAAAGAGTGGAGAACACAGTGGAAGATTTTATCAGCCAGGCCCAGAAGTGATGTGAATCACTTCCATCCACATTTCACGGGCCTGAACTCAATCTCATGTTTCCACCTACAAGCAAGGGGGGCTGGGAAATGAGGTTCCTGTAATAATTCTATTTCATGGATGGGGAGCCTGAACCTTTAATGGACAGCCAGTCATTTACAACTTCCATCATTACTAAGTTGGACACACAGAGTTGCAACTCGAACACAGGAAAGGGCATTTTTTGGAGCTGGACCTTTTACCATTCAAAGAGGTTCTGATTGTCCAGTGAAAATATTTCTAATTTCTTCTGTCTTAACCTTTCCATGGCCTATTTTTCCTGTCAGTTTTTAGCATCGGAGACCCTATGAATTTTATCGATCAGAGGTTCCTGCTTATCATTTTCCCCGAGAATAGTCCCTGCTCATCTCCTTCTGGTCACTCCCATTCCAGGGCAGGTCTCCATCTTCCTTCCAGCTTTCTGATCCCCCGCCTTTTCTGGTCCCCAAACACTGACAATCCCCAGCAGCCTGTCCTGCAGTCAGGGCCTTAAGCTTCACCGGGCCCAACCCCTTTCTGTTTTGCTAGTGTGATAGTTCATTTTCTTTCCTCAGACAGCAGATGAGGGAAGTAGAGAGGCATTTAAGCAGCTGATGAGTGCTTAGCACTTCAGATAGAAATTGTTCCCTTATAACAATGTCTCAGCCAGATTTTAATAGACATTTTTGCCTTGGGTAGTACTGTTTGAGGGCTGATTCCTAAACTAACATTATAGAAGAGTCTCTAATTTTATGTTACCTTTCATAGTACATTCATAGTTAACTGCAATGGCCAAAGTCTAAGCTAAGCAGTATCTCATGCTTCATTTGTCATATTTGCCCTTATTTCTGCTCTTACGTCTGTTTTAACTAAATACATGTCTCTACTGCTCTCATCTGGAGGCCTTGAATTTTTCACATCTAAAGACTTAACTTCAGCCTCAGCAAGAACTGTATAAGGTGTGACTATAAAGCAGGGGTTAGCAACTTACAGCCCATGGCCAACGTTTGTAAATAAAGTTGGGCTGGAACACAGCCATGCCCGTTTATATACAGATGGTCTGTGGCTGCTTTCACATTACAATAGCGGAGTTGGGGGCTGTGACAAAGCCCACTCAAAGCTTAAAAAACGTACTATTTGGCCCTTTACAGAAAGTTTGTTGGCCCTTTCTCTACAGAGACAACTTGCTATGGATTTGACACATGGTCAGGATTTTGAATAAGTAATATTTCACATACAGAGGTTAAGGGAGACACAAAGAGAATGTTTTTATTAAAAAGAATAAATGAATGAAACAGTAATATGAGTGAGAACGATAATCAGCTTTGTTTTGTCAGAGCGTACAACCCAGGAAGAACTGATGGGAGAGGAGCCGCGGAGGCAGACAGGGAGGGGCCAGGCCCAAAAGACCCTTAACGACTTCAGGTTAAGCAAGATAGATTTTCCTTCTGTAAGTTAGTATTTCTCAAAGTTTTCTCAGTCAATGTTGATAGATGTGATGGCAGAATAAGAGAGAAGGTGCCTTATGGCTTCAAATATTTGGAAATCAACATTCAATAATTGCTGCAGGACTTCTCAGAGCCTTTAAACTTTCTTGGCTAATTTATTCTCAGAACTAGTACTCTCCAAAACACTTTGGAGAGTCTTGCTTGAACAATAGGCAGCCAATGGAAGGATTTAGGCTGCAGGCCGATGTGACCAGACCTGTGTTTTAGAACTGTTTTGGCAGTTGTATGAGGAATGGGTTGTCAGGAAGGAAGACCAGGTGCAGGGAGACAAGATAAGAAGCTAGTGCAACAGTCCAGGGGAGCGGTGATGGGGAATAATGTATTATTTCACAACGCTTATTTGTGAGGCATGTCTGTTATTTAAAAAAAAAAAAAAAAAAAGTAACAGTCTTAGCTTGTATAGAGGTTTCCTGACCGAAAGTTCCCTCAGGATCAAGGTCCTGATTGCCAGGAACCACCTAAAGTCTGCGGTTTAGATTGCTTGCCGTAGGTCTCATCCCTAGCCACTCCGTGCGTTCAGACCTGACACCTGGTTGTGATTTTCAGTTCTTGCAGATCACCTAGGTTATCACTGCTTTGGGGCCTTTGGCCGCTTTCTTTTTGCCTACAGCATCTTAACTCCCTGGTGTCTGCCTTGCTCCATTCCCTTGCCTTGCCTTCCAGGATCCGGGCTGCCTGCTCGAGAGCTGGTTCTGCCACCTTGCTTGTGTATGCCTACCTGCCCTCCCAGTGTCACTGCCCCGTTTGCTGACAACCGGGCATCATTGCCCCGCAGTGGGGCTCCACCCTACTTCCCTGGCCCATGTGCTTCCTGAGGTCAGCCTGCCCTGCCTTTTCCACTTTCCACACCAGGTTTTACCATATGCAGAAAATCCATTTCTTAATTACCTGCTGCTGCTTTCTGCCTGCAACAGCTAACCTTGCTGCAATTCACTGAGCCAAAAATTTGACAATAAAGACAAAATCAAATTCTACCTGATACTTTTTTCCCCTGGGGGTTTCCAAGACTTCTTTATACTTCCCTCAGGCTTCCCTTGGACTGAGTGGTTTCACTTTTCCCAAAATTTCTGCTCAGAAACAGATTTGGGGATAAAGCCTTTTGAAAATGACTGTACCCATACTTTATTCTCCCCTTGTCCCTTACCACATTTGAGGTATTCTATCCTGTATTTTTACCTTTATGAGGAGAGAAAGAAAGGATGAGTCAAGGCATCTCAGAAAACCAGACCAGGATTGGGACTCTTGAGGAGAATCTGATTCTCCTCCAGTCTGGCCATTGCGACTCCTCTTTTATTTCTGCCATGTGGCCTGAAGGCACTCCTGTCACAGGGCTATTCAGCCTTGTCCAGTTAACCTTGTTATTCCGTGCAGAGCACACGCTGTCCCAGGAGTGGTCCAGTTGGGAGGGGCCAGAGAGGTGCTATGCCAAGAGATTCCAGGGAGAGCAGAGGCCGCTCGAAAGAAGGGGTGTTAAGAGCCTTGGTCAGAAGCCGGCTGGCTTGGAGAAGCATAGAGTGGTTTGGCTGGAAGGTAATGGATACCCTTTGTCCTGCAGAGACTACCAGATCCTGCCTCTGGGCTCAGCAGAGATCAAGCTTGTGTGTATTTCAGCCACATGCCTTCCTCAGTACCCCTGCAGTCCCTGGCTGTGGTCTAGTCTTTTGCTGGGCCAAACTATGCGATTTCTTTCGGTGAGCTGGCAGCCACACGCTATGAGCTGGACTGAACAGTGTATGTCCCTGTTCCCTTGCCTCGTTATTTTACAACTAAACAATCAGCATATTTCCGTGAAAGCCTGTCTCCTTTCCTGAGTTCTGAACCACTATTCATTCAGGAACACATTTTAAACTTTCTTGCCCTAATGAATGTCAGACACACGTTTGGGAGAAGAAAAAGGATGGCTCTGTAAAGGAACAGTTACCTCTAAGTGATAAAAGATGTGAATGGGCTCCCCAAGTACTTGCTCCTAATTATTCCACTTCTGAGAGACTTGACTGTTAAGACCCAAGCTAGCTCTAGAAACATTTGAAGCTTCGTGTTTCCATCTGGCCAGGAGGATGCTGAGCTTACAGAATTCCTAGCCAACTCAGACTTTTCTTTAGAATTGAGACTTGAGGAGGGCATTTCTTTTTTTTTTTTTTCCTTTCTTTTTTTCCAGAAAAGCAACAACAGTCAGTGTCAGGTAATTCTTTTCAGGGAGTGTGGTCTTCTGTTAATTTGATTTTTAAACCCTCAGGTAAGAAAAGTAGACTGATCTCTAAAAAGTCGATCAAAGTTGATAGAAACCACATTGAAGGGAAAGGCTACCCTGTTCCTCTGAGTTCTTCTGACTGATTTCACTTACCAGTCTCTTGTGTATATGTGGATGGAAATAAGAATTTCAAAGGTCAATCTTCCAAAAGTACTATAACAACTAACTATATTGAAGTTCTCTAAGTTTCTTTCAAGATGGGACAAGCAAGCAATATTTTAGTTGTATTTTGGCAGACCCCAGAATATTTGCATGATCTGCCCAAATTACTAATAATGATTTAATTGAAAGGAAGAGAGAAAGACAGACATAGAAACAGAAGGAAGGGAGAAAGGAAGGGAGGGAGGGAAAGAGGCAGGGAGGAGGGGGAAGGAAAAGAGGGAGAAAAGAAAAAATAAGTAAAAAAGGAAAGAGAGAGGTATTCACTTGTGTGGAAAGTAGGCAAGGCAGCTGAAAGGGACCACCCAATAACACACTAAGCTCCCCGTACCTCAAGTCTTCTGAAAATGGGAAGTCAGAGAAGAAGGGAACAAGAGAATTTGGATGGTGATCAATAGCCTCCCAGAAAGTGAAGAATCCAAACGTTACTCCTTTTTCTTTCCATGTTCTTTTCCAGGGCTTAGAGTTGGATAAGGGTTTCATACAGTTATCTCTGATCATTTCCTCGGGACATACAAAAGTTGGAATCCTGCACATTCCCATGTTCAAATAAGTCATTGTTACTACACTGGTCATCTAGAAAAGACTGTCGTTTACCCCTACCTCTCTTCAGCCTGAACACCTGTGTTTCGAGCCATTGTCTCTTCCTTCCCCTTATTCCCCATTCCACACCCATTTACTCAGGGGGTTTATAGTGGTAGATATCTTCCAATCTTTTTAGTATTTATTTATAAACTCCAATTCCTTCTTACCTGCCTTGAAAAATGCCCTGAGCTGTAAAGTAGGTTCTAAGTATTTTTTCTATCTAGATCTCCTTACTTCTAGATTCAAGATATTGTGATCACTTGCTAATATTGTTTGACATTTTATTGACAATTTTCATTCCAGTGACCACTGGGCAATTACAACAATGTTTATCACTTATAAAGTATGGCCCAGCCCTCCTTCCTCCCTGATTTAATCTGATGTGATCAGTAGATGGTTCATGCTACATGGCATGCTTTGATATAGGAGACTAGAAAAGCAATACGTAATGGGATTAGAGAAAAGTGTGGGCCTATTTGTCATCTCAGTCTCTCTCTAGATACTGAAAAACCTCTGTGGAATAAGAAAACTGATACTCCTGTACACTGCCCACTGAAATCTAGCAACATTTTCAAATAGAAGTCGATAATCCAAATGCAAAACTTGTCTTAGAGTTTCATCCATATTATTACTGTTAAATGATTACAGGTTGAACAGAATAGTTACCATGCCATTTTGTCTTCAGTAAAAGACTTAAACATATATATTTTCTCCCTATGTGTTTGTGTCCAAAAAAAAAAAAAAAAAAAAGCTAAAATGTATAGATTAGCAATCCCCTATTAGATTCTGTAATAATCTGGCACCGCACACGGAAGGCGAATAATTAAAATTGTTAACCTACACAAAGGTACATTATACATTACAAATATTATCAGAAAATTATCCATCTGGATAATACATGGATAGATGTGATAGGCACACGAGTGTGTGTTTAAACAGCACCACAAAAAATTCTTAAAAGGGGAATAATCATAGCAATATACAGGAATTTCCTGAATTCTTAATAGATCAAAAGAATTTAAGTGTTGCCATTTATAGTGCAAAAGCAATAAGTTTGTTGACCTGCAAGTCTCATTTGAAGGACCTCTCAAAGACTGGACGTTCCATAAAAACCAAATGTGGGCAGTATGTTTTCTAGTGGTCCACAGTGATAAACTTTCAATGGTTAGAAAACTTTTACAAATGTTAACTGACTAATCTTCACAACAATTCTGTAGGAGGCAAATATTTTCAATGGTTTCATTTTACCAATGGAATCTGAGTCAGAGAGAGATTAAATGATATGCCAAAGACCTCAATTAGACAAAGTGTCAGAATGAGGATTAGGACACAAAAGATTCTGATTTTCAGTTCTCATCATAAATCACAGAAGCAAGATGAAATACACGATAACAGTTTTTTTTTTGACAAATAAGATCTCATGAACCTAAAACTTCTAATGCAAGCAATTTTTATATTGCCAATAATAAATGTCTATATTAAGTAAATCACATAATCTATCTCATATCCGTGTTGAAAATAAATCTTCTAGTAAAAAATGTAATTCAAAAATCAGGAATTAATATATGACTAACACAATCAGTTCTCAGAATGGTGATTGTGGTGGTTGCCCTGAATAGACACAGTCTATTGTGCCCTATGTTATAAACTCATGATATCCACACTTTGCAGGGGTAAGAACTCACCAGGTTCTGTCCAGGTACCAATATCATAAGTGACCTCAGGCTCACATCATAAGCTTTCCTTTGTTTATTACTACCTCTAGTCTGAATCAGCTAAACTAATTTGAGCAAAGAAGGAAATGAAAAAAAATGGGGGAAAGAGAGAGCGAAAAAGAGAGAACACTTTAAGATGATCATGGATGTGTAACCTTTTGAAATTTTATTCTATGTATCTATATTAGTCTGGGTTCTTCAGAGAAATAGAACCAATAGTAATACAGGTTCAACAACATGGGTTTGAACTGCATGGGTCCATCCATGAGGGGTTTTTTTTACAAGCATACAGTCAGCCTTCTGTATCACTAGGTTTTGTATCCATGGAGGTCCACCTGTATGCATTGGTCTATGCCATTTTATAAAAGGGATTGAGTATCCTTGGGTTTGGGCTTCCATAGGGGTCCTGGAAGCAATCTTCTGAAGATACTGAGGAACAACCGGAGTTAAATTTTCAGGGAGTCAAAAGTTGTATGTGGATTTTCAACTGTGAGGGGTTGGTTTCCTAACCCCTGCATTGTTCAAGGGTCAGCTGTATAAATAATATAAAGAGATTTATCATCAGGAATTTGGTCACACAGTTATAGAGGCTGCACAGTCCTATGATCTGCAGTCAGCAAGTTGTAGACCCAGGAGACCAATGATGTAGTTGTAGTCTCAGTTCCAAGGCCTAAAAACCAGGAGGGCCAATGACATAAACTCCAGCTCAAGTCCAAATCCAAAGTTGGGAGAAAACCAATGTCTCAGGTCAAAGACAGTCAGGAAAGAGAGTGAATTTTCCCTCCCTCCATGTTTTCGTTCTGCTCAGGCCTCCAGTGGAGTGGATGAGGCCCACCCACACTGGGGAGGGCCATCTACTTTTCTCAGTCTATAGATTCAAATGTTAATCTCACGCAGAAACACCCTCACAAACCTACCCTTAATAATGTTTGACCAAATATCAGGGCGCAACATAGTGCAATCAAGTTGACACATAAAATGCATGATCACAGCATCTTTTTCCAACTCAGATAATACCAGGCAACAAAGGATAGAAGAGCTAATACTCAACTTTTGCAGTTAATAAATTTATTTTTCAAATGTTGCTAATAATGCATAATGTTTACTATGTATAGGCACAATTCTAAGTACTTTATAAATATTAACTCCATCCCCATAACAACTCCATGAGACAAGCACTATTATCATCATCCCTATTTTCACAGCTGAGGAAACTGAAGCAGGGAGGGTTCCAGATCCTAAAGCAGTGTGTAGTAAAGCCATGAGTCAGTCCCAGCAAGTCTGGCTCTAAACTCTATGCTCCTAACCACTGCACTATACCTTGAAATTCATGGCAGAGCAAGGTTTGAGAAGAAACTTTTGGAGACCCAAAAGGCACAACCCTGAATAACTCTGAGCACATAGTTGATGCTATAAGCAATAAATTTAGAAAAAAAAATGATGCAATGATGATCGAAGTATGAGGTTTTTCATGCCCCCCAAAAAATTTTGCATTGCCCATGCAGAATGGAGATCCAAGCAAAGGAAGACTGTGCCTCACTTCCCAAGTGGAACCTGAGTAGGCATGAAGCCTCTTGTTGCTTCGCTCCCACACCCTTGGCCAGCACAAAAGCAGAGAAAGTAAAAATGGGGTCTGGCGAGCATGTCAGGCAGCATGGGCATGATAAAGCTTCTCCAAGTTTTTCAGGAGCATCAGAGGCAAGCAATCTGACATTTCTGCGCTTCCCTGCCTTCTACCCTAAGTGGGGTGAAAAGGATAGGCTCAAGGGAACTGCAAGCAGCCTTGCAGTCTTTTGCCAGGAGTGTGGGCTGGAAATGTGAGTCCAGAAGAGAACAAGGCTATCTTGAGGATGTCAGCAGGGATGCATACTATGCCCAGAGACCAGTGAGTGCCACTGTGAATAAAGGATCATTTGTGAAGACCACTAGTCGCCTAGCTCATGAACACCATGGTATGACTTAAAGACTCAGAACTTGGAGGTAACCCAAGGAAAAAAGGGTGGGAAAAAATCCTGAACTGGCTGAATAAATGATTGACTGAATTAACCTGAGTTAAATAAAATTGAAATTAAGTTTGGTTAGAGGAAAAAAGTTACTTTTATTTTTTTGCACAGCTGATTTTGCAGCCTGAGACTTGTACTTCCTCAGCTATAAAGAAATAAAAACTTGTTTACCTTTGCAACCATACTCTCTCTCTAAAGGCCAAAGGAAAATCTCCAAAATTGTTTTGAGAAATAACATCATTATTGGACTAAGTATATGGCTTCCCAAAGGGATTATTTTATAGAGCAATGCTCCTTTCTATAAGTGCTCATTCTGCTCTATTTCTTTAAAATGTTAGTCTCATTAGCTCCAACCAATACTCATACTACAGACCTGGTCCTGAAAATGATTGAAGGTAGTTTAGTGATGGTTGCTGTCCATTAATTTGAATAAAATTGCTAGATTCGAGGCTAGGATGGAAAAAATTTAAGGTTTTGTGAAGTCAGGATCTAATTCAGCTTTGAGCTTGGCTACTACTCAAGCCAAAGCTTTGAAGCTTTTTGACATAGTGAAACAACATTATGATGAAGGATCAAAGGATGAAAAACCCAATGCAAATAAGAGTTGGTTCATGCATTTTAAAGGTAGTGATGTCTTACATAACATCAGGGAACAAGATGAAGCTGGGAGTGCTGAGGTAGCAGTTCGAGAGAGCAGACTTTCTGTCTGGGAGACAGCAAAAGCACTTTGTACCCTAATACCCGTGCTAGCCACTGGTCATAAGTGATGGGAACAAGAGAGTAACAAGGCTGTTATTGCTGAATCCATTTGTTTAAAATTCACCAAATAATCCTGGTCTCTCAAAAATGTGCTTAATGTTACTCGTGAAAATTTTCATAAGAAAATATTATTTTCAAATTCTGAATAGGTGTTTTCTTAACTCCTGACTTGTTAAAAAGTAGTATCATAAAGATACTGATTTGTTAAAAGCGGTACCATAAAGAAATGACCTAAGGTCATTTCTACTATGCCATTGTTACAGCGTGAAAAAAATAGATTTGTTTGGTTTACATGATTTTTCCTTATAGGAACTTCTGGCAGAAATGTAATTCATTACAAGTGTAAGGAATATTTCTAAGAGCTGGCACACTAAGACACAATTAAAGGATCAGTCTTTTAGAAATACATGTTTTCAGGGAAATTAGTCATTAAAACAGATGATGTAAACCAAATATTATAATTGTTGATGTTCAAAACTCTGCAAATTTAATAGATTTACTTTTGTAAAATTCAGGCTACTTCCTATGACTTTAAACAGATGTATTGAAGAAAATTCTAGAACTACATCTTTAATACTATCCTACTATACTTTTCCTAAGCAATCTACATGAGTTACAGAATGTCTATGAGCCTTCAATTTGGTTTTTATTAGCATTTGTTGCTTTAAATCAGACCTTTCAAATTATTTATATAAGGTTTTTTTTATTTAATATTCAAAATGATAGAACATATACATTGAACCACAGATAGGAACGTAATTCATCCTAGGATGAAGTGTGCCTTATAACACTTAAGTGGTTTATTAAACTTGTCTGATCTTATATTGGATAAATTCTACCCTTGACATCAAGACATGTGTATGATACATTTATCATGTTTAGGATTCTTCTGAATTATATAAACCATTTCTTCTGGGAATTGCTAAGAATTCTATCCTGAAGTTAAAATACACCAAGTATCCAAATATTTCTCTTAAATATGAGTTAGACTACCACACAGAATTATTTTAGTGGTCTCAGTTCCATCCCTGGTGGACAGTAGTACACAGAAAGAGAAACCACCTCACATAATTTGGCACTGTTTAGAACCAGCAGCTCTGATCAGGAGGAGCTCGTAATGAGCCCAGGGAGACAGAATGGCCTCTTATTAGAAGGAGCGCTGTCTCTCTCAGGCAAGGCTGAGGTTGGAAACTCTGGGAGGATCAAGCTGCAGCTGCTGGCTTCCTTTTCAACTTGGGGAAGGTGGAGGTCTTATTGGGACCGGGCTACCCACTTACTTCACAAATGGAGAGCTGGGTATTAAAGGAGAATGAAATGAAAGACCTTTTTGTCGGTATAACCTAATGAAGTTTATCATTTGGGGGGACAGTAAGTGACAACCTTCATTTCTATTTAGGTAAGGTAGGTACTAGAACTAGAGAATAGGGAAATAAAATGTGGTAGCCCAGGAAGGAACCTGAACTCAGTTTAGTTACAACATTGATAAACATGGCTAGTTTATCATTTCACTCTACTCCCACCGAGGTTTTACACTTATTTAAAATAAACACGACACATGCTTTATTTTAATAAAAGAACAAGCCAGGTAATTGCTATGGAGGAGAAAAGCTTCTTGTCTAAGATTATTAATCAGGAACATATTTTTTACTGGGAGAAAGGATATTAAAGCAAAAAGATCAAGGGAGCAGTCAGCTTTGGGATTGGTCACACCTGGGTTTGAGCCCCAGACCCTGGGTAGGAAGCCCTCTGCATCGCAAAGTTCTCCTTTGTAACATGGAGTCAATATTACCCCCCTCACAGAACTGCTCTGGATGCACGAGACCCTGCACAATGCCTGACGCAGAGAAAATAACTGAAGCATAAGGGTCATTTTCAAACTAGGGCTAGAATTCAGGACATCAGCGAATTTGGACAGAAAGGTTATTACACTACTACTTTCACTAACCTTTAACTGAAAAGTAGCATTTCTTAAATAATGCACGTAAACAATATTAGCAAATATAGAACCTGCGATGTTGACACTAATAGAAACCATAGGTATTTTTATAACGCAGTACAGCTACTTCAGGTATTTCAAAATTATTATTTACATTCATCCCTATTTTGAAATTATGGTAATTACTAGGCCTGCTGCTAGGTCTTGTTATTTAATGCATTAATAAAGAAACATAGGTACCACACTACCTCATACAATTGTTCTCAATGTTTTGACAGCTATATTTCAGTAACTGATTTTTTGTAACATTATCTATTTTACTTTATTTTCTTAAAAATGCTTTAGGTGAGAATTTAGAACATTCTGAAAAGCAGTCCAGAGGTTACCACACTGCTGATGCGTTTGCTCTGCCATCTGCCAGTGGTGTTACAGTCAGCCACCACAAGTGGACAAAGGTTCTATGGATTGGGGCAGTGAGTAGATGTGACCATTTTTCAGATGGATGTAATTTGGGCTGTTTTCTGCAAAAGTGATCAGTTTGGACTTGCAGTTGGTATTGGTTGATACTCAGCTGTTACTCATTTGATGAGACTTTTCCTTGAAATGCAGAATGAAAGGCACCCCTTACATTTCATCTTTTCTTGATCGCAAGCAAAATGAAAACAAGGGTGTGTCCAGGTCCTTGACCGTTACTGTCACATTCACATGTCCCAAGGATCTTAGAGGCTCATTAGGATTTTATGACACCAATTTGTTGGCTTTATTTGAGACAAAGGTACTGTGAAACAGATAAGAATCAGTGGCTTGTGAATCTTTTTTCCCAGCCATTAAAAATAAGAAATGAATTCAACCATTAGCTGGTTAATATTTTCTTACATCTCACTGGTTCTGAAACATGCCAAAATATGCCTACTTGCAACAGCTGGAAAGTTATACTGCAACTAAAATTATATTTCTTGGCTTCCTATGGAATGCTTTTTCTCTAAGAGCTCAGGAATAGTCTAACCAGTGATTTTTTAAAAATCTATGCCAATAATCCAACCAGAAATGTCACCGGTTTTTATGATAGGAAAAATATGTTTTACAATGCTATTTTTCTTTAGTATACATTTATGGCATATTTCTTATTCTAATATGTGGATTAAGTACACGAAAAATAAATATCAGCATTATAATTTATGATGTGGCATATGTAAATCTGAATCTATTTTTCTTGGTTTAGTACATATAAAGACAGGGTTCACTCCTTTTCATATATACAACCTTAAAAATAAATAAGACAACACAGTATGTGTTAATATTCTACTTACAGCAACATTTATTTCAAAAGGAGATAGAATTTGACTAACGTTCAGTGCAAACTGGTTTTAAATGGCACCAACACTGTCCTTTAAAGTATTGTTGAAACAAATGTGCCATTGACTATATGCATCTGTCCTCACTTTGCGAAGTATCTCTGAGGCAGATAGTTTTTAATCCAAAAGACATGCTCTCATCTTCTTTTAATTGTCCCCTTCAATATTTACTCTGAACTGTAGGAAAGTAGATTCCCACAAAATGCATTTCCTAGTCTGGCTTTCAGTGTAACTTTTATTTTTGCCACAACTTGGTCTACTTTATACATTGAAGTAGAGAAAGACTTCATTGAGTACTTTATTCTAAAAGAAGGCACTTTATGTCAGTAATACAGTTCAGATGGAGTCCTCCTTTTGTGGGATTGGCATAATAGAGGTTGGGCAAAATTTTCCTTTCTGTCTTATTCAAGTATTCTGTCTACTACAGAATAGAAATTCTAGATATTCAACTTCTGCAACAATTTGATCCTTTTTCTTGCCAATACAAATCACCACATGGTGTTTGATGTCTCCTGTGCTCTGTGTTTATTCACCGATTTATTCATTAACTGAACATCAAAAAAATTTTCTGTACCTAGATGAATAAATGAATTGATTGCAGCTCCACCCTTGGGAAGATTTTTCCTCTTCACTGTCTTTCAAGAAAACCACTGAACTATAACATAGCTACCACTCATTTTTGTCTTGCACCCATATACCAAGTTAGCTTATCTGTAAATCAAACTCAGATTTGTTATTCCTCCTTAAGGTATACAGAATACACCTTTACATCCTCCCTGTACAAATATAGATGTGATTAGCAGAGAAGTCCTGGTGTGACTGTGGTGGGTGACAAGGGGATCTGAGCTCCCTGCCCAAGCAGTTTGTCTGAGCTCTGCCATTTCCAACTTAAGGTAGACTATTGCTGCTGCTGAGCCAATCAGACTTCCTGACTTGGTAGTTCTGGTAGAACACAGCCAATACTGGGCAGCTATAGGTGCACAGTCAATTGGTATACTACAGTCAAGTGTTTTGTCTCTACCAGGGTCTGTTAATCAAAAGGCATATAGTTCTCTGCTGTAGAAGACAGGACCTTGTTCCAAAAATCCCAGCGGCCTCCACTGCAATTCTCACACAGGGGTTTGTCATCTCTCACCAGCTTATTTCTAGTGGCCTTGGTGAGGGGTGTGTCCTCTGGGTTCTCTCATTGACAATAATCCTCTAGTAAGCCTTTTATGACATAATACATCTGTTCCAGCTTGACTGCTTCCACTAGACTCTGTATTCATTCCTGTATCATGTGCTGAGAAAACTCAGGCATTTTCATTCCACTCAGCATTGACTAGCACTTCCTCTACACTTCTACGAGCCATGCTAGCAGTGAATTTGTCTCATTCCCTGGGGTCCTTGCCAGCATGTTAAACCCTGTATCTCAAATCCAATTAGTTCTTGGTTATTAGGTCATATGTTCTGGCTCCTTGGTCAAACACCTTCAACATCCAATCCGTTGGCACTTTCCTTGCCAATGCTGGTATAAGCTATCCAGTTCTTACCACTTTTTCAGTGTATAATCTCCTTCCTCTCTTATCGAGCCTAACATATCCCTGACTGGTGATGCTGGAACTTAACTCTAGTTTTTGACTTGACAACCAGACCTGGTGGAAGCAACTCCTGAAGGGAACACCTGTTGCATTTCAGAAACAGTTTCTTAACATGTCAGTAAATAAGGGAATCGAAAAGCTATGGCACATTTACACAATGGAATACTACGCAGCAGGAAAAATAAGGAACTCTTACTCTTCACGACAGCATGGATGGAACTGGAGAGCATTATGCTAAATGAAATAAGCCTGCTGGTGAAAGACAAATACCATATGATCTCACCTATAAGTGGAACCTAATCAACAAAACAAATGAGCAAAACAGAACCAAAGACATGGAAATGAAGAACAAACTGACAGTAACCAGAGGAGAGAGAGGTGGGGGGTAATGGGCAAAAGAAGTGGAAGGAGCAAATCTAGGAATAGGAGAAAAGGACTCATGGGCAGGGACAATATGGGGGGGCGCAATTGACTGTGGGTGGGGGCAGGGCAGGGGAGAGCCAGGGGAAAAAGATGCAACATAACTATAGCTAAACAACAATAAAAATGATAAAAAATAGAAGTTTTTAAAATTAACAAAAAAGAAAAAGTTTTTGTCATGTCTTCTAATGTGTTGCCTGGGAAAATGGAGCACCCATTCAGTCTCCAAAGGTCCAGGGTGGTCTGCAGAGCCAACATCCTCAGGGTCATTCGTCCAGAAGTCCCTATCTGATGTTTTGAGGCCCGAGTTTTCCTGATCAGGGTCCTGGCTTTAGCAGAACAGACTTGGTCTGGCTGAACATTCAAACATTAAATATGTCTCGGAGCCCTGGGACTCTAACTATCAGATCCCACATCTGCCACTCAGCTATGTAAGCTATTCCATTGAAGGAGATAAAGCCCTCTCTGTAAGCTACTAAAGAGGACTTCTGGCTCTCCCACTTAGCCTTTAACCTTGTTAACAGCCCTCATTCTCTCGGTATCCCTCTGCAGGGTGTCAAAACAATTTAGCAGTATCTAGTCAACTCTACTGCCATTGCGGGCATTGCCCATCCCTCTTCCCACTTTTTGTCAAATGCAGAAAGCTTTATACACTCATTGGTGTTCTTCTTTACCAGGATACTTTTTCACCTCACCATCAGTGAAATCTTTACCAATGGGCCACCACTTTGTGTTAGGGATTATCTGCATCCCACCTGTCACTCAGAATGATTTTTTTGGCCAGGTGGTGAGTGAGCAGTCTTCAATCCCCATATTGCTGTCTGTGTTATCAGATGACTCAGGACACAACTTGTTAATTCAGGTCCTCAGAAAAGCAGGCACAGAGGATTACTGTACAAGAGATGCTTGTAAGGGATAAAAGGGAGAGAACCACATGTGGAGAGCCTGGGACCAAGGTGCACAGTCTGACTCCTGTGAATGAGAGAGGTGGGGAAAGGTGGGCAGGCAGAGCTACACATTCTAAGATAGTTTCAGCCGAGTTGCTGGGGCTCCTCTAGCTTTTTTTAGAATTGACTTATTCTGTAAGTTTAAGGTCTTCAATGTGATGATTAAATACATGTACATATTGTGAAGGATTTACTACAGTAAGATTAGTTAACACACCCTCACCCCACCCAATTACTACTTTGTCATTGTTGTTGTTATAGTTACAACAACAAAGATCTGTTCTAGAGCAACTGTCAAGTACAATACAGTATGGTTAACTAGAGCCATTAACCTCCTTGGAACTCATTCATCTTATAACTAGTAGTTTATATCCTTTGACTAAACATCTCCCCATTCTCCCTCCCCTTGGCCCCCAGAAACTACCATTCTACTCTCTGCTTCTGTGAGTTTGGAGAGTAAGCCTTTGTATTTGTTGCAGGAATGAGCTTACTGTGCTCATTCACTGAGGAGAGCAGTTCTTGAGAAGTGTAGTCTTAGTGCTAATGTGGGAATGGATGCAGAAGTGCAGCAATGGACCATCAGTCAAAAATGCACCCCACAACCAGAGTTTGGCATGATGCATTTTCCTGGCTGCTATGTCATGGAATTGTGTTTCTTTCCTTCTGAGCACTTAGTTACTGTCTTCTTCACCAGATTATAAACATCATGAGAGCACATGCTGTTTTGTTCACCATTGTATTTCCGGGTCCTAGCACAATACCTGGCCCATACTGATTCTCAAATCTTTTTTTAATGGCTGTTGAAAGATATGCTACTCCAAAACATACCTTTGTTACTTTGCTTTCAAAACAAGGAGATGTTCTACTACCCAAAACAGAGGGTATTGCCACCAACATCACAGTGTATCTTGGGCCTAGAAACCTGAAAAGGGTGAAAGTCCACCCACAAGCTACCTCTGAGCCATCGGTGGAGGTAGCACTTGTTTCCAGAACTGCAGTCTTGTGTCCCTGCACAGGCTCCCTTTTGAGCATCACCCCCTTCTCCTGTCTTCCTTCTTACACCCTCTTGCTTTTATTCCCAGTCAAAATCTTCTCTACAGAAATATAAATGAAACAGAAGTGAAAAATGGACTGAAACCTCTAAAATAGAACTTTCTACATGGTGGGGCTATGGAGATAGAAATAGATATGTATTTGGGGAGAAAGCAAGATCATGATAGCATACTTGATTACAACCTGTGTTACTGTATGAGGCCTTGCAATCCCAAAATAGGCTGTTAACTCGGCAGTCTAATCACATTTTCTGGTCTAAGAAACAAACTTTCAATATAGGAAAGGGATCCTATGCAATACTTGCACTAGCAGTAAGAAGAGACCCACATTTTTTAAAAGCTTATGGAAATGAAGCAAGACCAAGAGCTATAGGATATCACTTTGAATATGCTGACGAAGCTCAGTTTTAAACAAGTTCCTTACCTAGGCTGCTATAGTTGCTGACCGGTCCCCAGCAGCAACAAACCCATAGTGTATGTTATCTATTGCAGTGTTGACAATGGAAATACATGTCAAGACAAAAATTATATTCACATCTCTATTAGTGCATATAACATGTTGCTTTGAAATTATTTGTTTACGGCTTTGTTTCTCTCAAAAGGAGGAATTTCTCAAAGGTGAGGTGCCAACTTACACATATTTATGGCTCCAGGGGCTAGGCTAGTGCCTGGCATGTAAGAGGCTCTTAGTAATTATTCATGAGTGAATAATCAAATGAATAATTATTACAGAGAAAGATCTCAGACAAGGTCCTCACAGCCCAAAATATAGTTGTCCAGAGTGTCAGAAGTGTGTAAATAATTCATTCAGATTCCTCCTTGACCCTCCCAAACTACATAATTCATTACCATCTCCCCCTATCCATTTTCTATTTGGTAGGACCAGCTTTGGTGTTAGGTAATACATATGTAATAGAAATTCTAATTACCAGTTAGACTCATCTGCTTATTATGATACTAGTCTTTTATTAAAACTAGATTTTACTTTACCATGCTCTTGGCTATAAAATAGAGCTCTTTTACTTTCTACCAATTCTATTGGCACTCCTTTTTAATTCAAATACTGCTCTGGGATCAACAATGCAATAAGACATAATTATGTTTTAAGATCCATGAATTGGTTGTGAAAATGCAGGTATTTTCTCTCTAGGTAGTTTGCTCCAGGAAATACACTGAGAAGTATATTTTTATCTTGATGTATGGGGATTTACATAGAAACATACCCCCTTAGACTCAGAGACAGTATGTTGTAGAAATGCCGGAACAAATACCACCCATCACCACTTTATTATGTTCACAATGTACTCCATTATCATCAGTATGTGGGTATAAATCCTCATAAGAAACCTCCCAGTATTAAAAACCATAATTATAACATGTATTTATTCCAAACATATGTACCACCGTTTCAAACTACCCACCAGCTGAATATATTTTGCAGCTTTCAAACTTTGACTGGTGCAAAGATGGCTTTTATGAATGTGATTTATGACAATTTAGGTGCCGAAAACCATCGTAATTACAAGTACTGTAAATGTTTTCTCTCTGCTTAAGTAGCCTTGCTGAAGAGGACAGCCTTCATTTCCTGTGGGCTGGGCCTTTTGGCTCCAGCCTTCCCCGCAGCCAACAAGCTGCTCTGTTCCCAGTTCTGTTTCACCAGTAAAAGATTAACAAAAACTTTTCAGCGCTCGGTTTTCTTTTCCCTCTGGAGCTATCCATTTTCCCATCTCCAAAGAGGGCAGCCTCTCCTAACATATGTTGGAAATTGTTGTTCGACTTCACAGAGTATACAAACACAAGACTTTTCCCCGTTCGCGGTGCCAGAGCAGACGTTTCAATGGAATATTTCATTATAATCAGAGCCTTTGTGCCAGAAAATAGGCTTTTCAAATGAAATTCATGATTTTTTTTTCTTTTTTACCATGTGGTATCTGGGGTTTCTACAAAGCACAAGAGACTTGACTTTTGGTATAAAAAGTTTAAACTTTTAACCTACCTGGATTTGAACAGGATAATAAATCGTTAAGTAACGACTTTTTGCCAAATGTTAATAATCTTCATAAAAAGTAAAACCAGAGAGTGTGGAAAGGCTATGATACTTCGCACCTTCACGGCACCTTCCATGTCCATGTCGTTAATTGAAAGCCTCACTCTGTCTTCTGAAGGGCTCCGATGAAGCACCAAGTCACACACACACACACACACACACACACACACACACACACAAAATTGAGTGATTCACCCTGGATTACAAAGGAAGTCTGTAGGAAGACCTATGAGAGGATTCCTGATTTCCAGTTCCATGTTGTAGTCTAAAAAACCCCCAAACACTGCTCTTGTAAATTATACTGCCATCAGTACGTTCCTTGTTACTCTTTGTTTTCAGTAGCTATAAATTCAGTAGTTTAAAAAAATGGCTTTGGGAGAAAATTTAGCCAAAAATATCTCTAGTTTAGAGTCAATTATTTCCAAAAGACAATTAAAAAATCTGTAATTCAGCTACTTTGAGGATATAGACATGTCAAAATCCAAAGTTCATTTTCTTCTTGGTATGTCTTTGAATTTATAGGGAAATTAGCCATAGTACTTACTAATGTGTTAATTACTGATTTTTGGTTTCATTACCAAACCAACACAAAAGGAGAAGCCTAATCTAAGAATACACAGTAATTGCTATCAGATAATAACTTTAGCTTGACATAGCAGCTTTACTCCTAAGTTACTGCATAAGCAAATATAGAGAGATTTGCATATGGACTTTCCATGGAGACTTCCTGTACATCTGAAATACAGAGAAGCATGACTGGGAAGACTTGGAATCTGCAGGAGTGCTAGGCTTTTCTCTCCCCTCAGCTCTCAGAGCTCTGCCTGTTGGTCCGATAGCTTTGTGAATCAAATCTTAGCAACCAAGTAAGGTAACTCATAAATGTTTCTGGCGTTGCAGAATGTTATACTATAGCATTTTACATTACAAACATTGCTTTGCATTTGTTTAAATAGCTAAAGGGCCATTCATCTAAAGTCAATAGAGGGACAGGAATAACATGGAAAGTGACAGCCACTGAAAAGGAGCCACAACCTGTTGTCAAATAGAAAATGAACACAGAATGTATTCTAATCTAGTATACAATTTGCAATTCCTTGAAAGAGTGTTTCTTGCAATAAGTGATTCACAGATGATGCAAATCAGAAGCCCCTTTGGCTTTTGTTGCTGTCTTTATGAAATTTTAGTTGTGACAAGCTGGCTAGGTTGAACCCAAATGTTAAAAAGCCCATGGAATTTCCCATCCTCTCCTTTTTATTTTTCTATATACTCAAAAATATTATGTGCATGTATTATTTTTTATTGTGGAATTACCTCTACTTAAAAATGAAAAATTAGACTTCCGGCCAAGATGGAGGCATAGGCGGACACACTGTGCCTCCTCTCACAACCAAAATTAAGGACAACAAATATTTAGAAACAAGAAAAGAAGCAGAACTGATAGAAAATTGAACTGTACGGAAGTCCAACAACCATTCATCTGGACCGGTAAGAGGGGAGGAGTCGTGGCAGGAAAAAGTGGAGGTGCGGACCTGGGAACGCAGGCAGCAGTGGCTGGCAGTTCCCAGGCCCACAGGGGACAGCTGGCGGACCCTGGGCATGAGGAGGGGACAACTGTGCAGACCCAGTGAGGCCTCGCAAGGCGGCTGGCTTACCAGGTGGTCCCACATTCGCGTGCGCGCAGATGGTCCAGGTGAGGGGGAAGCGGCAGAAGGGACTGACCGGAGTCCAGGTGAGCAGAGTAGGCACCATTCTTCCCTCTCGGACCCTGCCCCCACCTATAGCATCACAACCCAGCAACTGGGCTGCCCCGCCCTGAGGAACACCTAAGGATCCACCCCTCACTATGTAATAGCCGCGACCAGACTAAAACCAAAACAAAACACCAAAAATGGCTCAAACCAGAGAACAAATCAAAGCCCCAGAGCCAATTCCTCTAAGCCATGAAGACATAGCCAACCTATCAGATGCACAGTTCAAAGCACTGGTGATCAGGATGCTCACAGAATTGGTTGATTTTGCTCACAAATTAGATGAAAAAATGCAGGCTACAATACATGAAATGAAGGAAGACACATGGGGAACCAATAGAGATGTGAGGAAAACTGGGACTCAAATCAATGGAGTGGACCAGAAGGAAGAAACTAACAACCAAATAGAAAACAAGGAAGGAACAAGAATTCAAAAAAATGAGGAGAGGCTTAGGAACCTCCGGGACATCGTTAAACATCCCAACATCCGAATTATAGGGGTCCCAGAAGGGGAAGAAGAAAAGCAACAAGTGGAAAACTTATTTGAACAAATAATAAAGGAGAACTTCCTCAATCTGGCAAAGGAAATAGACTACCAGGACATCCAGGAAGCTCAGAGAGTCTCAAAGAAGTTGGACCCAAGGAGGAACACACCAAGGCACATCGTAATTACATTAGCCAAGATTAAAATGGAGGAGAGAATTCTAGAAGCAGAAGGCATAAGGGGACAGTCACCTACAAAGGAGTTCCCATCATATTGTCAGCTGATTTCTCAAATGAGACCTTCCAGGCAAGAAGGGGCTGGAAAGAAATATTCCAAGTCATGAAAGGCAAGGACCTACATCCAAAATTGCTCTATCCAGCAAAGCTGTCATTTAGAATTGAAGGGAAGCTAAAGTGCTTCTCAGATAAGGTCAAGTTCAAGGAGTTCATCATCACCAAGCCCTTATTATATGAAATGTTAAAGAGACTTATCTTAGAAAAAGAAGATAAAAAATATGACAGTAAAAAGACAGCAAACTCACAGTTATTAACAACCACACCTAAAACAAAAGCAAACTAAGCAAACAGCTAGGACAGGAACAGAACCACAGAAATGGAGATCATATGGAGTGTCAGCAACAGGGGCATGGGAGGAGGAGAGAGGGGGAAAAGGTACAGAGAATAAGTAGCATAGACAGTGGGTAGAAAATAGACGGGGAGGGCAAGAATAGTGTGGGAAATGTAGAAGCTAAAGAACTTATGACACATGGACATGAACTAAAGGGGGGGTATGTGGGTGGGAAAGGGTGTGCAGGGTGGAGGGGAATGATGGGGGAGAAATGGGACAACTGTAATAGCATAATCAATAAAATATATTTAAAAAATTTAAAAAATGAAAAATTAGAGTGGTATTAAAATCAACATTATACATCAAAGAACAATTATAATTTTAGTGTGGAAGAGATTGCTAGACTAAGAATATTTCAAACTAACAAATGTGCACTTCATTAATACCCTCTCTATAGAGAAAACAAATGCTAACCATAATTTTTTAGGTTAGTCAGCCACAATGAATATTGAGAGGAGCTTGCTTCTGGTAGAATATAAACCCCAGTGACTATTCCAATTGAGAATTCAATCATTTCACAATATTTTCTATGTATTATGAACTCAAATTCCAGTTCCTCCACTGATTTATTACAATCACTTGAAACATTCTAAATATCTTTAAATTATATTTTTTTCTCCATTTAAACTTGAGACAGTTAATTTTCACAGGCTAAGTGTAAGTTAATACTTTCCAAAAAATTCCACACTTTCTAGGAAAGAGGTCTGGTGTAAAGATAAGAAAAAATTCAGAGACACTTGGAGGCCAGCAAGATGGCCGAGGAGTGAATGGAAGCCACACTAACCTCTTCCCAGGAAAAATCTGCAATTATAACTAAATTGTGGAGAAATCACCCAGAAAAAAACAACTGAACAATAGTGAGAGAGAAGCCTTGTAATGCCCAACAGACAGAAGAATCACTTTCAGCACAACTTGTCTGGTAAGGATCGTGGTGTAGACTCAAGAAGGCTGGCTGGGCATCCACAGGCAGCAGCACCAGAAGGGATAATTAAGCAGCAGATTAGATCCCTCTGAGAAGAATGGGCTCTAAACTGTAAGCTGGGATTCCCAGCCTAGAACACCAGAGCTCAAAAAGTACGTAGATAAGAACAGGCAGCAAAAAGCGAAAGAGTTGCTCTCTGCCAGAGACAGATAGCTGGAGGTGCAAAGAGACATTTAAAGGGTCAATGCACAAATTTTCATTTGTAGCTGCTTACCCACAGCTCTGGCAAAGGCGGGGGCAGAGTAGGCTAGAGACACCTAAGGAGAGACTGGGGAGGGAAGCTTTGGGGAAACAGCTGAGAGAGTAGCCTCTGGGATCCAAGTGCTGAGTCATCCCCCATATGGCAGCAGCCATCCTGTTCAGGCAGACCACTCTCCTCCAAGCTGTAGCAGCCTGAGGGGGAAACAATAGCCCCGACTCCAGGAGGGATTCTGCCCTACCCTATGGGGCTTAAGCCTCATGGCTGACTGCAGAGTGACTAGATTAACAACTGAAGGAAACAGCCATAGTGGATCCCTGGCAGTCTCAGAGCAGGCTGCCTAAGGTCAGACAGAGTGACATTGCCAGGGGCAAATCCAGAAAGAAAAACAGTGGTAAATACTAAAGTCTACTAAGATGAACTCCACTGTGGTCTTCTCTATAATTTGTGATATTTTCTATTCTACATAGCTTTCTAACATTCCTTTCTGATCCATCAAGTTTGTGCATATTAAGTCACTAGAATGTATACTATAGTTATTTCCTTCCTTTCTTATAATAGTCTTAATCTCTTTACACCCTTAACAATACTGATTCATTTGTAGTTGACAGTGGGATTGTGGGTGGGAGATATATTTGCAGATGTGGGTTTTTCCCCTGGGCTTTGTGGTTTTGTTCTGGCAGCACCTGCACAACAGCACACAAGACATGGTACTCAGAGGGACCCTTAGTCAAACAGCTGGAGGGAAGGACTCACCAAAGATTGACCCAACAATAATCAAAACCCAATTACATCAAAAGAGTCAACATAAACAGTATAAAGAGAATCCCAGGAGCATCAAGTTCCAGACATCAAGGAGACTGCACCACTGAATCTCACAGGTCTCCTACCATAGAAGTTCTCACCACAAACTCAGGAAGTGAAATCACATCAATTTATAAAGCAGAGGCAAACAAGAAGAGTCTCACAAACAATGGGAAGACAAAGAAACATACCTCAAATGAAAGGAAAGGAGGAATCCTCAGAAAGAATGCTAAATGAAATAGAGGTGAGTCAAATATCAGATATTGAGTTCAAAGCAATAATTATAAGGAAGCTCAATGAGCTCAATGATAATTACCAAAAACAATAGGGAAACCATGAGGAACTCATTGCAAACTATGAAAAAAGAAAAGGAAACTATCAACAAGAGGTGAGAGGAAATGAAGAATACAATTTCTGAATTGAAGAACACGATAGAAGGAATCAAAAGCAGGCTAGATGAAGCAGAAGATTGAATCAGCAAGCTGGAGGACAACAAAAAAACTCCCAGAAAGAGTAAGAAAAAAAAAAAAAACTTGAAACAACGAAGAGGGGTTATGGGAAGTGCAGGACAACATGAAATATAATAATATCCGTATCATAAGGATACCAGAAGAAGAAGAAGAGCAAGGGATAGAAAACCTGTTTGAAAAAGTAATGATGGAAAAGTTCTCTAATTGGATGAGAGAAAAAGTCACACAAATCCAGCAAACACAGAGAGTTCCAATCAAGAGGAACCCAAACAGGCCCACTTCAAGACACATCATAATTAAAATGGCAAAATTCCAAGACATAGAGAGAATTTTAAAGGCAGCAAGGGGGGCGGGGAAAGGACGTAACATACAAGGGATCCCTAATAAGACTAACAGCTGACTTCTTGATGGAAATGCTCCAAGCCAGAAGGGAATGGCAAGGAATATTCCAAGTAATGAAAAACGAAGGACTGCAACCAAGACTACTTTATCCAGCAAGGCTTTCAATCAAGATAGAAGGCCAAATAAGGAATTTTCCAGACAAAAGAAGTCTAAAAGAATATACCTCTATCAATCCAATTCTGCAAGAGATACTAAAGGGACTGCTTTAAGGAAAGGAAGAAAAAGACAGACAGAGAGAGAGAGAGAGAGAGAGAGAGAGAGAGAGAGAGGGGAACACAGGTACAAACATGGCAATGAATAAGTACCTATCAATAATAACCTTAAATGTAAATGGATTAAATGCCCCAATCAAAAGACATAGAGTAGCTGAATGGATAAGAAAACATGACCCAAATATATGCTGCCTACGAGAGACCCACCTCAGGACAAAGACCCACACAGACTGAAAGTGAAGGATTGGAAAAAAATATTCCAAGCAAATAGAAAAAAAAGAGCAGGGATCGCAATACTCATATCAGACTAAATAGATTCCAAAACAAAGGCCATAAAAAGAGACACAGAAGGACACTTCATAATACTCAAGAGAAGAATCCATCAAGAAGACATAAACATTATGAACGTATATGCACCCAACATAGGAGCACCAAAATATATAAGGAAAATCTTAGAGGACTTCAAGAAAGATATAGACAGCAACACACTTATACTACAGGATTTTAAAACCCCACTGTCAGAAATGGATAGATCTTCCAAACAAAACATCAACAAGGACATTGTGGCATTGAACAATGCCTAATCAAATGAACTTAACTGATATATATAGAACCTTTCATCTTTTCATGAAAAGAAGCAAAATACACATTCTTTTCAAATGCACATGGAACATTTTTAAAGATAGACCACAATAGGACACAAAACAAGCCTCAACAAATTCAAGAAAATTGAAATCATATCAAGCATTTTCTCAGACCACAAGGGCCTGAAATTAGAAACCAACCGCAAGGAAAAAACTCAAAAACACTCAAATTAATGAAGATTGTATAGCATGCTATTAAACAATGAATCGGTTAAGAATGAGATCAAGAAATAAATCAAAAAGTTTCTGTAAACAAATGAAAATGTACTCACAAAAGTCCAAAACTTAAGGGACACAGGTGAAGGCAGTCCTGAGAGGAAAGTTTATAGCAATACAGGCCTACCTAAAAAAGATAGAAACATTTCAAGTAAAAAAACCTAACCATACATTTACAAGAACTGGAGAACAACAAAACACAAACCCCAGAGCAAGTAGAAGGAAGGTGATAATGAAGATCAGAGCAGAATTAAATGACATAGACACTAAAAGAACAAGTCTGAGGATCAATAAATTCAGGAGTTGGTTCTTTGAAAAACAAATAAAATTGTCAAGTCCTTAAGCTAACTCAACAAGAAAAAAGAGAAAGGACCCAAATAAACATAATCAGAAATGAAAGAGGAGAGATTACAACAGGTACCACAGAAATGCAAAGGATTGTAAGAAATTACTATGAAGAGCTATATGCCGAGAAATTTGAAGACCTAGGTGAAATGCACAATTTCTAGAAAAATATAATCTTTCAAAACTGAACCAAGAAGAAGCAGAAAGCCTGAACAGACCGATAACAGCTGACAAAATTGAAGCAGTAGTAAAAAAAAAAAAAAAAACTCCTGACACACAAATGCCCTGAACCAGACGATTTCACAGGAGAATTTTACAAAACGTTGAAGGAAGAGCTATATCATGTCCTTCATAGACTATTCCAAAAAAACCCAAGAAGAGGGGAAAGAGTCTCAAACTCTTTATGAAGCCAGCATCATCCTAATCCCAAAACCACATAAAGACACAACAAAGAAAGAAAACTACATGCCAATATCGCCGATTAACATAGACACTAATATCCTCAAGAAAATATTGGCAAACCACATCCAGCAATACACTGAAGATCATACACCATGATTCATTCCAGGGATTCATTCCAGGGATGCAAGGATGGTACAATATTTGCAAATCAACAAACACAACACATCACATAAACAAAAGAAAGACAAATATCACATGATCATGTCAATAAATGTGGAAAAGCATTTGGTAAGATACAGCACCCATTTATGATTAAAAAAAAAAAAACCCTCAGCAAAGTGAGACTGGAGGGAGCATAACTGAACATAATAAAGGCCATATATGAGAAATCTACAGCCAACATCATACTCTACAGGCAAAAACTAAACATTTCCCACTAAGATCAGGAACAACACAAGGATGTCCTCTTTCACCACTTCTATTCAATATAGTATTGGAAGTCCTAGCCACGGCAATAAGACAAGAAAAAGAAAAAGGCATCAATTTGGAAAGGAGGAAGCAAAACTATCATTGTTTGAAGATGGCATGATAGTGTACATAGAAAACCCTATAGATTCCACCATAAAATTATTAGACCTAAAAGTGAATTTGGCAAAACAGCAATACAAAATCAATATTCAAAATTGAAGGAATTTTTGTATGCTAACAATCAAATATAAGAAACAAAAATCAGGAAAAAAATCCCATTTGATATAGCAACAAGAAAAATAAAGTACCTAGGAATAAACCTAACCAAAGAAGTAAAAGCTTGTATTCACAAAACTATACAACACCAAAGAAACAAACAAACAAAGGGAAGCATGTGCCATGTTCATGGACTGGAAGAATTAACATCATTAAAATGTCCATACTACCCAAAGCAATTCATAGATTGAATGCAATTCCTATTAAAGTACCAATGACATATTTCACAGATATAGAACAAACATTTCAAAAATTTATATGGAACCATAAACAACCACGAATAGCCTCAGCAATTTTGAGAAAGAAGAACTAAGTAGAAGAGATCACAATACCTGATATCAAACTATATTACAAGGCCACAGTAATCAGAACAGTCTGATTCTGTTACTGGTACTGGCATAAGAACAGACACATAGATCAATGGCATAGAATACAGAGCCCAGAAATGAATCCAAGTGTCTATGATCAATTAGTATTTCAAAAAGGGGGAAGAAGCATAAAATGGAGCAAAAATAGCCTCTTCAACAAATGGTGTTAGGAGATCTGGAAAGCTACATGTAAAAAAATGAAACTAACCACCAACTTACATCATACGCAAAAATAAATTCAAGATGGATAAAAGACTTAAATAAATCATGACACCATAAAAGTCGTAGAGGAGAACATAGGTAGGAAAATCTCAGATATTCCATATTTTCACCAATATGTCCCCTAGAGCAGAGGACATAAAAGAAAATATAAACAAATGGGACTTCATCAAAATAAAAAGCTTCTGCACGGCTAAAGAAAACATCAACAAAATGAAAAGAGGACTAACCATATGGAAAAATATATTTGCAAATGATACCTCAGACAAAGGTTTAATCTCCAAAATATATAAAGAATTCACGTGACTCCACTCCAGGAAGACAAACAATCCAGTTAAAAAATGGGCAAAGGACCTGAACAGACACTTCTCCAAGAAGACATACAGAGGGCCCAGAGACATATGAATGAATGCTCAGCATCAATAACCATCAGAGAGATGCAAATTAAAACCACAATGAGATACCACTTAACACCTGTTAGAATGACCATCATAACCAAATCAACAAACAGCAAGTGCTGGTGAGGTTGTGCAGAAAAGGGAACCCTAGTGCACTGTTGGTGGGCATGCAGACTGGTGCAGCCACTGTGGAAAACAGTATGGAATTTCCTCCAAAAACTAAAAATGGAACTGCCTTTTGGCCCAACAATTCCACTGCTAGGATTATATCCTAGAAATCCTGAAATACCAGTTCAAAGGAAGCCATGCACCCCAATGTTCATAGTAGCACAATTTATAATGCCAAGTATTAGAAGCAACCTAGGTGCCCATCAGTAAATGAGTAGATAAAAAAAAAAAAAAAAACTGTGGTACATTTATATGATGGAATACTATACAGCAGAAAAAAGAAGGAGCTCCTTACGCTTTGCAACAGCTTAGATGGATCTGAAGAGCATTATGCTAAATGAAATAAGCCAGGTGGTAAAAGACAAATACTATATGATCACACCTATAAGTGGAAGTGAATCAACAAAACAAACAAGCAATCAAAATAAGCCAGAGACATTGAAATTAAGAAGAAACTGTTAGCAACCAGAAAGGAGATGGGAGGAGATAATGGGGGGAAAGGAGGAAGGGTCGTCAAGGAACATGTATAAAGGACACATGGGCAAAGCCAAAGGGGTTGTGGACCAAGGATGGGAGGTGGGGATGGCTGGGGTTGGGGGCAGTGGTGGTGGGGAAACAGAGATAACTGTACTTGGACAACAATAAAACATGAAAAAATGAAAAATGTGAAATATTAAAAATAGATTCAGTAAGCTTCACATGTTTATACTTATATGTATAAGTATAACAATAATATAAGCAAAGACACTAAAATTGAGAACAGGCTGACAGTCACCAGAGGGGAGAGGGGAGGGCATTTCAGGGGAAAAGGGGAAGGGTTTGCAGGAACAAGTATAAAGGACACATGGACAAAAACTAGGGGGGGTGGAAATGAGAGGGAGGTGGGGAGGGCTGGGGTGGTGGGCTAGGATGGGAGTAAAAGACAGAAAACTGTACAAGAACAACAATTAAAATTTTAAAAAAGTATAACAATGAGTAGATATTCACTTAACTAATCTTTTCTCTAAAATCGGTAAAGGAAGAGGAAAAAGACAGAAATAACCACCACTGAATTAAGAGCATGCACAAGCAAGTTGGCACATAGAAAATTAAAACAGCATGCAGTCCGATCACAGTCTGCAATTCCTTAAAGTGTACACTCTCCTTTATACTTATATTCACACACACACCAAAACATTCTTCCCAATAACTATTTAGAATGGAAATGATCAAATGTTGGGGCACTATTTATTTAGAGTGAAGGAAAGGAGAAACACTGAAGAGTTTATGTAGGGTGTCCTTTTTTCCCGTTCCCACATTTATTCTCCACATCAGACTCATTCCTTCCAGTCAGTCAAATCCCTCACTGCATTAGGGCTCTGAACATGGTTTCTCTTTCCTCTTTCACTTCTCCAGTCATTCCGATGCACTATATCAGGATTATGACAGCACAAGTTGTGGGTGATGTCTGCACATTAAGCAAGGTGTGTATTGCTAATGGAAGCCACTTTTTGACTTTCTTCCCCACTACATGGAATTTGTGGGTTTCTTTCTCAGAATCCCTGAAGTTCCCATTATAAATGTTACAAGTTGGGCTAATGCTAGAAATACAATATTTATAGATGTATACATTTTTTGATAGCTGTTGGACATTAGCTCCCACATTGGTGGGAGACAGCAACAAGTCTCAGAATACCCTTCGCAAAAAGGGTCTATATGACGAAGTTAAGTTCCTTCTGATGTGCTCATATCTTTTCCTGCTTGGCCAAAAGTGGAACCTCAATAAATGTCTATCAAGTACATGGCTGAGTAAATAGATTTTACTACTTTGTCAAGATTACAAAATACAGTTGAGCAAAAGAGACTGGAAAAATATTTGTTATGAAAAAAATTTGAGAATTACTTTGGTTTAAAAGTAGTATGTGGTAAGGTAATTTGAGACTGGTAAATGGACCAGCTGGATCAAACTTAAGGAACTGAAAATTCTGTAAGCATGAATATTATGTAGAAAATATTATTTCATATTTTGTTTCTCATTTTATTCCACATACTTAGTATTTATTAATATTTTAGTATTACCATTAATATTATTTGAGATAGTGTTTTCAGTGAGTCATATCTACAATTGACCAGTAGAGATCAAGGAAAAGCAGACTAATTTAATTCAAACTTGATTTAATGCCAGCATTACTAGAACTCATCAATTCCTTGCTATTAAATGAGGTATGTCTATAAAAATTATTAGTCCTATAGACTTTTTAAATCATATACATCTTACCTCCAGGAAATAAGAACTTTGGTATCGTATCGCCAAATTAAGTAGTCATAGGTGTATGACTTTTGAAAATTAGATTATAAAATGAACCTCACGTGTATATAGTCTCAAACTCTAATTTGATAACTAGACCTTAAGGGGTTAATAATAGTTTCTGAGCATCCAAAGTAAAATTCAAGTTTTCCTAGTTTCTAGCCTGGTATATATTTTTATCCTTTTAAAGGTATCCCCCTCATGGTCACAATTTATACTTTTTTTCTAAATGTTTTAAAAGCTAAGCTATTGTGTTTGTAAACAGCTGAATGGTTGAAATAAAGTGAGCATGATTCAGATATTTCATGCAGTAATCTAGTAAGTTTTGTTATTATTTTAACAACTTGCAGGCACTTTTTGAAAAATTTTTGAATTGGCAGAAAAACAATTCAAAGCCAAGAGTGAATACACAGATGAATTCATACCTGGCTCTATCACAAAACTGTTAACAGAACATCATGTGTGTGTGTGCGCGTGCGAGTGTGTGTGAGGGAGGATTGCATAGTTCTCACCTAGTTCACTCATTCATTAATTCAAATTGTTTATCAAAGGCCAGCTATGGTTGGCACTGAGCTAAGCACCGAGGATGCTATGGTGAGCACATGCACTTGGTGCCTGCCCTCAACAAACTTAAAGTCTAATTAGAGAAGACCTATGATAAAGAGGACAACAAATGACTGAAACTAAAAATAAAAATCGAGAAATTTGTTTTGATGGTTGTGAACAGTATGCTGTGACTGGGAACACAAAGAAGACCAACTGAGACATTTATCTAAATAAATCACACTAGTATATTTCCAAATGGTGCAAAAACTGAGAAAGCAAAATAGGAAGTCTTGTGGGAACACTGGGCCTAGCTGACGTATCAGAGAGATCTTCCCCAGGGGAGGCAATGTTTTAATTCCATTCTGAAGGATGAATAAGAGATGCCTAAGAGGAGGGAGTATGTTGGTCAGAAAACTTACAGTCAGAGGGAAAAGCACAGAAACTGGGCCTAGATAAAGAAGGAATGAAGTATATAAACAACTGGAAAAGGCCAGTGCAGTTGGAAACCAAGAAAACCAAAAGGAGCCAAAAGGAGAGTGAACAGGATGAAGTGAGGGGCACTTCACATGTGGTCTTTTGGAAGGAGGAAATGTCAGGGTTAGTAACACTGGCCCTGTCAGTTTTATATGGTGCATAACAAATCACCTCAGCCTTGGTGTCTTAAACAATACCCTGTTTATTAGCTCACAGTTCTGTAGGTCAGGAGTCCAGCATGGCTCCACTGGGTTCTCTGCTCAGAATCTCACAAGGCTAGAATCAAGGTGGCTAGGAGACTGTGGGGAGAATTCCCCTCCAGGTTTATTCAGATTGTTGGCAGAATCTACCTAGTTGTGGTTGTAGGTCTGAGATTCCCCATTTCCTTGCTGTCAGGCAGATGTCACTAGCAGCTTCTCCAGGCCAGCAGATTCCTTCTCATGTGGGTCTGTCCATCTTTGAAGCAACAATGGTTTACAAAGTCCTTTTTATACCCTGAATCTCTGAGACTTCTGCTACCAGACAGAACACTTCTGTTTTTAAAGGATTTATATGTTTAAATTAGTCACACTCAGATAATCTTCCTTTTTTGAAAGTATACTTTATTGATTACGCTATTACAGTTTTCCAAATTTTTCCCCCTTTATCCCCCCACCTTAGTTCATGTCTATGGGTCATACATGTAAGTTCTTTGAGTTCTCTGTTTCCTGTACCATTTTTGATCTCTCCCCATCTATTTTATGCCTACCAGTTATGCTTCTTCTTCCCTGTACCTTTCCCCCTCTATTCCTGCGTTCCCCCGACACTGAAATCCCTCCATGTAATGTCCATTTCTGTTTATGTTCTAAGTGTTTTCTTAGTTTTGTTTTCATTGTTTTTCTTTTCTTTTAGTTTCATTTGTTGATAGTTGTGAGTTTGTTTATGGTGGACTCCGGCCAGCAGAGTCCACCTGTTGTGGCTGGAGACTAGAACAAATGCACAGGCGACAGCAATCCTGCAGGGAAAAAGGGAACGGCATGGCTATACTCTCAAGGGGAGAGAACCTGTGAGTGCCTCGGCCACTCTCTCATGAGGAGAGTGCCTTGACCCTTGCCTAGACAGGCTTTTGTTGTTTCTCTCAGGTCTTATATCAATGAAGGATTTATTATCTATTACATAGAATATTATTGTCTACATTTTGGGTATAATCAAGGAAATGAAAATAACATGCAAAGGGCAGTGGCAGAAAGTTGATTAGCTCTATCCTTGGGAAGATTCACACAGGCTTTGGAAATTACCTTAAAGATAGACAATACGCATTTGTTGTTTTAGACCAGGGTGATGGAGTTTTAGCAAGAGCAAGCCATAACAGTCTGTATGCATTTTCTAGGCCTGATTCCCATGGGAAAACTTGGTTTGAGGGTTTGGCTCTTGCCCATCACCTCACTTCTGTAGGTTTTCTATACAGAGCTGAGTCACATTTGCCAAACTAAAACAAACCAGTCCCCTACATTTGTTGTTATTTTACTGTTCATATTTTTTATCTTTTTCTTAGATAAGTCCCTTTAACATTTCATACAATAAGGACTTGGTGATGATGAACTCCTTTAACTTGACCTTATCTGGGAAGCACTTTATCTGCCTTTCCATTCTAAATGAGAGCTTTGCTGGATAGAGCAATCTTGGAAGTAGGTCCTTGCCATTCATGACTTCAAATACTTCTTTCCAGCTCCTTCTTGCCTGTAAGGTTTCTTTTGAGAAATCAGCTGATAGCCTTATGGGCACTTTGTAGGTAATGCTCTCCTTTCCTCTTGCTGCTTTTAAGATTTTTTCTTTATCTTTAATCTTGGGTAACTTAATGATGATGTGCCTTGGTGTGGTCCTCTTTGAGTCCAACTTCTTTGGCACCCTCTGGGCTTCCTGGACTTTCTGGAAGTCTATTTCCTTCACTAGATTGGGGAAGTTCTCCTTCATTATTTGTTCAAATATGTTTTTAATTTTATGTTCTTGTTCTTCTCCTTCTGGCACCCCTATAATTCAGATATCAGAACGTTTCAGGTTGTCCCAGAGGTTCCTAAGTCTCTCTTCATTTTTTTGAATTCTTGTTTCTTCATTCTGTTCCTGTTGGATGTTTATTTCTTCCGTTTGTTCCAAATTGTTGATTTGAGTCCTGGTTTTTTTCTTGTCACTGTTGGCTCCCTGAATATTTTGCTTTATTTCATTTTTGGTATCTTTCATTTGTTCTTTCATTTTGTGACCAAGCTCAATCAGTTCTGTGAGCATTTTGATTACGAGGGCTTTAAATTCTCCATCAGATAGGTTGGCTATCTCCTCATCACTTAGCTCTCTGTTCTGGAGTTCTGCTCTGTTCTTTCATTTGGGCCATGTTTCTTTGTCTCGGCACACCTGTTATGTTATAAGGGGGGAGGGCCTTAGGTATTCACCAGGGTGGGGCGACCCTCCTTGTTGTGTGGTGCCTGTGGGGGAGGGGCCAGAGAGGAAACAGTGCCACTCACAAGCTGGGCTCTAGCCCCACTTTCCAACTCTCATGTGAGACTTGGAGTTTTTCTCACCATGGCAGCTGCCAGAATCCACAGGCAGCTCTGAGTCTCAGTTTCCCATTCAGCCAGCCCCTCCCTCACTGTTCACAGCCTCGCCTCAGTTTTTTTACTGGTCTGGTTGTTGCAGTTGACTATTTCTTTAATTCCTTGGTTGTTGGAGCTCCATTCAGTTTGATTTTCTGGAACTTTTGCTTGTTTATTGATTTTAGATTGGATGTTATCCTCCTTTTGGTTGTGCAAGGAAGTGAAAGATTTCTACCTACACCCTCATCTTGGCCGGAACTCAATAATCTTCCTCTTAAGATTGACTGATCAGAAACCTTAATTATATCTGTAAACTGTCTTTCCACATGAAACATATCATAATTTTGTTAGTAACACCAGATGGCAAAGTTTATAGGTCCTTCTAAAATTCTGACTATCACAGGCTCTCAAACTATGGCTTACAACTCTGACACCACTATTAACAATCTCCAGAACTTGGGTTTGAAAATCAATAAGAAAATATTTCACTTAAATAACACATTAGACCAGATGAACCTAACAGAAGTTTATAGAGCATTCCATCCAACAGCAAAAACAGAATATACATTCTTCTCAAGTGCATGTGGAATATTTTCCAAGATAGGCCATATGTTAGGCCACCAAACAAGTCTTAATACATTTAAGAAGTCTGAGTCTTTGATGAAACAAGGTCAAGTGTCTTTTCCTAACCACAATGGTATGAAAATAAAAATCAATTGCAAGAAGAAAACTGGAAAATTCACAAAAATGTGTAGATTAAACAACATGCTACCGAAGAACCAGTGGGTCAAAGAAGAGATCTAAAAAGAAATAAAAAAAAAAAATCTTGAGTCCAATGAATGAAGAAACAACCAAAACTATGGAATGGAGCAAAAGTAGTTCTAACAGGGAAGTTCACAGTGATAAACAACTACCTTGAGAAAAAAGAGGGAGGTCACATAAACAACCCGACTTTACACCTCATGAACTAGAAAAAGAAGAAAAAACTTAGCCCAAAGTTAGTGGAAGGAAAGAAACAACATGGCCTGCCTGGTGTGTGACTCAGTGGATTAAACACCAGCCTATAAACCAAAGGGCCACTAGTCCAATTCCCAGGCAGGGCATTTGCCTGGGTTGCAGGCCAAGTCCCTGGCTGGGGGTGTGCGAGAAGCAACCAGTCAATGTATCTCTCACACACTGATGTTTCTCTCTCTCTTTCTTGCTCCCTTCTCATCTCTCCAAAAATAAATAAATAAAATCTTCAAAAAAAGAAATAAACATGATCAGAGCTGAAGGTAATGAAATAGAGACTAAAAAGACAATAGTAAAAATCAAGGAAACTAAGATCTGCTTTTTCTTTTTAAAGGGAAGCAGACTTTTAGGTAGCCTTACCAAGAAAAAAAAAGGAGAACTCAAATAAACAAAATTATAAATGAAAGAGGAGACATTACACCTGATAGCACAGAAGTACAAAGGATCATTAAAAATTGCTACAGGGCCAGTGTTACTAACCCTGATGTTTCTTCCTTCCAAAAGACCACATGTGAAGTGCCCCTCACTTCACTCTGTTCACTCTCCTTTGGGCTCCTGGCTTTCCTGATTTCCAACTACTGCACTGCCTTTTCCAGTTGTTTATATACTTCATTCCTACTGCTAACAATTATACGACAATAAATTGGGCACCTAGAAAAAATGGACAAATTTCTAGGAACATGCAACCTATAAAGACTGAATCATGAAGAAATATAAAATATGAACAAATTATTAGTAAGGATATTGAATCAGTAATCCAAACCTTCTAACAAACAAACCAGGATCTGATGGCTTCACTGGCAAATTCTACCAAACATTTAAAGAAAAATTAATACCAATCTTTTTTAAACTCTTTAAAAAAATACAAGAGAAAATACTTCCAAAGGCAATTTATAAAAGCAGCATTAACCTGCTGTTAAAACCATGAAAAAAAATTATAAGCCAATATCCTGATGAACATAGATGCAAAAATTCTTAACAAAATATTAGAAAGCTGAATTAAACGATGCATTAAAATGATCATACACAGTGATCAAGTGGGATTTATTTCAGGGATGCAAGGATGGTTCCGCATTCACAAATCAATCAATGTGATACACCACATTAACAAAATGAAAGATGAAAATTATGTAATCATCTCAATAGTTACAGAAAAAGCAACTATTGACAAAATCCAACATCTATTCATATTAAAAACTCTCAGCAAAGTGGGTCTAGAGGGAACGTACCTCAACATAATAGAGGCCATGTATGACAAGCCCACTGAGAACACCATACACGACAGTGAAAAGCTTAAAGCATTTCCTCTAAGATCAGAAGCAAGGCAAGGATGCTCACTCTTGCCACTTTTATTCAACACAGTACAAAAGTCCCAGAAAATTAGGAAAGAAAAAGAAATAAAGGCAGGCAAGTCAGAAAGGAAGAGTAAAATGTTTCTATTTACAGGTGACATCATATTAGATACAGAAAACTCCAAATACTCCATCAAAAACAATTGGAACTAATAAATTTAGCAAAGTTGCTGGATACAAAATCAATTTATAAAAATCAATTGCATTTCTGTACACTAACAATGAATTATCTGAAAATGAAATAAAGAAAACAATCCCATTTACAACTGCATCAAAAAGAATAACGTACATAGGAATAAATTTGACCAAGGCTGTGAAAGATCTTTATACTGCAAAATGTACAATATTGAGGAAAGAAATTAATGAGCACACAAATAAATGGAAAAACATTATATGTTCATGAACTGAAAGTATTAATGTTGCTAAAATGTCCCTGCCACCCAAAGTGACCTCCAAGTTCAGTACAATCCCCATCAAAATTTCAATGACATTTTTCTTAAAAGTGTAACAAACAATCCTAAAATTTGTATGGAACAACAAAAAACCCAAAATGGCTAAGGCAATTTTGAAAAAGAAGAACACATCTGGAGGCATTATATTTTCTGATTTCAAACTGTAGTATGAAACAGTATGATAAACCAATGGAACAAGATAGAGCCCAGAAATAAACCCATGCATAATGACCAATAAATTTACAGCAAAGGATCCAAGAATATACATGGGGAAAATATAGACTCTTTAATAAATGGTATTGAGAAAGCTGGACAGCCATATGCAAAAGGGAGGGAGAACTATATCCTTATCTTATACCATATACAAAAATCAACTAAAAATTATTAAAATCACAAACATAAAACACGAACTCATAAAATTTCTAGAGGAAAACATAGGGAGTTAACTCCTTGACATTGGTCTTGGTGATGATTTTTTGGATTTGACATTTTTAAAAACTGCCTTATATATTTGAAAGTTGCTGAGAGAGCAGATCTTAAAATTTCTCATCACAAGAAAAAAATTTTGTAGCTGTTTGAAGTGATGTGTTTTAACTAGACTTATTGTGATAATCATTGTGCAATATATACACACATTGAATCATCACTTTGTACTCCTCAAACTAATACAAAGCTGTATCTCAGTGATATTGGACCAAAAAGAAAAAGACAATACAACAGAGCCAGAGATTCTAAATCCTTCTAAAAGATACTTCAGAAAAGTGCAAAATAAGAAAATAGGAGGGAGGAAATAATCTAAAACCATAGTAAAAGATTATTTTCTTAAATTGGAGAAAACAGAGAATCCCAACTGCCAAGGTTGACTAGGCTCCAATTTGCACATTTGTTAGAAGATATTCATAGACAAACAGCTAAACTTTATGAAGCATAAATACCAGTAGATCTTCCTACCTAAAAATTTAAACTATGCCCATTCAGAAATGTAGTTTTAAAAAATCCTCCAAAATTTTGATGCTTTTCATGATTTAAAAACTGGAGTGAATATTTTGGAAGTAAAATATTTCATTTTGAAGCAGTATTTATCTGAAGTGTAGCAAGGTGATAGTAGATCAAGAAATAGAGTTTAAGAAGCCATAGCGTAGCAAAATCTTGACTCCAGTATAATTTGAGGACTGCTTGTAAAATTCTTAGGATATGGTCCCCAGGAATATCTCTTCAGCGAGTGACTAATCATTTACAAATTCCATTATGTTAACCACTGCTAATTCCCAGTGTTTGCCTTTGAAATATAAACATTGTACTATACTGCTGGCAGAATTACACATTAAAACCCCCACCCTCAGTTAAATGAGTATCCTCAAACCTCACTACACCACGAGAGCTTTAAATAAATAAATAAATACATACATACATACATACATAAATAAATAAATAAATCTGCAGGACCGGGACAGATGTACAGAAGATGAAGCATCAGCATGAAGCAGAAAAACACTAGACCCTGAGAGCCTGGGTTAAAGTAACCATATGCAACTTACTAATTGCACTCACTACTTTCTTGAAGACTTACTTTGCTTTCTTACAAAGATAGAATAATGGCATCCATCTTACAAAAACTTGGAAGATTAACTGAGATAAGATGTACTATGCCAGGCACTTAACAGTAATGTAATTGATGTTAGTGAGTTGCCTACTAATTTTATTTGGGGTCAGACTGGAAAGCTTTAAAATCTCCTATTATTTGTAATGTATTCTAAATAACAATGTCCTAAACACTTAGCCAGGATTCCCAAAATACAATCATCAATCCTGTTAACTACTACTAAGTAAACATTAACTGCTAATTCTTACTGTTCTGAATGTTGTACCTGCCTAAAGTGCTAAGACTCTTTTTTCAGAGATATCATGGTTACAGAACAATTCACCTTCAGGCTCAGACCTCCTGCTCCTTCGGAAGTTCATTCAGAGAAAGAAAACCACACCCGAGAGAGTGCTCTAATGTAGTCACATCCTGGGGATAAACCAGCTAAATCTGGGGTAGGACACAGTGGGAAGAAGAAATTCAAAATCCCTTTAATGAGAGCACTCTATGTGCAAAGCAAGGAAATACCTCATGCACATTTATTTGACCATATTCGCCCCACCCCATCTTCCAAATCTGACCATTGAGAATTTTCTTACTCTTCCAGGGTAGTATTGTGAGCAAAATTGATGAGCCTAATGAAACACTTGAGAAGAATGATATTGAATAGAGGTGTTCCAAAAAATGAATTCAAGTTAGTATCATATTTTCTACATTAGTATTTTGCTTTTCCAATTTTCCAATTATCTTCATGGGAGTTTGATTATGTTCATGAATGCATGTCTGATTTTTCAGTGTCCAAACATCATTATTTTAAATAGCTCTAATGTATTAATAAGGTTTCTTTTATTAATTGTCATGTTGTGTGTTAGCACTTAGTAGATTTTTAAGCGACCTTTTCTACTGTTCACAGATTTGTCAGCAAATTATTGAAGGACAATAATTTCAGATGACAGCTTGTGTTCTTACTAGAAGAATCTTTTTAAAATCTTCTAAAAGCATATACTTTATTAGAGAATATATATTAACATTGTGCTCTTTTTTATCTTTTCCTTTTTATATTCCGCAAGTGCAACAGTGACTCAAAAATATATAATTTTATTATAAATACTTTCAGAAGTATAACGTCTCATGAGACATTAGTTATATAAGCAAAAGATACCCTTTGCAGAAGAGATGTTTCAGCTGAATATGGAAGGACAAGTTGGTCATCAGGACAGATTGAGGAAGGATATTCCTGATGAAGGAAAAGTATTTGTAAAGGAACCCAAAACTACTGTACTAGTCATGTTTGGGGAACTACCAGGAATAGAAAGCATGTGTGTGTGGTGGTGGAGAGAGGGGAGGCTGGGAGACCATGTCTTTGTGACTGAAGTGCACTGGAGTGAGAAGAGGAAACAGTAGAATCTACACTCAGAGTTATCGGCATACAGTAGTCATCTAACGTACAGGGATCAGAGGAAGAGCAGGACTTGGTGAAACAGACCCAGGGAAGGGCAGCAGTCAGTTGTAGGGCTCAGGGTTTGTTTTATGTTTTTTAAAATCTCTTAGTCCTTCTTTATTGACATTTGAACATTATTATTTTATGTTACTTTTTTAATTTTTAGTTTAATTGTTGATCTTATACAGTTTTCTGTCTTTTACTCCCACCCCAGCCCACCCCACCTCCCTCCCATTTCCAACCCTCATAGTTTTTGTCCATGTGTCCTTTATACTTGTTCCTGTTAACCCTTCCCCTTTTCCCCTGAAATTTTATAATACTCTATAAAGTCTTGCTGATGGACATTTTTCTTTTTTTTCCCTTAATTTTCTTGGCAGAGCCTCACCCTCCTGGGTATGTATCCAGCAACCTGAAGTCAACACCTAACATTTCAACCCAAATGTCATCAAATGATATTGGTGATCAAGTCCTTGGCTCCAATGACACTTTGTTTTCCTCCTATATTTATGCCTACCTGGTTTCTGCAATTTTAAAATTCTTTCTTTTATATTATTTTAGTTATTTGTTTATATTTTATTGTTATAAAATACTATACATAGCATAAATTTATCATTGTCACCATTTTAAAGGGTACAGTTCAGTAGTGTTAGTGCATTGTCATTGTTGTGTAACCATCACCACCATCCATCTCCAGAACTCCTTTCATCCTGCAAAACTGAAACTCTGTATCCATGAAACAACTCATTCCTCCCACCTCCCAGAATCTGGCTAACACCATTCCACTTTCTGTTTCCATGGATTTGACTACTCTAGGTACCTCGTGTACATGGGACCATACAGTATTTGTGTTTTTGTGACTGGCTTATTTCACTTAGCATAATGTGCTCAATATTCATCCACATCATAGCACCTGTCAGAATTACTTTCGGTTCTAAGGCTGAAAAATCCATTCTGTACACACCACACTTTTTTTTCATCTATTTGATTGTCACTGGACATTTGGGCTGCTTCTGCCCTTTGGCTACTGCCAATAATTCTGCTATGAACATGGGTGTTCAAATATTTTTTTGAGTTCCTCTTTCTAATTGTTTTAGATGTATACCCAAAAGTGGAATTGCTGGTAATTCATATGGTAATTCTATTTTTAATTTTTGAGAAACCACCATTGTTGAAGAACTGGAATTCTAATACTCCCTTGTGGGAAACGCAAAATGGCTCGGCCACTTTGGAAACCAGTTTGCCAGTTTCCTGGGATGTTAACGAGGACCTGCATGTGATCCAGACATTTCGCTCACACGAGAGATGTGAAAACATGTTCCTGTGAAGGTTCAGAGTAACCTCATTCAAAACAGTCAAAACTTGTAAAAAACAAAAACCAATTTACAACATCTGGATAGAGAGGCATATGGACACACAAACTGTGGTGTATTTATAGAATGGAACAGTACTCAGAATTTTGAAGGAATAAAACCAACACAGGCTAAAATATGGATAATTCATAAAGTAATTATGCTGATGAAAGAAACCAAAATTCAAAGACTACATATAACTCTGTATAAAAATCTAGTGTGCACTGATAGAAAGCTTATCAATGGATGGTGGAGGGGTAGAGGGAAGAATTACAATGACTCATAAGGAAAATTTTAGGGGCAAAAAATATGTTTATTATTTTCATGTAGTGATGGTGTCACGAGTGTCTACATATATTGATACTTAAATTCTATACTTTATGTTCAGTTTACTACATGTCAATTGTATCTCGATAAAGCTTCTAAAATTTGTAGTTATAATAACAAATATGAAATAATTAAGAATTAAAATGAAATATAAATGCAATTATTGAGTTAAAATATTTTGGTAAGTAAGGTACATGTAAATGTTGTTTAAAGACTTTCCATTTAAGAAAAATCACAACATTAGCAATCCCCCTTTTTTTTGGTGTTAGAGTGGATACTGGGGCTGTGGGACAGAAATGATATGTAAGTGACTCCCTCAGAGGGAGGGCTAAGGGAAAATAAATAACCTTCCTAAGGTAAACAGCTAATGGAGAGACATGGATTTGTTGTTGTTTTTTTAAATTTTATTGTTGTTCAAGAAAGTTTTCTGCCTTTTACCCCCACCGCTCCACACCTCCCTCCCCTGATTCCAACCCCTCTTGGTTTTGTCCATGTGTCCTTTATAGTTGTTCCTGAAAACACTTCACCCTTTTCCCCTCATTATCTCCTCTCATCTCCTCTCTGGTTACTGTCCATTTGTTCTTTATTTCAGTGTCTTTGGTTATATTTTGCTCGCTTGTTTGTTTTGTTGATTAGGTTCCAGTTAAAGGCAAGATTGTATGGTATTTGTCTTTCACCACCTGGCTTATTTCACTTAGCATAATGCTCTCCAGTTCCATCCATGCTGTTGCAAATGGTAGGAGCGCCTTCTTTCCCTCTGCTGCGTACAATTCCATTGTGTAAATGTACCATAGTTTTTGATCCATTCATTTACTGATGGGCACTTAGGTTGCTTCCAGAATTTGGCTATTGTAAATTGTGCTGCTATGAACATTGGGGTGCATAGGTTCTTTTGGATTGGTGTTTCAGGGCTCTTAGGGTATAATCCTAGCAGTGGAATTGCGGGTCAAAAGGCAGTTTCATTTTTAGTTTTCTGAGGAAATTCCATACTGTTTTCCGTAGTGGCTACACCAGTCTGCAATCCCACCAACAGTGCACTAGGGTTCCATTTTCTCCACAACCTTACCAGCAGTTACTGTTTGTTGCTTTGTTTATGATGGCCATTCTAACCAGTGTGAAAAGGTATCTTTTTGTGATTGTAATTTGCATCTCTCTGATGGCTAGCAGTGGAGAGACATGGATTTGAATTCAGGTCCAACCATGCTGGAGGACACTCATTTGCCACAGGTTCACTTTTCATCCTCTCTAACCTGCCCTAAGTCTTAGGAGATTAACCTGTAAGGACCACTTCTTTGGTCTAGGGTCACCACTGGCTTCCCATTGGGCTTGGCCAATGTGGAGCACCAGCAGGAGGTGAAAAGGAGGAAGAAGAGTGACGTCCACATATTCATTCTCATCACTTCCTTTCCTGAGGACTCTCTTGGAGTGACCCAAGAATTCCCTGTGTCCATCCACTGGAGTTTTGTGTATCCTGTCAGGTGATTGCTTTCACACAATTATTTCTCTTCAGGTTCCAAGAGCTACTCCTTCCCCTCACCTATTCACGTGAGAGGTGTTCACCCAGTTGCTACCAGCCTGGTGATTCTGCACCATTTCTTGCAGTTTCATTACAACCTGCAAACACCTTCAAAGGCAGTCCCTTTATTAAACTTTCCTCATGTTACCCAGATCGAGTATGCCACCTGTTTCCTGCCTTGATCCTCACTCGTACAATAATAACAACAAAAATCCATCTCTTTTCCACTGCAGTTTGATGAGGAAGCATCATTTTTACCCAATAAGAGCAAGATCAGTTTTTGGTGCTAGAATATCCATATAGGAAGGAGCAGAAAGCTGGGTGGTGAGAAAAACTTTGGGGAGTTAATATGAAGCAGGATTTGCAGAGGAAGCACTGCATTTTCCTTGGATTGAGTGCTGATTTGATGGGTGCTTGTGGGGACTTAGTGCCACTAGCGCCTACAATTCTCTGATCAAACTGGCCCACCAATTTCCTCTACTTGATTCCATATCTGATTCTCCATAGTCATAGGCAAGGCCTTGGTGTTTAAGTTTAGCATTATAACACTACTATACTACTTACAAAGAAAATATACAATTCTGGTGATGAGTTTGCCTTTGAACCTGGGACAACTCACCTTTCCCTATTTATGTCACCTGAAGCCCATGTACCTCCAGGGAAGTATGATATATGACATAACAATTGATGGTGAATAGTCTATAAATTCCCCTTGTTCTCTTGAGATAGGTGCAAGATCGATGGAACACTTTATTCATGTTCCATTCTGTTCTCTCAGAGGTCACCGGTGAAGTGAATTTCCCCCTTTAATGCCACATTCCTTCCACTCATAGACTGTGCCCCTAAGGCACAGGAATTACTGAGGGGGTTTTGGTGTAGTATAGTTTTCATCAGCTCATGTGCAAAGGGTCCCAGCACAATTCAAAAAAGCTGGGAGGGAGGTTATGTCTAGTACTTAGGACTTCGCCAAAATATATTTGCTGGTGCCAGAAAGTATGTATCGACAATGTGCTGTTCTTCTATCTCTGATCACCTCGCACATCTCGGTGAGTAAACATATTTTGTTTCTCTTCTTACTGTTCATGGGTTCACACACTCAGCAAGGAAATGCAGGAAAAGAACAAGCCACTGGTTTTCTAAAAATGTTTTAAATCCTTACCTGCGGATATTTTTCATTGACTTTAGAGAGACATAAAGTGTGTGTGGGGGGAAACAGACAGACAGACAGACATCATTTGCCTCTGGTACATGCCCTAACTGGGGATCAAACCTGCAAACTAGCTACGTGCACTGAGCAGGAATCAAACTCGCCACATTTCAGTGTGTGGGACAATGCTCCAACCAACTGAGCCACCCAGCCAGGGCCAAGCCATGAGATTTTATAACACAGGCCTGCCCTGCATATCCTTCCCCCACATTACACCCTCAGGAAGCTCATGCAAAGAGAACATGCCTCTGGAAATGTAGGCTCATTCTTGTCTGTATGATTTTTACCAGAGGCAAAGTGTAGTCACCGACAACGAGCTGGCACCCATATATTCTAACCACTGCTGAGGTTCCCGCCTGTTCAGCATGTTTCTCATCACAAAGCTCAGCCAAAGTTACCTTGAGGTAGCTTGGGCTTCAGGAGAGAAGAGTAGATCAAAATACCTTTTGTTCCCAATAGACTAATTTCTCTAAACAGCAACACCCTAGATTGGCATGCTGAGGCACAGTCACAAGCCACAACTGTGGTTCTCAGACTGATGCCAGGAATGGGAATGAAACACACACACACACGCACATGCACGCACACACAAAGCTCTACTGTGTTGTAGCAGCAGCAGCAGGAGTGGTTGGTTATTCATGTTTTCTTTTATTCATAGGCTAGTGTATCACTTTGCTTCTAATATTTTCCTTCGTAGAGAGTGCATTCTACGTGCCTCTGTGTGTGTGTGTCCCCACTCATACCGCCAGGACTGTACTGATCTGGTCTCCAATGTTTGTCTAGCGTCTGTCTCTCTTCTGGGTTTTGTAGAAATGACTCCATTGTTTCATTTGCTGGAAAATCTGGATCTGATCTTTGGAAAAAGGATTTGGAACATAATGACTGTTCCTTTTAATGAAGAGATTAACAATGCTCCGGAGCTGAATAGCCCTGCATTTGTTTAGAATGGGCCCAGCATTTTGCTCTTTTGAGGAGTAACATACAATACTGAGTCATGTCTCAGATTTATATACCATTCCAATCCCCTTGCCCGTGTTCTAAATAAAGGTGGTATGACTATATGTTTGAAATAGACATAACTCCAGTGTGCTATGGCTTTGTTTATACAAATGAATGCTAGACGTTTTCTTGGATCTTTCTGAGAAATGACATCCTATACTGATGCCCTTTCTATAATCATAACACTAACCACTTCCAGTCCCTGGTATTGTATTGCAGCATTTTGATGATGTTTAGTTTTACACTTATTAAAGAACCATGTCCCTCTTGATTATCCTTTTTCCTGCATTGCTGGCAGAACACATATCATCTTCGTCTATACAAGATTACACACACTTCCACTGATTTTGCTGGCTGAGCATTGGTGATGCAGTTTGGCCAGGAATCCTCAGTCAGTCCTTTTCCTAATTTGGTACTACTGTCAGCCTGTCCCTGGCAACACCATAACACCCCCACTCACTCCTCTGGTTGCTCACCCGGGGAGAGGACACGGGAGACCAAGTGTTGTTGGGGAGGAAAAGAAGTGCATTCATCAGAAAGGCCAAAACCAGCAGGGACACAGCATGCGGAACAGCGCTGAAACGTCTCAGACATTCTTCCAGCCGGGACTCCTGCTCTGTGAGACCCAAATTCACAAAGGTGGCTTTCTCCCTCTCTTTCTCCTCCCAACTATGCTGGTTACTGATACAAGCCCTCCAGAAGGAAGACATTATAAATCGTGAGACATGAACATTTGAAAGTTACCTGAGATCATTTGGTTCATTGGCTTTTAAATTGTTCTGAGGAGCTCCAAGGTCCCCCAAATGCCCCTCGGGGCTATGCCCCCTCCCCCACCAGGAGAGAAAGGGCTCCAGAGCTCTGTGTTACTCAGCCCCTTCAACTGGGGCAGCTCTGCTTTGATCTGTTTCATATATTAAAGTTTCTTATAGCATTTCCTCTGCAAAAAAGGATTCTGTGCTTAAAAAGTAGAGGAGCCACTGGGGATGGAGAAGGGAGTGGTCCCCAAATCCCAGCAGTTGGATTAGGACCAAGGAGTTCCAGCTTCTCAGCCCTACAGTTTTCCTACCACACCCCCACTCCTCTGGAGAAATTGGATTAATCAAATACCACATGGATGTGCAGCTATAGCACAGAAAGCCATTTTCCTCCTGTGTTTTATAGCAACGCTGTCCTTGCCAAGTAAAAGGGTGCGGTGGAGAGGTTGTCCTCACCATGCTGGGGAGCCTCAGGTTATGGCGGCCAGTTTCCTACCTCTAGATTTTTGGCCCAGGATTACAAGAGAAGATATATTTAAAGCTAAGCAAGTTCCAAGTTGGGCGGCATTAATAGCCAAAGGACAGTGAGTGTGCTCTTAGATCCCCTGACCAAACTTCCCCCAAACCAACAGAGGACCTTGGTGACAGAGGACCCTCTTCTGGCTCCAGCTTCCTACAAGGCAGAGCCTGAGGGAGTGGGTGTCACTGTCACTTCTCCGGAGAGAGCCAGGCTGGCTGGAACGTGCTGCCTCTCGCCTTTCTGTTCCTCCCTGTCCACCCCTGCCTTTCCTTATGCCTGAGCTGGCTGCGGTGACTCAGTTACCGAGGTGCAGCTTCCTCAGCTCCCTTATAAATATTCATGGTGTGCTACGCTGCTTCCTCAAGTCCCTTCCCAGGTGAAAAACGACACCTTTGAAAATGATTACAGCCGTTATTTGTCAGAAGCAGCCCAGGTTCTCCTACTTGCGGTCTACAAAATCTCTGTTCAGCAGAAAGAGCTGGCCTGGCTGAGAATTGGGAACACCGGGCTTCCCGATGCGGGTAAAAGCACAGAGTCCATTGGGCTCCCCCTGTGCCTGGAAGGGGATTAATTCCGGAGCCGAGCCTGGAAACTCAAAGTAATCCCATCTGGAGCCACCTGTTACTCTCTTCCTGTGGGAACCAGGAAGAAAAGAAAAGAGAAAACTTTGTCCTTACTCTACTCTCTACTTCAAATCTGAGGGGAGCAAAATAAAATAGAGGGGGGGGGATTGGTCTGCAAAGTGAATCTCAAATTCCAGGCAGGCAGGCAGGCAGAAAATCAAATCCTTACCTTCTGAAGCCCCGCAGGAAAAGCATCCTGGTCCCAAGTTGCGGAGAAAAGGTTGGGGGCTGCCTGGCGCCGAGGGGCCAAGGGCCGGGTGAGCTGAATGGAAGGGGGTAGCCTTCAGACATTCCTAGAGGAAATGTCCTGCAGACATATCCGTGCAGACAAAGTTAAGGGGAATTCTGAGGTAATCATATTTTGTTTGAGGGTGGAAATATACACTCTGCCTGAATTATCTGGGTGACTGAATTAGAAGGGAAGGTTTTGCCTTTGAATATTTATTGCACCTGATTCCTGATTAAAATTGTTTCCTTTCGAGTTTGAATGGCATAGGGGATGATGCAAGCTGGCCTCTTATCCTCCATTTGTCCTTTCACTTCTCACTTTAGAATTCTTCTCTCTCCTTTCTTCTGCCATAAATAAACTTCTTATCTTAATGCCCTGTGTTAGAGCGGCCAAACTGGAGTTTAAGAGGTTTACTGCTCCCCTTACTTTCCATTTGGGGATCTTAAGACGATTCTTCAGATGAAAAATTATTTTCTTTGTACTTTCATTTGGACAAAGATAGAGTTCAAGGCTCTGTTAATGGCCCAACAAAGTGGTTGGGTGATGATTGCTTTCCCGGCATCCAGGTGCAGGGAGATCCAGAAACTTGCCCTTAATTCTTCCACAATCAAGTGGCGGGTCAGGTAATGGGCCTGTGAGGCAGCCGTTTTCAGTTGTGATCCTGCCATTCCAGGTATCCATTCCTTTGTTACCTGGCCTGTCACTATGAGTCATCAAAGCATCACACAAGATAGAGAAAAGTGTATTTACTAAAGACATTAAATTTATTACAGCACGTTTGTTTGGTCATTCGTTTCAGGGCTTTATTCGTAGTTTCCCTTCTAAATGCTCTTTAGCCTGTCACACTGTCAGATGGTGGGTATGGGTAAAGACATGTGTTTGCATTTGTGTGTCAGCTCCTGACATTTGTATTTATTTGTACATATGTATTTTGTTTGTTCAAATAAATGTTTCATCAGATGTACTGTACAGTAGGGAGACTCAGAAGGAGCTGGTACAATTCAAAAGTAAGTGAAATATTTTTTCAATAAGACTTGGAATTCCAACTCCTGGTTAATTGTAAATATGATCTGCAGGAAGAAGCAGCATATCAGGGAGCTAACGTCTATGTTTATTTTTATGTTATTGTCATGTTATTCAGTTTGCTGCATAAATAACTAAAATGATAGTAATAACAATTTAGGGACCATTTGATTATTGCACATGCTCTATTTCCCTAATACTCACTTTTGGGACTGTATAGATCCTCAACCATTCCCCATTTAATGAACACACAGTGGTAAATTAAAAATAAAAGTTTTTTTCAAATGGATAAAATTTTATTTTAGTTTATCGCACTTAAAAACATCCTTCATCATTTGTTTACTAAAAATCATTCAAAGTCCTAAAAAAAAACTATTTTAACTACTATCTTTATAATACATGTTTTAACACTGCAAATTTAATATGGTATTACTGGGCATTAAAATGAAACCTTGGAAATTTCATGATCATTATTGAACTTCAGGGGATATAGACTGTTGTGTTTACCTGAATCTTTGGCTATCTGTATGTTGAAAAACATAAAAGCTAAGAATATTAAGGTAACAATTTTCACAAGTACAAAGGAGAACAGTGGTCAGTGTAGTATTAATATTTCCATACTCTATGAGGAGAACTTTTCATTTCTGCAAGTCTTATTATTCTTGGTTTAATAAATGAACCATTATGCTGAAATGATTCCTTGAGGTTCTGCATAATAACTCATTTATCTTTGTATCTCCAGTATCTAGAACATAGTAGATGCTCGAGAAACATTTATTGAATAATTTCAGTGAATATAAGTTAGCCCTTTCTCCCCACCTCCTCCCTTGATAGGAAATTGGCAGAGGAGAGAAGGGACTAGAAATACACAAAATAAATTGAAACTCTACTTTATATTAGGCATTTTCACACTGGGAGGTTTTTGATAACTGATTTGTGAGATGCAGAGAATAAAAGACTATAGAAAAAATCACAGGGGTATATATTCCCTAACAAATTTAACTGCGATTATGGGACACTTTTGTGCAAATGGTTGGTCCCACCCTCACAATTAGGGGAGTTTTTATGAAAGCTACAAGATTATTTTTGTGAAATAGTTGCTTTCTTATTCACCCTGTGTGAATTCTTATTCAATAATAACTTCAACAGTGATTAAAAACTGTTGATAGAATTGGTCTTTTCATTATGATTGTTTTAATTAATTCTCATTAGCTAGATTTTAAATATTATAAAATTAATATGTGTTCACACTAAAAGGTTAACAAATTATAGCAAGAAATAATTGTAAAATGTAAATATCTGTTTTTCTATCCTTCAATTCCACATGTTCCTTGTCCCCAAGGCACCTACTATCACTAGTTTCCTATCTTCCCAGGACTGGGAATGTTCTTTGTAGGTATGGATATGCATACACACAAAGGCAGGCAAAAGTAGGGTTACAGTTCTGAGTAGGCAAAACAGTTTATTTCTGTATTATTTATTACTTGTTGTATTATTTATTTGTATTACAACTCTACACCTACTTTTGCCTACTCCTGTATATATGTATATAATTTTAAAATTTTATTCAAGTAAGAGGAAACACTATGGCAGTTGACTCTATTTACTTGACCGTATTAGGAGGTAGTATTAGCATAACTGCAGTTGAAAAAAGGCCTCTTAAAACAGAGGCTTAAATATAATAATTAAGAGTTAGAAAAAGATTTTATTTGGACTTAATCTTTTAAAAAACCTAAAAATCACAAAAATATATTTCTCATTTTAAACAAAATTTAGATTATAATTGCAACATTGTGGTATTTCCTGGAGAAAAGAAATCAAATGCTGGGTGAGAAAGGTCAGGTCCTTCACCCCTCCAAAATGGTATGATAGCTCAGTATGATCACTTTCTACTCACATGTAAATTTCACAGCATCGTCTTAAGGACTGTTATTTGTACATAACTATTTCTGGCTTTATCTCTTTTCTTGAGCATCTCAGTTAAAAATCCTTTGACATTCCAATCATTTTCATCTGAGGTACCTGTCTTGCCATCCTTATTATTGCTTTTGTCTTCTTTAATTGTTAGTCCCAGACTATCAGACCAGAATTTGGAATGGGTATGATTTGAGCTGTTTTCATTATCTGAGGGGCAGAAATAGCAAGGGGAAATATTTGAGTGGCCAGTTATTTAGCAAATATTTTCAGGTTATGATGGCTTTTACTTCACTTCAGAATTTTGTTACTACAAGGACCCAAATGACAGACATGCAGTAATTAATTTAAAAGAATTCCCTCTAGTCTTGGACATATAGAGCTAACCTTTTTTTTAATTCTCACCCAAGGATGCTTTTTCATTGCTTTTAGAGAGAGAGGAAGGGGGAGAAAGAGAGAAACATCCATGTGAGAAATATTGATTGGTCACCTTCTGCACACACCTGGACCAAGAATCGAACCTGCAACTGAAGTATGTGCCCTCATAGAGAATTGAACCTACAACCTTTCCCTGTACAGAACAATGTTCCAACCAACTGAACCATCCAGCCAGGGTGAGCTAACAACCTTTTTCATGTACTACATAAATTTCCTATTTTGCACTATAGGGGTGTTCCATCATTTATTTAACCAACTGCTTCATTGAAAGTACCAACAATGTTGACATGAGCATTCATACACTATATATGTGTATATACCTATTATAACATACTATATATGTATATACACACTAACATACATATATAGTATGTTATATACAGGTATATACACATATATAGTGTATGAACACCCATATAGTGTATACACACCTATATAGTGTGTGTATACATATATAGTATGTTATATATAGGTATATACACATATATAGTGTATGAATGCTATATATAGTATATAATGCATATATATATGATGTATGTACATATATAGAGAGAACAGTGTGTGGGGGGGTGTGTATATATATAAAGCATGCATATATATATATAATGGGTTTTTTTAAAGTGGAGTTGCCAAGCCAAAGCATACTAGTATATATTACATTTTGATAGATTCTACCAAATTGTCACTTAAGCGGCTTCATTAATTTATCTTCCCTCCAACAATGCTTGAATGGGCCTATAGATCATACCCTGGACAACACTGGGTATTATTACATTTTAATTTTTGCTAATCTAATGTTGAAAAAAATCTTATTGTCTTTATTATTTCTTGAATTATAAATGATATTAAACCTGGATTTTTATTTTTTTCTTTCACCATTTGTATTTTTCTGTAAACTTTCTATTCCTGTTCTTTATCTGCTTTTACAATTGAGTTATTCATCTTTTTCATATTCATTTATATGATATTTTTGCATATAGAAAAAATAGTTCTTTGCTCTATAGATATTTTTCCTCAGTGTGTCACTTGTCTTTGACTTTGTTTTGGGTGTTATTGTTACATAAGCATTAAATTTTTATATAGTCAATTTTAGCAGCCTTTCATTTATGGCTTCTGGATTCTGTGTTATGTTTAGTAAAACTTTCTCTACTATAACATTATTTGTTAACTCTACTGTGTTTTCTTCTAGAACTTTTATATTTCATTTTTTAGCACATTAAAAATGCTCAAAATAAGAGATCTTAAAAATAATAGCTTTTCATATCACTTACAAGTTTTATCATAACCTTAAAACTAGAGTGGTCACCACTATATCCCTATTTTAAAGGATAAGTGTAATAAATGGCATAAACACCATTGATTCCCTTTCATCTGCTAGCATGGAGAACATATGTGCCTCCTAAACTTGACTGATTACAAATTATGACTGAAGGAATCTGGGAAGGGTTTTTGTATATACAAGTCACCAGATGTTTTATAATGATTCTGTTAATATGAGCCTCAGGATTAGACTAGAACCAGTGTTACAGGTCAAGACTAAAGCTCATTGACCAAGCTATGCAGGGAAGTTTGTGCAATGCCTGCTGGCACAATACATAAATATACAGATTTATTACTCTCTGTTTCCAGCACCGAATTTGCCCGCAGATTTATGAAAAGGAAAACATGAAATTGAGATTTGTAAATATTTAAAGTTTACTTCTGAGATCTAAAAAGGCAGTAAGAAGGCTAGTAATAAATTCAAAATAGAGGTTAGGGAATGCAGTAAGTTCGCAATTATAGAAATATAACTTAAGGAAGGAATCACAAACAATAAAATTTAATAATTTCACCCTTGGTTCATAAAACACTGAGCTCCAACTGACATGTATTATTACTTGAGGGAAAAATGGAGGTAAGTGAATATGGATTGTTGCAGAGGAAATCTGGTAGATTTGGCGACTAGAGTTAGAATCTCCAATTCTTCTGACAGGATGATTCTCCTTGCAAGTCAGTAAAAAACCTTGCAAGTCAGTAAAAACCCAAAGCCTTTAAGAATTTTTACCAATATGCATATGCTCAGTGTCCTTTACCCTATGTACAATTAATGACATCTTGGAAGCCCCTAATAAAGTAATTATTTCAGCAGTTTGATCAGCTTTTCTATTTTTTATTAATCAGGAATCTAGTTCCTTCAGGAATCAATTTCATGTAGCTTGTAGGATTGTGAGCCTGTGTCAATTTGCAGGGCTAATATTATGCTTTATTTAAGAAAAGTACAGTAATTAGACCTGTGATGGGAATCTGGGTCTCAGAATCAGAAAACGTAATTTTCAAATTCTGCTTTGTAAGTTAGTAGCTGTGTAACCTATACAAATAATTTCCCGTGTCTTGGTTTCCTCATCTTTAAAATGAGGTTATTAATGACTTTCAGTGGCCGATTCAATTGCATGCCTGCTAAATGTCAAACTCCATTATTATCTTCTTCATTAACATGCCAGAGCCACTCCTAACTGGTACTGGGCCTTCCTATGATTTAGGAAAAGGCAACCCAACAGGCAGATCAATTGAAAAGTGGTATACTTCCTCTGGACTGACATAAAAAGGTCAAACAACTTAAAATGTAGGCTGTACAGAATATGGGGTGATTCCAGCCTCTGCTAGACACCTTTGTGCAGGAAGGTTCTGAATGAAGCCCAGGGTTTTTGTTTGTTTGGTTGGTTGGTTGGTTGGTTTGGTTTCTGGGCAGAGATTTCTTGATCCCAAGGAAAGTAGTTAGGCCCAGTGTCTGGCCTAGGGACAAGTATGGTGGACCAATGAGATAAAAAAGAATGTCAGTTGAAGATCTTCCTTGATAATGGAAGGCCCAGGAGAAAAAAAGTTTTTTTCTGCTTCCTACTTTTGAATGCAGTCCTGTGATGGTACAATGTTCTAGGCTCTTTGGTCATTATATGATCATGAATGGAAGACCAAGCAGTTTAGTTTTGTGCTGTGGGAAGCTGAAAGCTTTCCTCATTGATGAAGGACCATGCAAGCTCTTAAAAGGATTAAATGAAATGATATAATTAACTCTCCTAGGAACACAGAAAGGACTCAGTAATCAATGGCTGCCATGACAATGGTGGTCATGATGGTTATAATTATGATCACCTTAAGCAAGATAACCAAAGGCAAGAAACTGGAACTGAGATAAAACCTCCCCAGTTTGAGTTTACAGCTTTTTCTCTTGGGCAAATTTCCTAACAGAAGGCTCAATTTACAAATCTGTAAAAAAGAGTTAACAGCAGTATTTGTCTCCCAGGGTAGTAGTGAGAATCCAAAGGGAAGGCATGTGAAAAGCATTTTACAATCTGAGCAGTGTGACACAGAAGTTAGTTGTTCTTATAGTATCTTAGCCATTAGTTCCAAAGACAGGATAAAAATTACGCTCAAATTAGAGATAAAAGCAAGTAGAAATGACTGAGTCTGATTGTAGATATTGGTATTGGGAAATAAGAATTAAAAATAACTTTCAGCTCTGACCATTTGCTCAGTTGGTTGGAGCATCATGCTGTACATGAAAAGGTTGGGGGTTCAATCCCTAGTAAGGACACATACCTAGTTCAGGAGGCAACTGATTGATGTTTCTCTCTCATATCGATATCTTATTCTCTCTTTCCCCCGCTTTCAAATCAATAAAGAATGTATCCTCGGGTGAGTATTAAAAACTGTTTTTATTAACTTTCAATCTGTTTTAACTATAAAAGATCTTATCTTTATACCTGGGAACCTAAAAAAAGCAATAAAATCACCTTACTTAGAGTGGAAAAGATAAGTTATTTTCCCTCCATAGCTTCAGTGTACTATTAAAGAAACCATGACAATGAAAAACAATGAGAAATTTTAAATTGGAAGGTGACACAATGGAGAACAGATTATAGAAATGAAGGCCAGATGTTTTTTTGGGGGGCGAGGTGTTTCATGAGGTAGTCAGTGGAGAATTTGGGCTCAGAAAGGATCCAAGAAAGTGGGTAAATTACGTTATCATGTATGTTTTTGTGTTCTCTGACTCCAGCTTTGGTGGGCATTTCCAGCAGAGACAAGTGAGTTATGCGCCAGAAGCAAACAGGGCTGAGACTTGCTTAGGCCTATTCAGTAAGGGTTATTATTTAACAGGTCTGCTTATTTTCCACAGTGTCTTAAATATAAATATACAAACACTATAACATACAATCAAGATGTATAATAATTAGAATTGGTATCTGGTATTTTACCTCTTACACTTCTACACTAAGGCATTATAAAATTCTTAGCCAAGAATGACTAAGAAAATGTCTCCATGCCTGGTTTGGTATGAATTTTTATTTTGTCATCCTGATTCCAAGTAATTCAGTAATTCTATGTCTCCAAATACTCCAAATCCCACATGGATTTGTTTAGTTCCTTGTAACACAGTAAAGTCATGAATTACTAAGAAATCTCTGAGTAACAAACTTTAGTAAAAGTCAATATTTTTAAAAATGAACTTCATCAGTTGAAAGTGTTGGTTTTATTTCTTGCTGATTTGCAATGTTGAGAATTTACATAAATCCAGGAGGTGAGCTTTTTCTGTGGTGTGTATTCTATAAAATCAAGCTCCTACAATGTCCTGAAAACTCAACTATTTGCAGCTGGGTGGAGGTTCGTTGATGATACAGACTTTTTGTAAGACAGAAACAACCTCTGGGTAAGTACTAATATCGGATCATCTTTGTCCATTAATCAAAAAAACAATGTTTATAAGGTTAATTTCCAAGCTACATTTCTACCCCCATTAGGGGTTTCCTTTTCTAATTATTTCATGCCCATTTCAATGTAGGCAAGCAAGCAGACAGATTGAGTGCTATTCCTAGCACTATTAATGTGTTAAACATTTAATTCTGAAGAGACTGTCCACTTGCTCATTTAGTTCTATTAATACTAACCTATATTAGTCAGTGTATATGAGTGGCTGCTGAGCTAAAGATACTCCCATTTACAATGACTGTAAAAAGGAAGATGTTTCTTTCTCAAGTAACAGTCCAAAAGTCAGTGGACAGCTCTATGCTGATAGGTGGCTTTGACATGCTCAACTTGTGACACCCATTTATGGGTCCAAAGTGATTCCCACAGTTCTTCCCATTTCACAGCCAGACGGAAGACCTAGATATTTTAAAGGCAAGACTTGGAAATGGCTCCCATCACTCTTCTAGTCCTCCCATTGGCCAGAATATAGTCTCACCCAGTTGGAAGGGAGGTAAGTAAAAATGGAGCTGAGAACTCACCAATGTGATCTGCTAAGATTCCATTATTATGGAAGTGGGAGAGAATGGATGATGAGGTATAACAGAAGTCTGCTACACCAGTTAAACTAGAATGAAGCTTCTCAAAATTTAATGTGCATGCAGGTTCTGATTCAATGGGTCTGGGGAGGAGCCTGAGACACAACATTTTCTAACAAACTTCCAATGCTTGATGCCAAAGGTACTGGTCTGTGGACCACGCTAAGTAGCAAGGAACTAGATGACTCTTGACTTCGAGAAATAGGGGTGTCTTTAGACCACCTTAAAGAGTTATTTACTGTCAGGAAGGTTGTGAAAAATGAAGGAAATTCTAGGTATCTCAACTCTCTTTTGACCATTGAGTATTTACCTTTGTGCGAATGTGCCCTCTCTCATATGAAACTGAATTATTCTCTACATATTTTCTAGTCCAAAGTCTGACAGAAACATTTTTGCTTCAGTTAGACAGGGGACCTCCCCTAACCAAGTGTCATGATTTCATGGGCCACCTGGAAGCCTGTAAGTGGGACAAACTTTGGTTTAATCAGTAGCCACATCAGCATGAACATCCTGACTTGGCTTCCCTAAGCAAGGGGCAGTGGGCATCGCAGCTTAAGCTTTATGGAAAGCCATACAGAAAACCATATATCGTTTCTTTTTTCCCCGTTATTGCAGAGAATAGGGACTTAACTCTTTGTGGATGAAAAACTGAGAAATACAAAGGCAATACAGATTAATACTTTGATATGATGGTATATAAATATAATATATTATATTATATCATATAAATATATATTTACTACAATTAGTAAATTCACTGTTTTGTACTTATAGAAATAATTGATGTGCATTGTTTACTTTGTGCTGAAGAGTATAAGGAAAACATGATTTAATTTCAGTCAATTCATAATTTTTCAGATTAACATTAAGATGTAGGCAAGATAAAGAGTACCAAGTTATAGAAAAAACAAAAGAAGAATATTTTAAGTGGAAAAGGTACACTGTTCATGCTTTTTACAACTAATCATGCTTTGCTCTTTAATTCCAGTATATTGTTATTTAATGACACATTAGGATGACTTTTATACTTAACTACAACCCACTTTAATTAGTAGATCTGATTCTCAGAGCTCCCAGACTCTCTCCACACTCATCTTGGCTTCTGGTTAACTCCTCTCTCCATGAAAGGCCTCCCTTTTGTTTTCTGCCTTCTGCCTTTCCTATGCCCTCTGAGAAAGTATACATTAGCATGATTAAATGCAGCTGCTTTTAATTAACCCTTTCAGCTGTCCTCCAGATGAATGATTCAATATGACTTGGCAAACTGATGGCTTCCAAGGAGTCATACATATTTACAACACACCAATAATGTTTAATCAAGTTAACCCATCTTACACCAGCAGAGCAAGATTAAACCAATGTCTCTGCCCTATTCATAAAATCCAATTCAAGTGACTAACCAGGTCAGAATGTTACTTCTTAGTGAGATGAGGCTGAGGCCTCACAATAGGAGTTTGGGGTTCTGAGGGGTCCTTTTTCTATTTTGGGTGGGACTCAGGCAAGGGCTCAGCAGGACCTGAATGGACTCCTCAAGACTACTCTGAGGCCTGGAAAATGAGCTCCTCTTAACTTTGGCCATGTATTATCAGGCCGAAGGGCATAGAAAGTCAGGTGAGGGGTGGTGGTTGGAACCAAAGCATAAATCAGAGGACCATGCTGAACACAGGAGTCAAACTGTGGAAGCTAAAGCAGGAGTTCAGGAAGACAGGAAGCCAAAGATTATAAAGTCGTGAAATGAACCAGAAGCTGTAAGAAAGTCCGGGAATAAAGATGGAATTTTTCCACTTCGTGACACCAGGTGACTTTTTAAGTATTTCTCTTGCCAACTTGAATGGGTATGTATAGAGACTTGTCAGAAAGAATATAGGAGAATAGGTGGAACCAAAATTAGTCTCTTCCTTGAAGGGAGGAGGCAAGAGCAACACCAGATAAACCCTAAGGGCATCTATATTTGCATGAGTATGTCTGTTTCCTTTAGCCCCAGGCTTACCTTGCCTGGGAATTATTCTTTATGTATTCATTCTACAAGCACCTATTGAATAGAAGTAAGGTAGTAAAAATATGAATTAGACATACTTCTTGCCCCTCAAAGACCATATATTCTTGTTGGCTTGGGAGAAGTCTATAAATATAATACAAGGTAAAACGTATGTCTCAAACTTTGAAGAGGGAAGCTGGGATCCAAAGGCAATGCCGATACCAAAATCAAGGAGGTTTTCCCCTATGTTTTCTTTTAGGTGTTTTACCATTTCAGGTCTTACATTTAAGTGTTCATTCCATTTCAAGTTAATTTGTGTGGTGTGAAGTACGAGTCCAGTTTTATTCTTTTCCATTTAACTATCCAGTTTCCCCACCACAATTTATTTTAGAGACTATCTTTTTCCCATGGAGTAGTCTTGGCTCCTTTGTCGGATATTAGCTGACTGTATAATTAACTTTTATTGTTAAGACTTGAGGAAAACTTTATAAAGAATGTGACATGTAAAGCTGGTCTTTGAAGCATGGGGAAAGATGAGATGGTGAGAAAACAAGTTCAGGTGGAAGAAAGACAGTAGATGAAACAGAGAAATACGGAAAGTATTTGGTATGATGAGCAATGGAAAGCACTCCCTGTAGCTATGACGTAGGTTGCGTACAGGGAAATGAGTGGGAGACATGGCCAGAGATGCAGGTTGTGATGATATATAATGACATATAAACAAGTTTAGAATTTATTCTATAAGTAATGGAAACAACCAAAGGGTTTGAGGATGGGCAGTTTTAAATTTATGCGCCTGAAACCTATAACTCACTCCTCTCATTTTTGCAATTCTGAGATATACACCAAAGAAAGCAATATTAATTTTTAATAGCTTCTAACAAATGTCCAATAATTCTTTACTCTGATATTTCTGCCAATCTATTGACTGGAAACCCCATTTTTAAATTTCAGAGCCTATGTGGGATGTACGGTTCCTAAGCACTGATTGACCGGATCCACAGAGCAGAGCCAGCTGACTTACCCGGTCAGATACAGGCAGAGATGTAGGAGCAGGGAAGGAGGCAGACACTGCCCAACAGCTGGAAAATGGAGCACACAGGCCTGTCCCTAAGACAATCATTTTGTCTGGGAGGGTTTGGGTGCTCGGACGGACTAGGCCTGGCCATGTGCTTGGAGCTGCCAAAACCATATAGAGTAGCAGAATGGATTTTGAACATTCTTACTTTTTGTCATTAATGTATATGGGAGATCTTGGAACACAGCTTAGTTTGAGGATTTTAGGCCTTGAGGGTAGGGGCAGAGGAAAGACAGTGGAAGTGCTTTCCACTGTCTGCAGAGGAAAGCAGCTTGAAGGCCTTGGGCAGAGGAGGGAAAAGCCTGTGAAAGAGAAGGTAGCAGAGCGGGGCCAGTCCCGGAGACAACTTCATGATTTAACAGTTTTATTTAGGGCTTCCTGGCTTTGTCTTTCCAAGAAGAGACCTGCTGTGTGAATAGCAAAGTATAGTATGGATAACAAATATGCAGAAAATAGAGTTAAGTGTTTTACAGTGCTAGCCTCTACACCCATTTCTTACCTAGGTTCCAATGATAAAGTCAGGGGGTCTGCTATACAGGCTCATTCTTCAGTGAGTCATGTCAAACTTCAAATAAAGAAGGAACATAAATCTTTTAAAGTGTATAAGGTGATGCAAATCAGAAGTCAAGATCCACATAAAATGCAAAAGCTGCAATGTATGTATCAAGTAAAGAATGCTTTGGAGGGTCTTAGTCCAACCCTCTTATATTTTTAGGCAAGGAGCTATATACTTCAACGAAGGCCACATCATCATGTGGTGACAGAGCTGGTACTAAAATTTACATCTCCTGCCTCCCAGACCTGATCATGTTCTATTACATCATCCAATATCAGCCAGACACTTCTCCTAGGAGAAAACTGTCTAACCGAAAGGTCATTCTAATATGGTCCTGTATTTGTTAGAACAGCCACCTAGTGAAGACTGGGTGTGGTTAAACTAAAGTTAATTCTGGATGCCTACAGTCACTGCTGGGAACATTTGAAAACAATCAATCCAGATTCATTTAGCTGCTTAAATCAGACCTGTGCTTGATTTTGTTATTGTTTGCTATTTCATGGAATTTCTTTCATTTACCCCAGACTCCCAGAACTCAATCCTTTTTTTGCAAATGATCCCATAGGTCAGGGACCACTAGGATTGAACATCAGTAGATGGAGAAACAGTCACTGCCATTGAAGATCAAGAGACCCTGTCGAAAGAAGTAAATGTCTAAATAGGAAACTGTCACAGTGGTAAAAGAAAGCAGGGAGAAATCCCACCAGGGGATGCAGATCAAATAAAACAGAAGAATATTTTATTCAAGCCTATTAAAATAGACAATTAAAAACAATACAGTTGCCCCTGCTGGGAAACACTGAGCAGCTCCTCACTTACACATGCAGAGCACGGTGCACTTCCGTGGCTCTTTTCAGACAGGCCCTTCCCAGGCTCTGGCAGCACACTGCCAGCATCACTAAACATGCCAGCCTCCGTCAACGTAACGCAGGGATTCTGGTCTCCATGTTCTGTGACGCCTGGAAAAGTCTAAGTCTGGCAAGAAAGTTTCACATTTAAGAAGTGAGTTAAGTGCATGGACTATTCATTTTTGAGACGTAATATGATCAAAAAATTCCTAGGAGAGTCATTTAACAACTATTAGGTATTGCCAGCTGAATGGCTGCCCCTGAGCTTTCAGTTAGTGTTTGTAATTCTCAAGCATCATTCACTACCAGGACACTAGTCATTTATTCAGCAAATGTTCCTTGGATATCTACTAAGTGTCTGACACTATTCTAGTCCATGGAGAAACTGGAGCCCTTATTGAGTTATGTACTAGTGGGAAGTGTTCAAGCTACCTTTATCTCCTAATGGTTCAGCTGCTTCCTCTCTTGCCAGACTGACATTAGACTTGAGCCAGGATAGTCCCTGTGCTGGGTCCCCGTGTCTCAAACACGTATATGCATACACACAAATAAGTCTATTCAATGGGTACTTTTGTCACTGGGGATCATGCTCTCAGTACCAACCCTGCCCAGCCTGAAACCATAAATATCACCTGCCCCCTCCTTTGACTAGCACCACTCAGACATAGGGGCAGGCTTCCCCACAGCTTTTTCCCTAAGTCTTTATGAAACAAAAGGTGATTGTGTCCAAATACCATGAAGATTAGAAGATTGTGCCATTGCCAACTTTGAAGAAGGACTCTGCTTCAGGACATATGAAAAAAAGCAAAATAATTGAATTGTCAAACTCTTCTGAGAGAGCACGAATTTAATAAATTGTTGCATAAGGAAGTATACTTTCCCATTAGCCAAACATCTGAATACTGGCTTCCCTTTTAATTAAATCTCACAGTACCAGAGAGCTCTGGAGATAACCATGGCAGTTAAATAAAGTTCTGTAAAATTAAATAATTCCTGTGACCTTACATTTGTAAACTAAGAAGCCTAGACAGTATTGCATGAAGTGGGATACTGACTGACTACACTGTGGATGAGGTAGACACTGAGCACTATCCTTGACAGCTAAACCTGAGAATAGCTTTATGTTTTATAACAATTCTAATAAGATTTAAATAAATTTTAATTCTGCCTGTAAAATACATTTGAAATAAATGAAAATGTCAACTTAAATTTTTTAAGCTTAATTTTAAAATTTAAATAAAATATTTAGACCTATGGCATGTGGGTCTTCATTTGTACGCTTGCCTCAGGCACCTAACAAGGTTGAGCCTCTCTCTTCCTCCTACTCCCACGATCACATACTAATGAAATAATTGATGAGTAAATATTCAGTATTTCAAAAGTGTTAAATAAAACTATTAAATATGAGGAATGGCCAAAACAGAGACAAAGTGAGTAGCAAAAATAAATTGTTTTAAATAATTAAAAATGAGCTTTTCTAACTGCAACTGATAGGTTCACTTTGTCACACGCTATGACCCTCTCCATGACAGCATTGGACTCCTCCTCTTTAACTCTTCTGTCTTGACCTTCATAAGATAGTTTATACATTGACCTTTATCTTCCAAAATCTTATCTTAAAATCTCTTGTGGAAGAGTTTTCCACTTCTTTTTAGCCCCCACAGTGCTATGTTTATTTTATGATGGAATTAAATAAAAGGTTAATGAATAAGTGAATATAAGCAATCATTCTAGAAATATATTACATGGGGACATACACCTTGCTATCACCAGATTCTTTTTCTTTAACATTTAATTTATTTATTTATTTATTTTTTTAGGCATATTTTATTGATTATGCTATTACAGTTTTCCAATTTCCCCCCCTTATCCATCCTCCACCCTGCACCCCCAACCCTCCAACACCCTCCCTTAGTCATGTCCATGGGTTGTACATATGTTCTTTGAATTCTCTTGTTTCCTATACCATTTTGACCTCTTCCCGTCTATTTTATGCCTACTAATTATGCTTCTTTGTCCTTGTACCTTTCCCTGCATTCATCCCCTCTTCCTCCCCAATGAAAACCCTCCATGTGATGTCCATTTCTCTAATTCTGTTCCTGTACTAGTTATTTTCTTATTTTTGTTTTCATTGTTTTTCTTCTTTCTAGGTTCATTTGTTGATAGTTGTGAGTTGGTTGTCATTTTATTGTTCATAGTTTTTGATCTTCAATTTCTTAGATAAGTCCCTTTAACATTTCATATAATAATAGATTGGTGATGATGAACTCCTTTAACTTGACCTTATCTGGGAAGCACTTTATCTGCCCTTCAATTCTAAATGACAGCTTTGCTGGATAGAGTAATCGTGGATGTAGATCCTTGTCTTTCATGACTTCAAATACTTCTTTCCAGCCCCTTCTTGCCTGCAAGATTTCTTTTGAGAAATCAAAAGACAGTCTTACGGGCACTCCTTTGTAGGTAATGCTCTCCTTTCTTCTTGCTGCTTTTAAGATTCTTTCTTTATCTTTAATCTTGGGTAACTTAATGATGATGTGCCTTGGTGTGGTCCTCTTTGAGTCCAACTTCTTTGGCACCCTCTGGGCTTCCTGGACTTTCTGGAAGCCTATTTCCTTCACCAGATTGGGGAAGTTTTCCTTCGTTATTTGTTCAAATAAGTTTTCAATTTCTTGCTCTTGTTCTTCTCCTTCTGGCACCCCTATAATTTGGATATTGGAATGTTTCATGTTGTCCCAGAGGTAGTCTCTCTTCATTTTTTTGAATTCTTGTTTCTTTTTTTTTTTTTAAATGAATTTTTTTTTAAGATTTTTTATTTATTTATCTTTAGAGAGGAAGGGTAGGAGAGAGGGAGAGGGAGAGAAATATCAATGTGTGGTTGCCTCTCATGTGTCCCTTGCTGGGAACTGGCCTGCAACCCAGGCATGTGCCCTGACTGGGAATCGAACCGCGATTGTTTGGTTCACAGGCCCGCGCTCAATCCACTGAGCTACACCAGCCAGGGCGAATTCTTGTCTCTTCATTCTGTTCCTGTTGGATGTTTATTTCTTCTGTTTGTTCCAAATCGTTGATTTGAGTCCTGGTTTTTTTCCTGACACTGTTGGTTCCCTGAGTACTTTGCTTTATTTCATTTTTGGTATCTTTCATTTGTTCTTTCATTTTGTGACCAAGCTCAATCAGTTCTGTGAGCATTTTGATTACCAGGGCTTTAAATTCTCCATCAGATAGGTTGGCTATCTCCTCATCACTTAGCTCTCTGTTCTGGAGTTCTGCTCTGTTCTTTCATTTGGGCCATGTTTCTTTGTCTCGGCACACCCAATAAGTTGTAAGGGGGGAGGGCCTTAGGTATTCACCAGGGCGGGGCAATCCTCCTTGGTGGTGCTGCCTATTGGGGAGGTGCCAGAGAGTGAAAAATGCAGCTTGCCTGCTTATCTCTAGCCTACTTTCCAAGGAACTGTCCTGTGAGATTGGGAGTTTCTCCCTCTAAGGCAACCCCAGCCGTAGTCCACAGTCAGCCCTGAGTCTCAGTTTCCTGTTCAGCCAGCCCTGTCCATGCCGTCCACTGCCTTGCCAGGGGTTCTCTCTGTCCACCTGTCTTACAGGTCTGGTTGGTCTGATTGACTAATTCCTTGGTTGTTGGCGCTCCATGCAGTTTGATTTTCTGGTGCTTCTAGTTGTTTATTGATGTTAGATTGGTTGTTATCTTCCTTTTGGTTGTGCAAGGAAGTGAAGGGTTTCTACCTACGCCTCCATCTTGGCCGGAATTCCCCCAAATTCTAAATAGATACATCTTCAGATTTTCCTCAAAATTCAAGCCCAAGTTCATGGTTAAGGAAAATTACAGATATGCTTAATAAGCCAGAGGAAGAAATTCACTAAAGACCATCTTAGTAAGAAAATCATAACAGCTGGTATTATTGAGAACATTAAGAATGCTTATTGGAGAAATAATACCCGCATCAACTTTGAAGAGCATGAAACTGAATCTCACTAGGGCAGTTCCTTTCCTTCTATTTATCTGTATCCAGGACTGAATGAATCAGAAAATTTTGAAAATGATTTATGATTTCCGTTATATCTGGAAAGGGAATATAAATAAGTATAAGAATGAGCCCAAGAGGCTATGTGGATAAGTGCGACCATAGAAGATGAGATGCAATTAAGAGGAAAAAACCACATCGTACTGATGAAGTCTCAACCTTATACACATTTCTGAAGGAAACCAGATATGGTTTATTGTGTGTTAAATGATTACTTTCTGTGATTCATGAATAAGCACCTAAACAGTACACTAAACAAACTCCAAAGGTGTGTGTCTAGCTTATGTGACACCTTTCTATTGAGAACTACTCCAGCTATCCCTACCACAGCCTGCTATCAGCTACTGGTCATAGATGGCTGAACCAGAAATGAGCTTGATATAAATTAGACCAATCTAGTTATTTTCAGATCTGGAAATAGGAGTGAGATGGAGTAAATTCAGGAGCTTTTGGTGAGCTTTTTCCATCATGTGCCCTGAAAACCAGAGACAACCGACCTGGAGATGCACAGAGAGAAGCAGAGATAGCAATGCAGAGCAGTCTCATCCACGTGACTGCCAGGTGGCTTTCCAGGTTCTGCATTTAGTCCCTGGGCAGGCCAGCTGTCTTTGGGTTCTTTGACAACCTCCCACATCCTTCCAATTAATTCCCTTTACTATAGTATTTAGGCAGGTAGTTTCTCTTGCTTCCAACCAAAACAGCTTAGCTAAGAAATGGGAAGTACGCACACTCTAAGCACATCTATACTGTGCTTGGAAACTTCATGTGATGTAAAGGTTCAGGTCTCTGCCTTTGTAGAACTCTTCAGTAAATTGAGAGGAAATAGTTAAGTATGAAAATAAATATGAAATCTTTTATCTTCAGTATCTAAAACTGAAAAACAATAAAGTTTAGGGGAGAAAATTGTAAATGTTTAGTAAATTTGTATAAAACCTAGGGAACTTTAAAATTCATGTACAAACACAGAAATGAAATGGGAGATATAAGGAATGAGGAAAAAATCCAGAATTTAAACTTTTCTGCCACTTAGACTAGCAATGTTTGGTATATAACTCATGCAGCACCTTCCTCTAAGTTGGATATGAATTCGCTCACAAGGGAGTTGGAGATAATGTCACTATGAATATTAAGTCAACTAGCAAGAGGTGAGAAGGTGATGATACTACAGATAAGATCAGCTACAAACCCAGTGAACTCTTAAATAAAGAAACAAGGGAGCCCAGCAGGGCTATAAACAACCACCAAAGTGAAAGGCAATAAAAGAGAAGAAGGAAAATAAGATACTCAGATGTAATGAAGCAAGATGTATAATGACTAGTGCCTGAAATGCCATTTTCAGTAACATAAGCTTCTGCAACCAGAGTGATTAACGAATGTATTTAACTGGTTGCCTAAACCTTTGCTGGAATTAACCTGTATGAATATGGCTTACATTATTATGAGTTGTTTTCCCTAGTTCCATAAGAAACAAGGACCAGAGTAAGAAAACACTGACCTGGATCTGGCCAATTTAAAATGGACTTTGCGCTTAAGTGGACAATGAGTGACAAGCTCCAGGACCTTTCATGAAGAGGAGGAGCTTCCCTCAGTCAACAGAATATATCAAAGGGAAACGAGCTCTAAGGTTAATGAACAAGACACAAAACTCACATGTGCTACATTCCACAATTAAGACCCACAATTTATATTTATTCAAAGTGTGTCAGTTAATCAGAAAACTCTCAGTATGCAATCAAATATAAATAAGTATGAAATCAGCACAGTGTACACCTTATACTTTAACAATGTTGTGTATTAATTATATCTCAGTAAAGTTAAAAAGAAATTTAAAAAGTAGTAGGTACATAAGTTCATTCATGTGGGAAATGAATAGAAGAGCCATGAAGGCTGTGATGGAGATAGGAAATCCCTTACATATGCCACGTGTGACATAAGATCTGCCAAATGAATCTGTATTTTTTAAATATTCGTAATTATTAAAGCCATATAGCTTTTATATCATTTTGTTAACAATAATAGCAAAACAAACTGAACTAGATTGTGGTCACATTCATTTTTAGTATATCATATAGATGCACTGAACTTTAAGAAAGCTATACTATGGCCCTGGCTGGTGTAGCTCAATGGATTTAGTGCCAGCCTGCAAACCAAAGGGTTGCTATTTCGATTCCCAGTCAGGGCACATGGCTGGGTCGCAGGCCAGGTCCCTAGTAGGAGGTGCACAAGAGGCAACCACAATTGATGTTTCTCTCCCTCTCTCCCTCACTTCCCCTCTCTAAAAATAACTAAATAAATTTACAAAGAAAGAAAGCAAGCTATACTATAGGTGAAAAAGTCTCTCCACATTAAAAGTATATAGGCCTTTATTAATCATTGGACTCTCTAAAATATGCTGGATGTAGAGAATATAAGTTCATTTTGGTTGTGATTAGCCTGAAATCAATATAACAAATCTGTAACACTTTAATTACTATAAATAAGAGATACAATCTATTTTTAAAACTACTAGTTGAGGAAAATTATTTGATTGCTATACTAGTAAATGTTGTTTTACAGGGTTGGGAAGAACCAGTTATCAGTCAAGTTCAATTCAACATCAATTTAGTGATACCCTACTGACAGCAAAACTTTGTCCTACTTGTGTACTGCTAGTGGTGGTACGAACTGGCACTCTCACCCAGGAAAGCAATTTAGCAATATGTACAATATAAAGAGTTTCCCAAATGTTTTATATATTTGACACAGTCTATGTCCATGGGCTATGCATATATGTATATATATTCCTTGGCTAATCTCTTCCACCAATTCTTTATAAATTCTTCCAAAAATTAGAAGAGGAGGGAATACTTCCTAATTCATTCTATAAGGCTCTGATACCAGGATCAAATAAAGGCATTGCATTAAAAAAAAAGACTAAGGGCCAAAATCTTTTATGAATATAAACACAAAATTCCTCAAAAAATACTAGCAAAGCAAATTCAGCAACATATATAAGGTCTGTGCAGAAGGCATCCAGTCATGTAATATGAAAAAGAGACATTTATAGAAGAAGATATGAGATACAAGAAACATTGTACATGAGACAAAGATGCCTCCTTCCCCTTCAAAGTAGGCACCTTGGGACCTCACACAGTTCTCCCCATTGCCAACAGCTGTCCTGTCATATCTCATTGGCGGTCTGAATTCTCTTCCCTTTAAAAGATGATTTTAGTTTGGGGAAAATCCAGAAGTTGCAGGGCACCAAATCTGGGCTGTAGGGTCAGGGCTGAGTCAACTGGGTAATTTGATGTTTTGCCAAAAAACTCTGCATGAGACCTGATGCACGAGAGGGCACCATTGCTGTGATAAAGCTGTTAATCACCAGTTGCCCATAGCTGCAGCCTTCTGAATCATCTAAATAATTTCCACAGAGAAATGCTTGAGCTTAATGCAAAATTTGATGCAGATTCATTGCTCTACTTTCTCAGTCATTTTGAATGGGATGGGCACACAGTACACATGCTCACTCAAGGGCAACTACTGCCCCCCACTGACTAGTACAGTGAAGTCATCATTATTCACACATGCACCTTCCAGGCCACCCTTGTTGGCTGCCAGCTTACATTGATGTTGTGCAAACCGTTCTTGTTATGTAAACATTGGCTGGACTTTTTCCAGACAGGCTTCGTAAGAAGAATTATACACCCAAATCAATATTAGTTTAACATTCAAAAATCAATTAATTCAATACAGCATATAATTAGAATAAATAACAAACACACACAATCATCTCATTAAATACAGAAAAAATATTTGACAAATCCCAACACACTTTCATGATAAAAAGCACTGGACAAACTAGGAAGAGAAGGAAACTTACTCAATATGAAAAGAGCATCTATAAAAAATCCACAACTAACTTCTATCATATTTAGTGGAGAAAGACTAGATACTTTCACCTTAACATCTGGAGCAAGACAAGGATGTTTATATTTGCCACTTTTATGTAACATTGTCTTGGATGTTCTAGGTAGGGCAATGGTGCAATAAAATACATGCAGATTGGAAAGGAAAAAGTAAAACTATCTCTATAGATGGTATGATCTTACATAGAGAGAACCCTAAGGAATCCATAACAAACTGCTAAAACTAACAAAAAGGTTCAGCAAGTTTAAAGGCTGCAAGATCAATGTGCAAAAATAGATTATATTTCTGTATACTTACAATGAAGAATCCAAAAATATGATTATAAAAACAATTCCTTCCTGACCCATGTGGCTCAGTTAGTTGGGCATCATCCTGCAAAACAAAAGGTCACTGGTTAGATTCCTAGTCAGGGCACAATGCCAAACTTGTGGGTTCTGTCCCTGGTCAGGGCACAAATGAGAGGCAACTGATTGATGTTTCTCACATAGATGTTTCTCTCCCTCTCTTTTTCCCTTCCTTCACCTCTCTCTAAACTAACTAACTAACTAACCAAGTAACTAACTAAATATTTTGAAAAAGAAAACAATGCTATCTACATTCACATCAAAAAGAATAAAATACTTAGTAATAAATTTAACCAAAGAATTGTAAAACTTATACTCTGAAATGAAAAAAATATTTTTGGAACAAATTAAAGATGAACTAACAAATAGAAAAACAATACACATTTGTGGATTGATTAGAAAACTTGATTATTGTTAAGATGGCAATATTTCCCAAATCGATTTAAAGATTCAACACAATATTTACCAGAATAACAGCTGACTTTTTTATATAAATTGATAAGCTAGTCCTGAAATTCATATGGACCCAGAATAGCCAAAACATTCTTGAAAAAGAACAAAGTTGAAGAATTCATACTTTCCAATTTTTAGAACTGACTACAAAGCAAAACTAATCAAGGCAGTCTGGTACCAGCATAAGAATAAACACACAGATCAATGGAACAAAATGGAGAGTCCAGAAATAAATTCATGTATCTAGAGTCAACTGATGTTAGACAATATGCCAAGACCACTTAATATGGAGAGAAGAGTCTTTTCAACAAATGATACTTGAACAACTAGCTATATACATGTTAAAAAATGAAGTTGGACCCCTACTTCACACTATCCACAAAAATTAACTCAAAATGCATCAAAGACCTAAAAGCAAGACCCAAAACTCTTACAAGTACTTCAAAAGACACTTTCAAGAAAGTGAAGACAACCCATAGAATGGGAGGGAATATTTGCAAAGCATGTATCTGATAGGAATTTCCATCTAAAATACATAAATAACTTTTAAAACTCAGTGATAAAAAGACAAAAAATCCAACTTAAAAACACGCAAAGCATCTAAGTAAAAAATTTCTCCAAGGGAGATAGATACACAATAGGAAAGAAACAATCATAGAGGTGGATAAATTGATAAAATATATGCTCACTACAGCAATTTTTACTTAATATCAAAAGAAAATAGGAAGCAACCTAGCTGTCCAAATTGGGATTTAGTGACATGCATTATATCGCATCAAAACACTGAAATATGAATATAAACATTAGAAAGACTTATGGAAAAGAAGTGTAGGGAAATAATTAAGCACCAGAGCACTGGAGACAGATTGCTTGTGTTTGAATCCCAATTCTACAACTTACCAGATTCGTGTTCTTGGGCAAATTATTTAACATATCTAAGCTTCAGTTTCTTCATCTCTAACTTTTTTTAGGATTAAAGGTGTTTATGCATGTAAAGTGCTTAGCATAAAACATGGCACATCATGAATGCTAAATAAATATTTGAAAAATTATGGTGTGCTTTTATTAATAATGGTTACATTATAAGTATATAGTATTAAGTAAAGAAGTAGCATATAAAAGTATACAAAAATATCCACCAAACTTCAAATGAATGATTAGATAGATGAGGGTAGATGAATGTGTAGGATGGATAAAAGAATGAGTGCAGAAATATATAATGAAATATTGTGTTACTTCATGTCATTCCCTTAGTAAGGCAAGCCATCCTAGTTTATGATTATTTCACAGTTCGTATGTCCTTTTGGAGGATCCTTCTTAACTTTGCATGCTCTTTTGTTGTGTCTTATCTGGTTTTCCTATTGGTGTCTGCTAAGGGGAGGTGACACTGCCAGACATATTCATGGATCACAGAGAGAACAGACTTTTATTTCTACTGAGAAAACATAGCTCATCATTGTTTCCTTGCTGGAGGCAGCCTGCTGTTTGTATGTGCTACAAGTATATCCCTTATTCAACTTACTCATTTTTTTAATCTCCCCTTGTTGGCAATTAGCAATCAAATTCTTAATTAGCTTAAATCCACCTGGCTATTTTGTGACTAATAAATCAATTAATTCAATTCACATAGAGGGGATTGTATTTAGTGCCATATTTCAGACATTCCTGACCATCATTGTGTGTGACTGCTGTATCTACAGTGAAGACATGATAGCCAAGCAGAATTTTTATTCTCCGCTGTTTCACAGACTATCAGATATGTGGAGAATGTGGTTGGTGTTTTTAATGTAGAAAAGGATTTAGTAACAGGCCTCAGAAGACTGAAACAGAATTTAGGAGTCTAGTGTATGTTATAAATAGGTCCACCATTTGGGTTTCAACCTTTCAAATATGCCTAATAATGTACAGTGTCATTCATTTCAGATGCAAATTGTATTTCTTCAGTAGAAATATCATGACATTACATTCTCTGTCATTGAAATGAAGTTTGCTGCATAGTGGGATAGAGGTTCCAGGAACATGTCAAGAATGAATTTCACTTTGCCCCCAAGTCTCTTAGTGGGTGTGGAATTTGGAGAAAGAGGGCAACTTTAAGATTTCATTTTAAAAATCAACTTGAACTTTCAAAAAGAAACAAGTTTCTTTTCACTATTTAATATTGTTTATTTCTTGAAGGAGAAACTTTGGGGAAATGGTAGTAAAGTAGCAATAGACAGACAATTTTAATGATCAAAATATAATCTTTAAAAACAGGTTAAGATTTTATGCACTTTTACATGTCAGTCTCTTAATTATTCTAGATTCAGATACTTGACCTAGTGACCTTGATAGTTTTTGTTTAAATCCCAAAGTAATCAATATATCAAAATATTTAGATACATTTAAAATATACTTCTGCAGCTTAACAGTGTGTATTTCATTCAGGAGTCTGAAAATATTATTGCTGACTAACAAAATAATATTTCATTAACCTAGTCTGATTCAAGATTGTGAAAAAAAACTATGTAGGAACCTCAGAATTCAATCTGGGGAGGTAGGGGAGTAGGAAAACGAGGCAAAGTTTAGTGAACCAATACACCTTCAGAGCTAGTTCCTATGCAAGTACAAATTTGAGTGTCCCAAGGAATAAAAGGAAATCTCACTAATATTTTTATTTTACTACAGCTTAATTGAGATGTGATTTGCATATAATAAAATCCATCCTTTTAAAGTGTACGATTCAGTAGTAGTTAGTCTATTACAGAATTGTGTAAACATCACCAATATCTGACTCTGAAGCATTTTCACCTCAAAAACAAGCCTCACGTCCATTAGTAGTCACACCCCATTTCCCCTCCCCCAGCCCTGGGCAACCACTTGTTTGTTCCTCCACATGCAGAATGGGACAAAAATAAGTTACAGTTGTGCATATATGAAACACAGTATTTATTCTTGCATTGCTATTTATTAATTATTGTATTATTTTCTATGTGAACAACTGTAAACCTAATTTTGCCCTGCCCAGTATTTCCCTCTCTGGAAAATTCACATAAATGGGAACATACAGTATGTGGCCTTTGGTGACTGGCTTCTTTTGCTTAGCATAATGTTCCCAAGGCTCATTTATGTTGTAACATATGTCAGTACTTCATTCCTTTTTACTGCTGATTAATATCTCATTTTATGGACTTACACGTTGTTTATCCATTCATTAGTTGATGGATACTTGGGTTGTTTCCATTTTTGAGCTATTATGAATAAGACTGCCATGAACATTAATGTACAAGTTTTTATGATATGGACTTAGTTTTCTATTCTTTTGAATATGTTAACTAGGAGTACAATGGAACATTTTAATCTAACATTTTGAGGAACGGCCAACATGTTTTCCAAAGTGCCTACCCATTTTACAAATGTACCAGTAATGTATGCAGTTCCAATTTCTCCACATCCTCACCAACATTTGCTATTGTCTGTCTTTTTTATTCCAGTAATCCTACAGTGTGTAGAATGCCATCTTATTGTGTTTTTATTTGCACTTCTCTAATGGCTAATAATGTTGAGTATCATTTTATATACTTATTAGCCATTTGTGTATTTTCTTTGAATTAGTGTCTATTCACATCCTTTGTCCATTTTTGATTGGGTTGTTTGTGTTTTAATTGTTGAGTTGTAAGGGTATTTATATATTCTGGATAAAAGCCCTGTATCAGATATGTAATGTATAAATATTTTCTCCCATTCTTACCTTTTGGATGGTGTCCTTTGAAGCACAAGAAGTTTTTATTTAGACAAAGTGTAATTTTTAATTTTTTTCTTGTCACTTACGCTTTTGGTGTTATATCTAACACCATTGCCTAAATCTAAGGTTACAAAGTCTTATGTCTATGTTTTCTTCTAAGACTTTTATTGTCTGAACTCTTACATTTATGTCTCTCATCCACTTTGACATAATTTTTGTGTATGTGTGAGGTGGGGGTTCCACTTCATTCTTTTGTACATGGATATCCAGCTGTACTCGCACCATTTGTTGAAAAGACTATTTTTTTCTCACATTGAATTGTCTTGCTACCCTTATTAAAAATCAATTCAACATAAATATAAGAGTTTTTTTCTGGGTTCTCAATTCTATTTAATTAATCTATATCTTTATTCTCATGCCAATTCCACATTGTTTTCATTACTGCAGTTTTGTAATGGAGAAGTGTGAGCCTTTCAATTTTGTTTCCAAAGATGTTTTGGCTACTCTGGGTTCCTTGCAATTCCATATGAATTTTAGGATCAGTTTGTCAATTTCTACTAAAAAAGTCTTGACTTAATCTTAGTTTATTCCAACTCCCAACAGTTTCAGGGCCTGTAGAAAGGACATAGCTGAAGATATCCACAAGCAGAAGTGATCACTGGATCAGTTGCAGTCTCCTGTCGCTGGTGGTCAGGTCAGTCCTGATGCCCTCAGCAGCACCTGGAAGAACAAAAGCAGGCTTCAGTCCCTCCAGGGAGAAGAGAGCTTATACAATCTGGGCAGAATACAAAGATCAGAGCCAAGAAATACAAACTCGAGGCCTGGAGATCTGCTATAAGAAAGAGCGATTGACCCCAGCCAGTGTGGCTCAGTTGGTTCCGGATTGGGACACATGCTTGGGTTGAGGGTTTGATTCCTGGTCAATAACATCGGTGTTTCTCTCTCTCTGTCTCTGTCTCTATCTCTAGCTCTCTCTCTCTCCCTCTCTCTATCTCTGTCTCTCTTCCTTCCTCTCTCTCTAAAACCAATAAATTCAATAAATGTATCCTTGGGTGAAAACTGAAAAGAAGAAAAAAGAAAGAACAATTGTACGCATCAGGTAAATATGGCCAAAAGCACTGTGCCATTGTGCTATGTAAGCATTCAATGCACAACAGTGATCACTACTATAATTACTTTGTCAAAGAATCATTGATATAAATGGAAGTCATGTTAGTTGGGTGGCCCTTCCAAAATTTAGCACATAATAATTATAACCAATATTTGAGAAGCACTTTTTAGTTTATGGTACCAATCACATACACAATCTCACATGATCCTCATAACAACTTGCATGGTAGTTATTTGCAGATCAGTTTTAAAACATCCACTGAATTTCTTGATGACTGCTTTAGACACCATGGATAAAAAAAATAAATAAGGGAAGTCCCTTTCCTTCAGGAATCAACTTAATAATAGAGATTCAAATAGAGTCTGATAATTATATATGTCAACTAGTATTAAAAGTGACACCAATGGACATTTGAGTCAGGAATATAAAGAAGCTCCTAGTCTGAATGGGAATGTGCACTCAAGGTCACAAGGAGTAAATAAGGCATTAAAATTGGACTTCCAGCCAAGATGGAGGTGTAGGTGGACATACTGTGCCTCCTCTCACAACCAAAATTAAAGACAACAAAGATTTAGAAAAAAGAAAACAATCAGAACTGACAGAAAATTCTGTTCTTATACGGAAGTCCAACAACCATTCATCCAGACTGGTAAGAGGGGCGGAGTCATGGCAGGAAAAAGTGAAGGTTGGCCGACCCAGGCCTGCAGGCAGCAGTGACCGGCAGACCCCAGGTGCACACGCAGTGGCCTGCAGACCCCTGGCACGGGGTGGCAACTGTGTAGACCCAGTGAGGCCACGCAAGGCAGCTAGCTGACCAGGTGGTCCCACATTCACAAGCAGATAATCCAGGCGAAGGGGAAGTGGCGGAGGCACTGGAATCCAAGAGAGAGCGAAGCAAGCACCATTGTTCCATCTCAGACCCCGCCCCTACATACAGCGTCACTACCCAGCGACTGAGCTGCCCTGCCGTGGGGAACACCTAAGGCTCTGCCCCTCACTACCTAACAGCTGCGACCAGACCGCCCCCGCCCCCACAAAAAATGGCTCAAACAGGAGAACAAATCAAATCCCCAGAGCCAATTCATCCAAGCTTCAAGAGGTAGCCAACCTATCAGATTCACAGTTCAAAGCACTGGTGATCAGGATGCTCACAGAATTGGTTGATTTTACTCACAAATTAGATGAAAAAATTAAGGCTACAATAAGTGAAATGAAGGAAAATGCACAGGGAACCAATAGAGATGGGAGGAAAACTGGGACTCAAATCAATGGAGTGGACCAGAAGGAAGAAAGAAACAACCAAACAGAAAACAAAGAAGAAACAAGAACTCAAAAAAATGAAGATAGGCTTAGGAACCTCCGGGACATTTTTAAACATTCCAACATCCGAATTATAGGGGTACCAGAGGGGAAGAGGAAGAGCAACAAGTGGAAAACTTATTTGAACAAATGATAAAGGAGAACTTCCCCAATATGGCAAAGAAAATAGACTTCCAGGAAGTCTAGGAAACTCAGAGAGTCCCAAAGAAGTTGGACCCAAGGAGGAACACACCAAGGTACATCATAATTACATTAGCCAAGATTAAATTGAGGGAGAGAATTCTAGAAGCAGCAAGGGATAAGGGGACAGTCACCTACAAAGAAGTTCCCATCAGACTGTCAGCTGATTTCTCAAAAGAAACCTTCCAGGCAAGAAGGGGCTGGAAAGAAGTATTTGAAGTCATGAAAGTCAGGGACCTCCATCCAAGATTGCTCTATCCAGCAAAGCTGTCATTTAGAATGAAAGGGCAGATAAAGTGCTTCTGAGATAAGGTCAAGTTCAAGGAGTTCATCATCACCAAGCCCTCATTATATGAAATGTTAAAGGGACTTATCTAAGAAAAAGAAGATAAAAAATATGACAGTAAAGAGACAGCAAGTCACAGCTATTAACAACCACACCTAAAACAAAAGCAAACTGAGTACACAACTAGAACAGGAACAGAACCACAGAAATGGAGATCACATGGAGGGTTAGAAACAGGGGAGTGGGAGGAAGAGGGAGGGGTAAAAAGTACAGAGAATAAATAGCATAGACGGTGGGTAGCAAATAGACAGGGGGAGGGCAAGAATAGTGTGGGAAATGTAGAAGCTAAAGAACTTACGACACATGGACATGAACTAAAGTGGGGAATGTGGGTGGGAGGGGGTGTGCAGGGTGGAGGGGAATGATGGGGGAGAAATGGGACAACTGTAATAGCATAATCAACAAAATATATTTAAAAAAACAAAAAATAAGGCATTAAAATTAAAACTAGATGTGATAATTATATAACCTATTGTATTAGGGTTCTCCAGAGAAACAGAAGCAGTAGAATTATCTGTCTATCTATCTATCTGTCTATCTATCTATCTGTCTATCTATCTATCTGTCTATCTATCTATCTAACAAAATTTATCATAAGAAACTGGATCATGCAGCTCTGGAGGTTGAGAAGTCCTGCATCTTGCCATCTACAAGCTGGAGATCCAGGAAAGGAAGTGGTGCAGTTCCAAGGCCTGGGAGCCAGAGAGTGTGAGATACAGATTCCTGTCAAAGTCTGGAGGTCTGAGAACTGGGAGCTGCAAGTGCAGAAGAAGATGACTGATATCTGAGCTCAACAGGCTGGCAGAGAGAGCTAATTCTCTCTTCCTCCAACCTTTTGTTCTATTCAGAACAAATTTTAATGAATAGTAGTCCAAGTTCTGTTCTAATTATCTATTGGTGCTTAACAAAGGATCCCAAACTCAGCAGCGTAATGACCATTTTATTATGTTCATTGACCTGTGAAATAGGAATTCTGAGAAGGCAGAGCAGGGACAGCTTTTCTCTGCTCCATAATATCTTGGGCCCCATCTAGAAAGACTGTAGAATGCTAGAAATTGCTGCGAGTGACTCAAGTGCCAGAGGATTGGAATCATCTGAAGGTTTCTTTACTCACATTCTGAGTCTGGATGACTCTAAGGCTGGGCTCAATTTAGATTGTTGATTGAGATTCCCACAGTATGATGGTTGGGTGCCCAAAGGGAATGCCCAATGAGGATGCATTGAGAGAGTGAGTATTCCAGGAAAACATAGTAGGCCATGCAACTCTTAGGATCTACCTTTGGAAGCCACTTTGGCACCATTTCTGCTATAATCTCTTGGCCAATGTAGTCATAACTCCACCAGATTCAAGGAGAGGAGACATATATATCACACCACAACTGGAGTAGTTTCAAATAATTTGTGGCCATATTTTAAAATTTCCTGAACATGTTTGGAAAATTACAAATAGTACCAGAGGGTAAAATGCCTCAGAGGGATGCAGCTGGACATATAGTCAAAGCTGTACTAGGGAGGGTGCTGGTTTACTTGAAACTCCTTAAAAAGGAGCTGAGATTTTGTTCTGTATGTGATTATACTAATTATCAATATCACTATAGGCAAGAAAAATCATTTAAGTTTTAAGTAGTAGAATGACCTCAGCATTCTAGCAAAATTACTGGCACATGGCAAGCTTTGAAGTAGATATTTTTGGTTGCAAGTAATAGAAAATGCAATTCAATCTGGTTTAAAAAATAAAAGTAACTTATTGGTTCACAGAACAAAATTCCTCCAGAGAAACCATAGGCAAAGTCTGAACCAGTTTCTTGTCGGGGCTCTGGCCTCATTTCTCTGTGATCTTTTGGCTCTGCTCTCCTCTCTCTGTCTACTTATCTTCTGACCACATCTACTTGTAGAGCAAATACAGCTATTACAATTCTAGGCCTCATGTCTGCATACCACACCACCTACAGGGAAAGAGAACACCCTTAACCTAACATTCAAAGCAGAACTTACGATTCACTCTAACTGACAGGCTTAAATCAAATGTCACATAGGAACCAACCCAAGTGTAAAAGGATAGAGTACTCTAGGCCACATGTTTCTACTATAGAATCATATAGATTTCAAAATGGAAACAAGAGGCTCACAGAACACAAAAAGAAAAAATAGATGTCAATGAATAAACAGCAATGTACAAGTCAGCCCCAGTAAATATTTGGTAGGTAGACAAATAATTTCCAGCATTAATGATATTTGTTACCTAATACAATTTCTCTGGTACAGGTATAAAGGAGGTAGATTAGGCTATAAGACTAGAAACAAGGAAATTAATAAAGAGAACAGCAATAGAAGTGATGTCCGGAAGAAGAAAGAGTGAGTATAACACTTTTGAGCTTGTATTTCATTAATGATATAACTTAGAAGCTCTGTTATGTGCTATTTCTCCCTAATAATTTTAAATTTCCCATAACCTCAGCTCTCCCTCTATCACAACTGTACAACACATTCCTATCTATCCTCTGGCTACCATTTTTCTTATAAAAACAATTCTCTCTAAAATCACCAACAATCTTAAGTTTGCCAAATTCAGTGGGCATTTTACAGACCTGTTATAACAGCTCCTCTTGCTGTATCTGAAATTCTCTAAAAGAACTAAAACTCTATATGACCTCGAAGTCTGAAGCACCATGCTCTTCTAACTCTTATAACTTTTTTTTCATTCTAGTTTCTTTATCCTACCCCAGAGCCTTAATTATGAGTGATTTTTAGAGACCTCTCCTGGTCTTCCTGCTTTTCAGACTCCAGACCATCACTGTCCACTATAGTAGCCACTAGCACTTGTGGCTCTTGAGCATTTGAAATGTGCTAGTCCAAACTGAGATGTGCTCTTAGAGGAAAATACACTCCAAATGTCAAAGACTTTGTGCAAAAAAAGAAAGTAATGTATCTCACTAATTTTTATATTGAATACATATTGTATTTATATTTTATATATACTGTGTTAAACAAAATATATTATCAAAATTAAATTCAACTGTTCTTTCATTTTCTAATGTCATGGGTTCTTTTTTAATTCTTCTTTTTAATTTGTTTTTTATTTTATTTTTTCCATTGTAATTTATTCTCCGTTTACCCTCTCACCTCCCCCACAACCACCACACTGTTGTCCATGTCTATGAAGTCCTTTTCCCTTTTTGCTTGATCCCTCTACCCGCTAACCTTACCTGCCCCCACCGAGACCTGTCAGCCTGCTCTCTATGAATCTGTCTTTGTTTTGCCTGTTAGTTCAGTTTGTTCATTAGATTCTACATACGAGTGAAATCATATGGTATTTGTCTTTCTCTGACTGGCTTATTTCACTTAACATAATGTTCTCCATGTCCATCTATGCTGACGCAAAGGGTAAAATTTTCTTCTTTTTTACAGCCAAGTAGTATTCCATTGTGTAAATGTCCCATAATTGTTTTATCCACTTATCTACTGATGGACACTTGGGCTGCTTCCATATTTTGGCCATTGTAAATAATGCTGCAATGAACATGGGGGTGCTTGTATTCTTCTGAATTAGTGTTTTGTGTTTATTTGGATAGATTCCAAAAAGTAGAACTGCTGGGTCATAAAGCAGTTTCATTTTTAATTTTTGACTTATCTCCATTACTGCCTTCCACAGTGGCTGCACCAATCTGCATTCCCACCAACAGTGCAAAAGGGTTCTCCTTTTTCCACAACCTCACCAGCACTTGTTTGATGATTTATTGATTATGGCCATTCTGACAGGTGTGAGGTGATACCTCATTATGGTTTTAATTTACATTTCTCTGATGATTAGGGATGTTAAGCATCTTATCATACATGCATTGGTCATCTGTGTATCCTCTTTGGAGAAGTGTCTATTCAGGTGCTTTGCCCTTTTTTAATTGAATTTTATTTTTTTTTTGGTGTTGAGTTTTATAAGTTCTTTTTTAAATTTTTAAAAATGTTTTATTGATTATGCTATTACTGTTGTCCCATTTCTCCCCTTTATTCCCCTCCACTCTGCACACCCCCTCCCACCTGCATTCCCCCCTCTTAGCTCATGTCCATGGGTCATACGTATAAGTTCTTTGGCTTCTACATTTCTTATACTATTCTTAACCTTCTTCTGTCCATTTTCTACCTACCATTTATGCTACTATTCTCTGTACTTTTCCCCCCTCTCTCCCCCTCCCACTCCCCTGCTGATAAACCTCCATGTGATCTCCATTTCTGTGATTCTGTTCCTATTCTAATTGTCTGCTTAGTTTGTTTTTGTTTTAGGTTCAGTTGTTAATAACTGTGAATTTGTTGTTATTTTACTGTTCATAGTTTTTATCTTCTTTTTCTTAGATAAATCCCTTTAACATTTCATATAATAAGGGCTTGGTGATGATGAACTCCTTTAACTTGACCTTATCTGAGAAGCACTATATCTTCCCTTCCATTCTAAATCATAGCTTTGCTGGGTAGAGTAATTTTGGATGTAAGTCCTTGCCTTTCATGACTTTGAATACTTCTTTCTAGCCCCTTCTTGCCTGCAAGGTTTCTTTTGAGAAATTAGCTGACAGTCTGATGGGAACTCCTTTGTAGGTAATGCTCTCGTTTTCTCTTGCTGCTGTTAATATTCTCTCCTCCTCTTTCATTTTGGGTAATGTAATTATGATGTGCCTGGGTGTGTTCCTCTTTGGGTCCAACTTCTTTGGGACTCTCTAAGCTGCCTGGACTTCCTGGAAGTCTATTTCCTTTGCCAGATTGGGGAAGTTTTCCTTCACTGTTTGTTTAAATAAGTTTTCAATCTGTTTGCTCTTGTTCTTCTCCTTCTGGCATCCCTATGATTCAGATATTGGAACATTTAAAGATATCCTGGAGGTTCCTAAGCCTCTCCTAATTTTTTTTTGTATTCTGGTTTCTTCATTCTGTTCCGGTTGACTGTTTCTTTCTTCCTTCTGGTCCACACTGTTGATTTGAGTTCTGGTTTCCTTCCCATCACTGTTGGTTCCCTGTACATTTTCCTTTATTTCACTTAACATAGCCTTCATTTTTTCCTCTAATTTGTGACCATACTTAACCAATTCCGTGAGCATCCTGATTACCAGTGTTTTGAACTGTGAATACGATAGGTTGGCTATCTCCTCATCGCTTAGTTGTATTTTTTCTGGAGCTTTGATCTGTTCTTTCATTTAGGCCATTTTTTTTTTTTTTTTTTTTTTTGGTCTTGGTGCACCTGTTATGTAAAAGGGGCAGAGCCTTAGGTGTTCACCAGGGCAGGGCAACCTACATCTCTGTGTTGTGATGCTGTATGTGGGGGAGGGGTCCAAGAGGGAACACTGCCACTTGCTTTGCCCTCTGCTGGTTTCCAGTCACTTCCCTCACTACCCACAATCAAATTGAGCCCTTCTCGTGCTGATTCCCTGGTTGGTGGGCTTGAGTATGTTCTAGGACCCTGTGGGTATTCCAATGAACTCTCCTGTGAGGCTGGGAGTTTCTCCTGCTCCCACCTCAACCCCCACTGATGTTTTCAATCAGAGGTTTGAGGCTCTATTTCCCCATGCTGGAACTCTGGGTTGAGAGGTCTGTCTTGTTCCCCAGTTGTTCCTCCTGATTTATCTGCACATGAATGTGGGACCACCCAGTCCACAGTCAGCCACCTTGCTAGTCTGCCAGCCACTGCCTTTCCTGCCCTGGTCTGCCAGCCACTGCTTGGCCATGAGTCCTCTCCACCCAGCTGCCCATCTCCCCCACTCCTACTGGTCTGAATGAATGTGTCTTCTTTAACCCCTTGGTTGTCATACTTCCATACAGTTAAATATCCTGTCACTTCTGGTTGTTTTTTGTTTTTAAATTGTTGTTGTCCTTCTTTTGGTTGTGTGAGGAGGCACAGTGTGTCTATCTATGCCTCTATCTTAGCCGGAAGTTATAAGTTCTTTATAAAATTTTTATATTAATCCCTTACTGAATGCATTGGTGAATATGTTCTCCCATTTCATGGGTTTACTTTTTATTTTGTTGATGGTTTCCTTTGCTGTGCAAAACCTTTTTAGTTTGATGTAGTCCCATTTGTTTATTTTTTCTTTTGTTTCTCTTCCCTGAGTAGATATATCAGACAAAATATTGCTATGAGCAATGTTTTTATTCTTTTTTAATTTCAAAAATCTTAAATTACATGTGTGGCTTGCATTGTATTTTACTGGATGGTGCTGCTCTAGACATTCTCCCCAGTGATCTCATTCAGTATCATAAATTCTCTCAAAACTCTGTGAATTTAATCTCCCTTCTCCTTGACCTTCAGATTCATATATTCACCTGCTGGCTTGGCATTTCCATATGGATAATAGGTAATAACAGCAGACATTTATTTACAGCTTTCTATGTGGCAAGCAAGCACTGTTCTAAATACTTTATATGTTAACTCATTTATACTCAACAAAAACTTTATGAAGTAGGTACTGTTATTATCCTCTATTTTATAGATGAGGAAACTGTAGCACAGAGAAGTTAAGAAGTGTGTCCAAGTTCTCACATCTGGTAAGTGCTAAATCCTAGATGCAAATACAGGCAATTCTCCCTCTGAGCCTATTCTCTCACTAAACATTATGCTACATATCCTCCAGAAATCGGTCACAAATCTCAAACTCCACCTGTTTATACCAGTGGCTTCTTTACCCTCTGCTTCAGCTCCCAGTTGAGCTTGGCCAACAAGTGACCTCAGTAGGAGCTCAGAGGGAGAGCCCAGATAAGTGTTTAGCTCTCTTCCTTCACCTCCCTGCAGGGCTGCAGCAAGCTGGCTGCTTCCATTTTTCCTGGACTGAGGTCACAGGAACCCTCTGTCTCCAGGTTCCAGGCGTCTTTCCCTTCAGGTCTTGAGTTGATCACAGCATTCCTTCTCTCACCTCACTATTATTGGTGGCAAGGGGTCCCTTATTCCTTATGGTTTCTTTAAAACCTGCCCACATCCTTATAAATAACATAGTCACTAAACTCTCCTCAAATTGCCCAACCTGAGGGTGATTCCTGTTTCTTGTGGGAACCCTGAACAAGACATACATGATCCTTTTTCTGTATTTATTAACTCAGTTTGTGGGACCATAAATACCCAGTCACCTATGCTAAAACCTGGGAGTCAGGCTTCATGTTATCCTCTCCTCACCCTCTCCCTGACTTCCACATGTAACCCGTATTAAGTCTAGCTAATTTTGCCTCCTCATGACACTGTCTTCTTTAGGCCTCCGCCGTATCTGCCTACATTGTGGTACCAATCCCAATGAGTCCTATCCAAACCCATCCTCAGTCACACAGACAAAATGGGCTCTGTAACATGAAAATCTCAGCAGGACTCTCCCTTACTTAAAACCCTCCCACACCTCCATGCCACCAACAAGCCCAGTTTCCTCTCCAAGACCACATCACATCAATCTCTGCCTTACAATTTATGCTCCTAAAGTAGCAGACTGTTTGTGGTTCCAAGCCTTATACCACCGACATGTCATTTCTCACCTCTGTGCCTTCCTACTTCTACTCAGCATCTCCACCACCACCCCAACTGCTGGCCTGGCCAACTCATCCTCATCCTACACCACTCTGTTTGGGGAGATGACTGAAGTCTTCCAAAGAGCATCCCTCACACATGCATTCACATAGCTTACTCTGAGTAAGTATACCTTTCACAGCTGTGTGCATGCCTCTCCATTGCACTTACCACACTGTCCTTTCATTACGTCTTTTTGTGTCATTTTCCTCTGAAGGGTGACAAAATGTGCCACCCCAAAATACACCACCTTGGCATAAGAATTATTTTGAGCTAAAATAAAAAGTTGAAAAACAACAGGTGTGAGAAAGGAACTCTGACCTACCCTTTTCTTTCAGAAAGCAGGAGATAAAAACTCCCACGTGAAAGATGCCCTCCCTATTCCAAGAGGAGGCAGAGAGAATTCTGCACAAACAGACCTTATAAAGGAACTCCTATCTCCTGTTAGTCTGCCCATGTATTTTAGCTACTTTCCACAATTGCCTCACCTTGCTTAACCTAATATATAAGCACTTAGGTTTTGCCATTTTTTTAGGTGTTCATTTCTTTATGAGAGTTCTCTTGTCACATAAAACTTACACTGAATAAATGTATATGCTTTTCTCTTGTTAATCTGTCTTTTGTTACAAAGCCCTAGCCAAGAACTTAAGATAGGTAGAGAAAATATTTTTTCTCCCCTATACCCCATTCACCTTCACATTCTTGAACTAAGCCCAGTATCCAGGCCCTAGTACATGCTGAAAGCGTGAACATAAGTAGGATAAATATTATATCCAACCACAGAGACATTGAAATTAAGAACAAACTGATAGTAACCAGAGGGGAGGTGGGAGGGGATAATAAGGGGAAAACAGGGAAGGGTTGTCAGGAACATGTATAAAGGACACATGGACAAAACCAAAGAGGGTAGGATCAAGGGTGGGAAGTGGGGATGGCTGGGGTAGGGTGGGGGGAATTTTTTACTGTTGTTCAACTGTACTTGAACAACAATAAAAAAATATGAAAAAAAAAGAAAGTGAACTCACTAAGGCAGGGATGTCAAACTCATTTTCACCAGGGGCCACATTAGTCTCACCATTGCCTTCAAAGGGCTGAATGTAATTTTAGGACTGTATAACTGTGACTACTCCTTAACTAGGGGCAGGAAGCTTGGCACTGCCGCCAGGTAGAAACAAGGTGCCAGGCTGGATAAAACAAGATGGAGGCCCGGATTTGGCCCACGGGCCTTGTGTTTGTCACCTATGCACTAAGGTATATAATTCTTACAGTGTAACTTCAGATTCAACTTCTACCTCAATTTTATGGTAATTCCAGGAAATTGTCTTTTGTAAAAATATAATTCAGTTCATATTTAAAGATTCAACCTCAATTTCGTCAATTACTTCAAGCCAGTGTCTCTATACAGGATATACAGACATAAAATCTACCTCTCAAGATATTTAATATGTTTTTTAATCCTTTCCCCTAAATTGTGTTTTCCTTGAGCATCATGCTTTGATATGTAGCTAATCCTTCCCTCAGTTTTCTGTTCCCTATTTCTAAAATGTACCCCTCTTTATTTCTTCACTAAATTTGAAAACTTGCCATGCTTGATCTGCTGCTTATCTTATTGACTGTATTTCATACTTTCAAAGCCAGCTTCTGCTTTCCACAATGACATTTAACAAGCAAACTTGACCATCGGCCCTGGTGCAAAGGAAGGCATCATTCCTCTGGGTGACAGTTTTATAGCATTCTTTCTCTCCACTTCTTCCACCCTAGAACCCACCCAAGCAAAACTGATCACTTCATTTAAAAGCTCTAAACCACACAGCTTATTTGTTTTTCAGGGTTCCATCAAGTGTCTATCTTTTAGCATTTTCAAGCTATGGCTTATTTAACTTGTTTATTTTTTTAAAATTTCTCTTCATCTATTTTAAGGGCCCTGAGTAAAAATCTACATGGAAGCTAAGAAGGGAGAAGAAATAGTTCAAGGATTTGCATTTCTTATATTCTTTACTTGGCAGTAGTTAAAATCTTAGCAGAAAGGGAATCTTTTAAATTTTCCTCTGAAATATAATTATTCTAACTATTTAAACTGTTTTTCCAGAAATATCTCTTTAAGAAAATTATATTTTTTTAGCATTTTAAACAATTTTTCTATAGTTCTATATAGAAGACATGTACTATTTTTGGGTTTTCACCCTTTCCCTATTTCTCTCCTTACTTCTCTAGATTGTGGGTGAATAGAGTGTGTTCAGAAACAAAAACAAACTCCCAAGACAAATGCTTCATTCCGTGCCCTACCTAGGCCTTTCCGTCTCCTTTGGGGTGAGATTCTAGCTCAGTCTACTAAGCAATGACAGCTACCAAGATCATAGGTCAAACATATTTTTTCTTTGGAAAAAAAACTCACAATATTGTTACTTTACCTTATTACATTTACACTTGAAAATATTTTATGCGATCATTGACTTCAATAAAACACTTGAGTGGCTTTCTAAAAGGAAATAGCTTATAGCATTCATGTGCCCATGTTCCTATGTTTTGTCTCTCATTGGTTTGAGTGAATCTGATAACAAAAGCTTCAGGTATCCTTCCAGAAGCTCCTTAGACAGGCATCACTAAGAGGGCCAACTCCACGTGCACTAAGAATACTGGCCCCCTCGTTACATCGAGGTAAGTTTGTTACTGGTGGTTCCTGGGCAACAGTGAAAGGCTGGCTAGGGTTCATGAGCTTGTGACCTGAATAGTTTTGTACAACCCCCCACTTAGAAGTGTCTTGCATACCCATTTATGTTTCTGCTGCTGCTGTCTTGAAATAGTTAGTAGTTTTTTAACAAGGGGCCTTAGTTTTCATTTTGCACTGGGCCCCACAAATTACATAGCTAGAATTGCTGGGAAGTGGGAACTAACAAGCACAATATGGGGTGGAGGGTGAGCATCCTGAGTCCTCTATACATTCTTTTCATACAATCAAGCCAACTACACTACAGAGAGCAAAAGGATTCCCTTTCTTCACTTATGTTTCTCACTTAGATCATTTTATATGAAGATAAGGACAGTATCCTGAAGAAAGTATGAAAAGGATCAGAAAAAAGGAATGATCAGTTGAAATTATTCTTATATTAGAGAAAGTAATACTAGTTTGGGGAGAATAATTCAGTCAGCGACTTTTTAAAATATAGATCATGGGACCCTTCAGATCCCACTTAAATACAATATACACCTAAGCTACTATAGGAATCACACAGATTACTATCTTTTCAGTGCTTAAATGTAGTAAAGACTTAAATTTTAGGAGGACTGTTTTCAAAAATTTGATATTGATGAATTCATTGATTTGGAAGTAAGAAATATGTTGGTTTTTATCCCTGCTCTACTCTGGGAGGCGGTAGAACACAGCGTGAAAATCAAGGTCTCTAGGATAATGGATTTCTATCCCAGATGAATGTCCTTGAGCACATGCCTTCAAGACTCTGAACTTCTGTCTCCTCATCTTTAAAACTGGTTGGTGGACTCACATGACTGGTTGTCCAGGGTTGTTGTGATGAATAAACAAGATCATTCATTAAAAATATCCAACAAATTGCCAGAATTGCCATCTGCTGCTCTAGTTATTATCGTTGTGATTATTTCTCTCTGTTCTTCTCTTCTAATAGAAGCACTGTCTAAAGAGATCTAGTATTTCTGCAAATTTGAATATGGTACTTAACATTTTGACACTACTATATCCTCATCTGTGAAATGGTTGTTAACCTAGCATAGCACTTGGCGGTGGTATAGGCACTCGGAAAACAGTACTGTGTAAGCTGGGGTTCAGTGTTGAATAAAACTTTGAGAATGTGTGACACATATCAGGAAGTGTACATGCCATCCCCCTGAAATGTCTCTTATCTCTTAACTTAGTGTGATCAGCATTTGAAATTTTTTTGAAAGGTTAATTTTTCTGACCAAAGGATACAGTTTTCTCAATTCTCTAAACATTTTATAAATTATCTAGGCTGATGAGGTCACACAGCTGGTAATGACAGAGTCTGTAATCCAGCTCTCAATTTTGTGATCTTTCTTCTTCATCACCTATTTGTTCTATCAAATATTTAGAGACACATTATAGTGCTGTCTTCAGGAAAATTACTTGTACCAGATTACTTAAATAAGTAAAAGCACTCTACAGTCAAGAGTTATTCAGTGCTTAGAAACTAAGTTGCCCTCTTCCCTCTTCTGGTGTCCACGTGTCATAAGGTTGTCAAATTGAAGAGAACAGGATCTAGACTGGGGATATGGAGTGCCATTCAAAAGTCAGTGGGGACGTACTGAAGATAAATTAACTTGCATTTCAGTCCTATCTAAAATCAGCCCTGAATTTATGCAGTGGTGTTTGTTTAAATTCCTTAATTTCAGAAAAGCCTTATTATCAAACACAGAATAAAAGTACCCCATCCCCACAATAAAACCCTGTCTTAACCTTATAAACAGTTCTTCATGGTGACAGCACTTGGGAGAGGTTTGTCTAGTCTCATAGATGCTCTGTCTTCTGATGCTGGTCTCACTGCATTTGTCCTCAGTCCTCTGTTGGTATAGAACCCTGTGCTCCAGTCCAAATTCACCTTGTCTGGGTTCGGTGACCTTGGGGCCAGTCAGGCAGCACCTGGGATCTCTTACAGAGCTGCATCTTTTAGGTGTTTACTCTTTCCTGTGGATAATGGCCTATTCACTTTGTACCTTTCCTGCCCCCAACAGGACCCAATTGGAATGGATCATACTGTAAGACAACACTTTACATTATTTTCTCGGTGGTGGTTGGCTTGCTGGTGAAAATTAACTCCTCCCTTCCAGTCACCATACTATGAGAAATGACAGAGAGAGTTCTTGTCACAGATTTAGCTCCTCCTTTTTTGCTCATTAAACATTAGCTATTTGTATGATGGTGATAAATGTAAAGCAGTCATGTGAAAATCATTGCTGCATATGTTATAAAACTTTTGGATATTATATTTTAACTAAGTGGCCCATCTAGAAGCTTCCACATGAGAATTTTTAAAATTTAGTTATAGAAATAGAATTTTTACCTCCTCTGGTAGAAACACAGCAAGAAAGACCTCATACTTTCCTTTTTCCCTTGTCAGCAAGCTCAGAGATACTATGATAACAGTAGTAACTCTTGTGGTTAGTGTATTTACCTCCTCCTCCTTTGTTTCAATTTTCCACTTTATCATCTTTTTAAGTTGGTTCATGTGATTTTTGAAAAGAGGAAAGTAAAATTAAACCATTACATATATATATACATAATGAAAATTTAGAGTTTTCCAAGAGCTTTCAATACACCAGAAAGAGAAGGGTCCCAAATATTTTGCAAGTGTAGTTGGGTAATTAACACGCAGACTAATCCCTCTTCCCCCTCAAATCCGTGACCTGGAGCTGTGGTTCTCAAACTCCAGGGAGCATCAGGTTTTCCTGTAGGATATGTAAAAACCAGACTGCTAGGCCCCACACCCCAAATTTTGACTCAGTAGGGCTGGGATGGGGTCTTAATATTTGCATTTCTAACAAGTTCCCAGGTGATACTGATGCTGATGATCAGGGACCAAAATTTGAGACCTGTTGACCTGAAATAACTTTTTAGAGCAGCACATAGGTAAAGAAGATATTGATATAGGATCTACTTAAACATATGGACAAAGTATAGGGACATTGAAAATGAGTACCAAAGAGTAACACAGATATTGGGAAAAATAATGGGCAAAGAAGTTGAAGGAAGCCAGAGACCTGGAGCTGCCCACAAAGACTTTGGAAAAGACGAGGTATGAGCTAAACCTGAGATGAAAACCAGGAGGAGAAAGCAGGTCAGGTAGGAGGACAGATTTGAACAAAGTCAGGAAGCAGAAATGTTTACAGCGTGTATTGTGAATGATGTCCACAGGATGCACCATCCGAACAGCCCAGTCAACATTTGTTGAATAAATGGACAATGAAGAAATTGATTGGCAGAAGCAAGAATTCCTTCCAAGAAATAGTGAGGATAACAAATATTAACAAGAAAGGACAATTTTGAATATGAAGTCAAAGGGTTTGATTTTAGTTTTTTAAACAATGAGAATTCACTAAAGTTTTTGGGTAGAATACTCACTTGAATAAGTAGCATTTTTGGATATATTTGTCAATGATATTATATTAATGATTTCTGGTGGCTTACCACCCATAAAATCAATAAAAGGAAAAGACATTTCAAAGGAGGTGTTAAACAGAATTGGTCATAGACTGGTGGATAGGGAGAAAAAGAGAAAGCCTGTACAAGTCTACATTTTCAAGCCTGGGTGAAAAAGAGAAAGATAGACTCACTTAATAAGAAGGCGTGGAGTTGGAGAAGGAATTATGAGTTTTGTTTTAAAGCAAGACTTCAGGGTGATGTGGAGGTGTCCAGCAAGCACTAAGGTTGCCCACTTTAGTTTAGCGAGATCGAGTTGGACGTGTGGAGGCATTCGTGACAATCTAGTCATGAAAAAAGTGACACTAACTCTCATACCAGCCTTTCCTCCCTGACCCTTAGGTCTCTCCTGAGAACACTGACAGCTCTGCTCTGGCAGGGTGCACCTGAAAGCCTTCCCCTCCAGGCCCATGTCCTGGACTGCCTGGGAGAAGCACTTGGGTTGTACAGAACCACCCTTGTGGTCTGGCTGGCTCCAACCTGGGTCCAGAAGCCACAGAGCTTCCACAACCTCTGAAGGGCCTGGAACTTAGCAACCCAATTCTATGGCAGCCCTGGGGGACTCCAGCTGGCAGCAGTGGAGATGGCAACAGCAAAGCCCTCTGTCACTACACCCCGGGGGCAAATCCTGCCAAGAAGGAGAAGGGTCAGGCCAGGGTTGGAACCCAGGCAGGCAACCAGCTCCCACTAGATTTTAAATGCAGTTGGAGAAGATACTGCTCTGGCAGCCAAGGCCAGCAGGAATGTCAAGGCGAGGAGAGAATGTGACTGATGGCATTAAGGGTAGCTCAGAGATAAGAATCCAGAGGACCTTCTGGTAAAGAAAGAAGATAGGAAGGCGTCCAGACCTATCCATGAGAACGGATAGTTCCTTCAAGTTTAGAGGAGAGGTAGAAGAAAGAGGAGCATGAGGACTAGAAAAAGGTTTTGAGAACAGTATTATTTGGCATACTGGAGGCTCTAGGGAAAAACCAAGGGTTTAGTCATCAGAACAAGAGGACTGAGATTATGCACAGTGACTAAGAGTAAATTGGAAGAAAATAAGTTCCTTAGAAGATGTACAAAATGAAACAAAAGGAAAATGAGTATTCCTTTATATCTTTAAATTAGAGGTGATTTAGTCCATCTAAATGTGTGACAGATCACCACGCACATTCCTGTGTGCACCTGAATTAGAATCAGCACAATAATCTAAACACGGGGAGGGACAGAAGCAGGTTTACAGTTGTGAGTACATGAAACACAGAGTGTACTCTTATATTACTATTTATTAATTATTGTATTATTTTCCATACAAACAACTGTGTATCTACTCTTGCCCCACCAGGCAGATATATTTACACAACACACCTATTGTGGAGGCAGCTTCCCAGTGTTCCTAATGCTCAGCCAGTTGCAGAACTGATACAGAGGACACTGATCAGGTACCTTGATTCAGGAAGCAATTTCATCTTCCCAGAAAGAAGAACCATGGGAGCTTGTGGGGGCAAAGTTATTAGTTGCGTGATATAAAATGGAAAGCAGCATTTTGAATATTTATCAAGTTCAAAGAGTGGGGGCCTGGAAAGCAGCAAGAAAGCCATGACCATTGAGTCCTGAGGTAATTGAGGAGTAGGATCTGGACAAGACAAAATTTACACTTTGAAAATGGCCTGAGAATAGAGGACCATTTTGCTAATTATACCAATATACCTGTGGACAGTGCCAGAGTGTCTACTTTGTGCTAAGTACAACACAAGTAGTTTTACAGTCATGCTTTCTATTTAATCACAATGAAGACACCATAAGACAAGCATTATCACCATTGTACAGGGGAAACTCTAAAAAACAAAATGTCTAGATTTTTAATCCAATCCTGTGTTCTTTCTGTAACATCGTTCTGCCACCACAGAATATTCTTGTGTTCCTGTTTATGTTCCTTAAAGCCAGGCTAGTGGAGACAGACTGTCTGATAAGAACCTTAACTCCACTTCTGCAGCTTGTGGAGTCGAAGGAACACCAGCATGATTGTGAGACAGGAACACTGCTATCTATCATGCTTTCTTTTATGACAAAAGAATACCGTACTTTTTCTATTGAAATAAAAGTAGGAATTAAACAAATGTATGGGTTACATACATATAGCTTTTCTTCCATAATAGGAAACATGGGAAAAACAAAAGCAGACTTTGAACTCTCACTATGTTCTGTAAAGACATGTTACTTTAAAGTCAGAATGAGTCAGCCAAAGAGAGGTCATTCTTAGCTTTTCCTGAAGCTCTGTTTTCTCAAGCATACTCCCAAATATTAGACCCTGAAAAAAAGGGTTTATGATGTCCAAAGTAAACCAGCCAGAGGCAAAGTAGCACTCAAATGCCTTTTTAATCATTACTACTTTTCCTCCTACTTCTCGGCATGTAAACCTAACTGCCAACCCACTAGGTGGTTGTGACAAGCAATTCAGTAACTTAAATAAATGTAAGGACATCAATATCACCAACAAATTAAAATATGTTAACTGTTGCCCAAAGGAAAATAGTATCACAATGAAATTCTGAAAATAATACGCTTTTAATTTCCTTAAGTTTATTTTTAGAATATACATGTGTGTGTAAACGTAAGTGTGTATGGTTACACACATGCACACACACTTTTTTTTCAGTTCTAGTACGGAACTGGTGGTCTAAAAAAGTGTTACAAATATAAGGTTAACCTCCAAACCTCAGAGGTAGTGGCAGTATCTGGGAAGAAGAGAGAGGATCTTCGTCAGGTTTGGGCTGTGGGTCTCTGTGAACTTTCAGGAGCAGAACAAAGGCATGTGAAGGGCCAGGCAGCCTTTGTCACGTTGGCAGTCAAAGCTCAGCATGCCCTGTTTTCACCTTCTGTGGGCAGGACCTGAGTACCAGGTGTGATTCTTTGGTTCTCTGCCCAGGTTTGTAGGGACTACAAGTGGTGCCAGTCACACTCAGTCATGGCCAGAAAGAGCATCCTGATCCTGGGTACATTGTACTGAGTCAGAGGAGGCCCCAGCCAGGCACAGAACTTTGAAAGACAGAGAGTTCCAGGCACTGTTTTAGGGATGAGGTAAAATATCCTTAGGATCCAAAGGAATAGATTTTCCTTATGTTTTAATGCAGGAAAAAAATAAAACTGTAATTTTTACATTTGAATTGCATGTGTGTTTTTCATAATAATAAATTCCAAGTATATTCTTTGCCCTTCAGTTTTTGCACTGATAGCCTTTCACACAGGCAACTGGATTCTTTTAATTGATCTTATGACATATTGAAATACTATCATTTCATTAAAGAAAAAAAGAAAAGGAAACCGACGTTCTGCAGAGCATCCCATCACAAGCAATGTTGATGCTGAAAAAATTTGACTGATCCTTCCTAAAATGGGTATTTGTTCATTCAAAAACGTTTCTCCCCTTTTAAGTTTTGGGGCAATTAAGAAAAAGCAATGACTCATATTAAAATGATTAAGTGCAAGGATGTTTGCTATTATAGAGACAATGCTTCAGAACTGAATAAATGTAAAAGTGAAAATTTTACTCATTGTGTCGTGGTGTTTTCATTTTGAAAATATATTCTGCAAATAAACTTCTCAAAATATATTCTTTAAGTCCTCAAGAATGTATGACTATGGGAAAAAATAATTATCTTTTCAACTTAGAGAAGGAAAACTGTTGGAACAGTTTAGGCAATGCCTCGCCAATAATAAAAAAAATGTTTCTTGGACCACAGTTCATTCTCTAAACCTTCAAAAGCCTATCATTTATCATTAATTTTGAAATAAAACAGGAAATACCTGTACTAAGAGAACCTTTGAAAACAAGCAGAATAATTGGCAAGGAATATTTTGGGAGGCACTGACAATAATGTAATGCCTGGATTAGTCTTTCAAAAAAACATGAAATTGTAGCTGGGAGGCATATGTAGCTAAAGATTCAGCATTCCTGTGCTGAGCATTGTAACTCAGTTCTCTTGATATTCTGACATATTATTTAACAAAAAGCACATGGAAGATGTTCCCAGAACCCAACTGCAGAGTTCTTATGTGGATCAAATTTTTGCTGCTACAGAGCTCACAGATATGACTGGCACAAAGATATTCAAGTGCTATTGTTCCAGGCAGCTTTGACAATGAGGAAAAAAGACTCTTAAGAGAGGTTACATATTTATGTATATATATGTGTTTGTATATATGAATGTATAATACATGTATATGTAAACCTAGACTGCTTCATTCAAAAAAGGACTCAGAGATGTCTGCACTTACGTGCCTTTCAATTTGGCTTCATTCTCCAATTGCTAATATCAAACTTTAGGATGTAAAAAATTGTAGAAATGCCACTGTGATATCCATCTAAGATGTCTTCCCTTGGTTTTCCCCAAAGAGACTTTGGATTTTTCCCACCTCTGTGTCTTTGCTCAACCTGTACTCTTAACTTAGAATACCTGCCCTTGGGACTCCACACAAAGTTCATCCAAATGGTATACCTTCTTCTGATATCTGCAACCGAACATGATCTCCTTTATTCTGTTTTTCTTCCCTTTCTTATGACATATTTTACTTTACCTTAAATTAAGCTTATTAACTACTACATTTTTTTCCTTTATTTCCCTCCCCTCACCCCAACAAAATTAGGTACTACATTTCTTTGTTTTTAGAAAAATTTTAAAAAAGATTATATTTATTTATTTTTAGAGAGAGGCGAAGGGAGGCAGAAAGAAGGGAGAGAGACACAGATGTGCGAGAGATACATGGATCAGTTGCCTCTCGAACGCCCCCCAAATGGGGACCTGGCTGCAACCCAAGCATGTGGCCTTACTAGGATCCAAACCAGTGATCTTTGGGTTTGCAGGCTGGTGCTCAATCAATTGAGCCACACCATCCAGTACAGGTAGTGCCTTTCTTGAAGGAAGATACTTTCCAACAATTGAGACTGCTTATGACAGTGACTTCGCATATAGAAACACTCAACAAAATGTTTTATGAATTAGAGTGAATTTTCCTGAAACTGAATTGCTGAACTTCTTATGTTATTGGAATGAGAAAATTCACTTTTGATGTTTTTCTGGGTCTTGCTTATTCAAAAATCATTTTTTAAGCATTTCATATGAAGTATTTATTTTTCCCTTTGCTTTTCCCCATTATTACTGGATCTCCTCCCTCTGTCTCTTCTTTCCTACCATCCAACATTAATTGAATATCTGTTATCTACCAGGCAGTTGAAAGGCACAAAAAGGAATAAGAAAATATAGATCAAAAGTTAGAATCTAATAATCTGGCAAAGCTACAAATTGTATGCTAGTGTAAGACAAAGACGTATCCAATGCATTTATCTTAACAAAAAAGATATTTTAAAATTTTAACCTTGCAAAATGCTAAGTAGTCAAAATTTACATTCATTTTAAGTCTTCTCTTAAACTAGCATCACTTTATGCCCACAATTTTTCTTTTTTAAAATTTTTAATCAGTATTTTTAAATTGTTGATATTGTACAGTTTTCTGTCTTTTACTCCCCCCAGCCTACTGCTCCAGCCCTCCCCACCTCCCTCCCATTTCCACCCCCCATAGTTTTTGTCTATGTGTCCTTTATACTTGTTGCTCTAAACCATCCCCCTTTTCCCCTGAAATTCCCTCCCCTCTCCCCTCTGGTCACTGTCAGACTGTTCTCAAATTCAGTGTCTTTGTTTATATTATGCTTGTTTGTTTGTTTTGTTGATTAGGTTCCTGTTAAAGGTGAGATCATATGGTATTTGTCTTTCACTGCCTGGCTTATTTCGCTTAGCATGATGCTCTCCAATTCCATCCATGCTGTCGCAAAGGGTAGGAGCTCCTTCTTTCTTTCTGTTGTATAGAATTCCATTGTGTAAATGTACCACAGTTTTTTGATCCATTCATTAACTGATGTATGCCCACAATTTTTCTATCAGATAATATCATTCATAATGACAATGGCTTCATCCTAAACTATACATGTTAGAAAACAGATTGAGAGAGATAATTTTGTATCATCCACCCCCTACAACACTGTCCCAGTGTTAACATTGAAAAGGCAAATTGCTTAATCATTGTAAACCGTCTCAAAGTTTAAAGGGGAGTTATTCAGTCATTCATTCACAAATATTTATTGAACACCTACTGAATATATAAATTTCATTTCAGGTCAATAACAAATAAAATTTTAGTGAAAGTATGCTCCAGGTAATACCTGGGAGGTACTTAATCTAAAAAATTGTTTCACTAGAATTCAGGTTTCACTGGAGACCCTGTATTTTTGTTTGATAAATCTGGCATCCTTAGTGGGAAAGCACTGGCTGTGTTGCTGCCTTTCCTTTGCAGAAGATGGTTGGGGCTAGGGGATTGAGAGCTGAGGAGGATGAGGCTTAGAGTATATGCAACTGCATAATGAGGGCAGAGAACAGAGAAGTAGGAGCTGACAACTATGCATAATAAAATTGTAAGTCATTAGGGGGCTGACATTGAATAAATAAAAGGAGAAGTCGGGTAAGGTAGTGAGATGCTGGAGCCCAGGGAGAAAAGTTCAGTTTTAGTTGTTCACATTGCTATGATATACTATTCTCCATCCCCTTCCTAAGTCTATGGCCAAGTCTGCTGCAAATACATATTTCGTGTATTTAAACAGAGGAATAGGGAATGTTTTATACAGTAATGGTCATTTCAGTCTTCTGGGCTTTAACTAGTTCTTTGCAGTTCCAGGCACATTGCTTTACCAGGGATGTAAGTGAGGTAAACTAGACCAAACAGTTTCCAATTTAGTTCTCCTTTGTTCCTAGTACGTAGCTAAAGTTGTAGAATGCTTGCTTGGTCTTCTGGAGCTAAGATAGCGCTTCACCCAAATGGCAGTGGTCTGTGTCAGTTCTCGCCCAGGGTCTAAAGCCATCCCACATATTTACAATAAGTACCCAGAAGAAGTCTACCCTTCCCTTCCTAGAAGCCAAAAGTTTTACCAAACTTCCTGCTTGTGGCTCTCACTCCTGAACATGTGAATAAATTGTTCCCAGGGGCTGGAGCTGGTGCCTGGTCTTTCCATATCATTGTCAGATGATAGGTCCCTAATACCATCACAGAAAGATCAGTCATATTTATCTAACCTTTTTTTTTTTTTTTTTGATCAGGGCTCTCAGTTACCTGCAGTTTCTCCATTCCCTCTGGATCTCTGTCTGGGCTTCTCAATCTTAGATAGGATGCCCTGCCAGTCCAGTCTCCTGTCCTTATGCAGCAGAATGCACCTGGAGAACCTTGGGTACACCCTCATCCACACTCAGAATGCTCATTCTCTCCCACACACAATTCGGAAAACTTGCCTTTTATTCTGTTCCTTTCAGTTTGGAATCCCCCCCTAAAATCTGGAATCTAAAATACACTGGATTAATCATGGTGTGATTTTTCAGCTTCTCTCTTAGACAACCTCTTTGGCTTCCTTTTTGTCCACACCCCAGCAATCTCTTCCCAAGAGGCTCATGGCTCCCTCCCTCAACCTTAGCTGCCAGCATAATTTGCCACCATTTAGTGTTGTCCTCTAACTTGTCTCCTGAACAAAGACAATCTGACACTCCTTAATTCCATATTTCATTTTCTGTCTTGGACCTAAGAATGATATGCCTTAGACAAAGTGTCAGACTCACTCCCTTGCACCTCTACCAGAGTGAGTGGAAGAAAAAGATGGCACATAATTCATGCTTGCTTCTGTGACAAACAAATGCACAAACATCTGTGGCTACATACAATAAAAATATTTGTTGCTCACATAAAAGAATGGGTTAACAGCTGGGTTTTCCACTACATCGTAACTCAGAGCCAAGGCCCTTCCATCTTGTGGCTTCACCATCTTAGGTGGAGATGGGACCTTAGGTCTTAGCCTTAGGGCTTCAGATTTACATGCATTGAGTCCACAGATGGGGCAAGAGAGGGTAGAGAATACAACACACACCTGCTTCTTAAAATTCTCTGGTGGAATCACATTTTTACCTAGATGCAAGAGGGAAATATATGGGTCCCTGAACTGGCTGCCACCATCCAATGACAACTCTACACGATGGAAGTGGATATTGGGCTGTTTTTGCCATGGGTAGTATCTCAATAGTCACAGTCAAAAACACAGCTTCCATCCTAAGATAAACTTAATATGTAAAAACATTAAGATATGTTTTTTAAAAAATGTATTTTTAATTTTCACCTGATGATATGTTTTTATCAATTTTAGAGAGAGAAGAAGGGAGAGAGAGAAAGAGAAACATCGTTCAGTTGCCTCCCATTTGCTCCCTGATCAGGCATCAAACCCACAACCTAAGTACATTCCCTGAATGGGAATTGAACTCACAACCTTCACAACATTTTGGTGTATAGGACCAGCCAACTGTGCCACTCAACCACAGCAAGTCAGCTTTCTTCAAAGAGACTAAACAAATTGTGAATAAAAGGCTCATGTGAAAGAGAAATGGAAAATAAAGTGGCTTGAAGATTTTGAATATTTCATGTATTTATAGTATCCCTTTCTCTGCCTGTATAACAGGTTATATAACGTGTATCTTAATGGTTTCTCAATCTCCTATAGCTAAACACAGATAACTGACATCTATAGCTAAGCACACCTCATTGAAATAAAGTAAGCCTAAGGGATATCTGAGAGCCTCCTTATTTTTATTACCTATAGGGTAAAAGCACAGAGGCACATAGTTATAAGAATACTTGCTAAGCAGATTTATTCATTCAGCACACACTGAGTGTCTATTATGTCTTCGTCATTATTCTAAGCACTAGAAACATTAGAGCAATAAGCAGGGTTTCTGCTCTCAAATGATGGATAATAGAGTAAAAGTCCATGTCAATGTAGTTCCATTTTTGTGATAGGCAATGCTGAGTTTATTCTTTGAGAAGAGAGAGCAAGATGTCAGAATCTGCTATGGTCTGCTTGATGAAAAAGCATTAAAAATGTTGTATAGATTAACTGCATTGTTTGGGAGTAGAATCTATGTCTTATCAGAGTTGGCAGTGTCATTAACGGGCAGGTCGCTGCCTACATGATACGCTTTAATGAGGTATTCATGGTTCTTGATGGCAAATCATTTCCCATTTCTAACTTCACTTAGAAAGTCACAGTTTATTGGTAAGTTAACTCATTGGGGCCAGTACTGGGCATAATCGCTCTCGGTATTATTAATCAAACTTGTAGCAGAAAGAAGGGCTATGAGAAGGGAACAAGACCAAAAATTAAAATAAAGAAACAGAGGGAGACTGTTCTGGGCTGGCCCTGCAAGTAGAAGTCAGGAGTAATCCTGAGTCAGGAGTGAGGAAAAATTATTACCTTTAAGAGTCCCTCATATTGTAAGACTCTACTACTCATGAGAATGCATGCAACTCCCAGGCATGTCAAGGAAAAACAAATCTTGAATACCTTAAGAATTGATTGCGAATCTTCTTCAGGATTTAGAAGTTGAGTGGCTGAATTGAACAGGACTTTTTAGACCATTAGGGATAAAAAAAAATGGCATGAAGGTCCATTGGGAATGGCAATGTACAGGCTTTTTTCCAGATTGCCAAGTCTCTAAAGTAGTTTTTCAGACTCCCAAAACCCACCACATCTCTTGGTTTTTCCTGGCTGAACTCAGGTCTTATCAGGAACCTTATCATAAAATCCACAAGCTAGAAATAATGTCTCATCCTCCCACTTTCTCTTGATGACCTCTTTTATGGAATTTACTACATTTCACAGTGGATTATTATTTGTGTGCTCCTTATTTCTTTTCTTTGATGGGAAACGACTGGCAGTAAAATGTGGTGGTTGAAGACATACGCTGGAGTCAGACAGATCTGAAGGAGCCTCACCTAGGCCACTTAATAACTGTGTGACCTCAAAGCAATAGTCAACCTTTCTAAGCCTCAATTTCTTCCTCTGAAAACAGACATCATAATAGTATGTGAAATATCAATACCATGGCACTGTACTTGGAAGAGGCACTCAGTGAGGTTTTATTAGACCCTTTTCCTTTGTTAGTTAATTTAACAATTTCAACCTCAGGAAGCCAATGTTCTTAAGGCCATTTTCCTGAAGAGAGCTCTGCATGACAAAGGTTATATAAACTCTCTCAGGATTATATAGCTGGTTGGTAGAAGAATCTGAATTTGAACCTAAATTGTATGTGGCCAAACTCTCTTTCTAGGAGAGCAGGGAGCCTCTATTTACTAACATCGATAGTGACTTACACTTTGAGGTTTTAATAACAACATTTCTTTGTCTTCCCCCGCCCCGGTGAAATAAATAGGTTCTAGTAGGGATGGATCTTGGCTCAGGTATCTCTGTGTCCACCACAGAAATAGCACTTACCAGGCATTCGATGCTTTATAACTTGAAGATTGAGAACAGAAACTGTCTTTAATGTGGAGCAATGAGTTGCTAATACAAGGAAATGTCTAACTGTTCTCACATAAAAATGTTTCAGTGATGCCATGGTGCTAGAGTCATATATATTGTAAATGTATAAGAAGAAAAAAATGGAATTACATTTTCTGAAAAAATATATATAATAGTTTCTAAATTTTGTTTATCTGCAGCTTAAGAGCTACAGAATATTTAATTTACTTTTGTCGACATTTCCCCAAAAGCATTCAGATGGTGATGATGACACCAAATCATGCTGAAACCTCTTTAGTTTAGTTTTTTTTTTCACACACAAAAAAAGGGACAGGTAATGGAAACTTAAAAAAATTTTAAATAGCATTATAATGCAAAACAGAGTTGAATTTTGAAATAGACTGCTTTGCAAAACAAATATAGCTCAATTTTATCCCTCATCTTTATTCTTGTAACAAATTCTATCACAATCATAAAATAATAATTTCCTGCTTTTTTAAAAAAACATGTATCACTGAGGAATACTTAAAATAACAATTACTTTTAATTGTTCTCTGCTCAGACACTGACTGTACTTCCTAAATTAATTTATACCATTACAGAAAATAGTTTAGCTCTTCAATATTGAAATAATCTTTATTGCACATAATATTTAAAAAATTTCTCAGTTGTTCCCAGGTATTCATTTTAATGGGGCCTTTCTTTGGTCACTCAATAATTCATCTAATATTTATTGCGTGTGAATTACATGCTGTGCCCAGTGCTCAGTGCTGAGAGATACAAGGCTACAGAGATACATTCCCTACACTCAACAATCTCTCGACAGACATTTAATGAATAATTTTATTTTCTTGTTATAATAAAATAAGCAGAAACAAATTTCTTTAAGCATCAAGTCAACTCTATTTTAAGTATGTTTCTCTTGATGTAAGATTCTACTATTTAATGAACTAAATGCACTGTTGGAGATTTTTAACCCAACTCTGATGATTTATTAGTTTCATATTAAGGTACACTTGCTGATCCCAATGAAGTTTTTTGGGGGGGTCATTCATTTATCTGACTGATAATTGAGTGTCAATACATTTAAGGCAACACACTAGTTTCTCTGCAGGCTAAAATGAGTGGCATGTCCAGTAAGTGGGTGCAAAAATTTAACAGAAAAGGTAGAGACTTGAGCTGGGGACTTTGGGTAAATATGTCCCAGTTACTGGCACTTGCATCAGGGTTAATGAAGATGATACTCATTTAACTGGATAAGTGTTTCCTCTCCTTGGGGGACTTGCTAGCCACCATGTCAGGCATTTATAACTGAATAGGATTTTTTATCCAGAACGCTTTTCTGCTTCCTTATTCTAAAATAGCATTTAAATGACCATGGGGCCTCTGCACTCACTTCCTCAAAGCTTCTAGCCAGCTGCAGTCAGTTAGGTTGTAGATTCCTGTCTGGTCCTTCACCAGAGTCAGGAATACGCACCATAATATTAAGAGGAGCCGAAATGGAGTATAGAGGAAAGTATCTTAATGTTCAATATTATACAATTCTATAATATTTTCATTTTTATAACCCAAAATGTATTTGTTCTTTTTTAAAGTTTAAAATTAAAAGATTATAAACCACACTTTCCAAAGTCAACAGCAGCTCCCACCTCCCAAAAATGTGCCTCCCAAGTCTTACCACTCAAAAATGTAAAAAATGTAAAAGGACCCAGGGAGAGCAAGAGCTTTTTTAAATTCGGAATTTCTACATTCATCCACCCCCAGCTTTTCTTCACTGAAATGGCTGTTTCTCTCCACCTTTATCCAAGAAGTGTGTCTGGTCACCCACTCTCTCTGTGGAAGTAAAGGAGAGTTAAACATTTTTAACTGAAGAGGGGAAGATGAGAAGGTGAGATTGTGAGGTAAAGGGGGAGTTTTTAGATGCTGTTTATGAAAGTTGATCTCCAAGAGTTTCAGTTATTGGCCAGTGTCACAGGAGGTGCATAGAAGCCCCAGAAACAGAATTCAGGTTCACCCCAACCTCTCCCACCCGTCTGCCACCTCCCTTCACCCTGCAGATAAGTCTGGGTCTTCACGCAATTGCCTTGGAGGGGTCTTAGATTAAAGTCTTCCAGCCTTGGACCTTAAAATCAGTTGTGAATAATGATCGATTACAGATTTTCTGAGGACAAACTTTACCTACTCCATGAGCACTTCTGTGAGTCCTTAGAAAGCTTGCACCTTTCAGGTAACTAGTTTATGAATAATGAAATTAATTTCATTTTTTGTTAAGATTCTCTGTTCTCCACAAGCCAGTCATATCATGCCTAGGAATTGAGTGTTTTCTAGGATGGGTAGACTGGCTGAAGCCAAACCCCTGAGATGGAGGAAAACCACCTGGGAGAGCTGACCCTCTTTCCCTGCCTCCAACCATGCTTTGTGGGAATCCTTTGACCAGGAGTATCTTGCAGTGTATAATCTGAGCGTGGAGTCCTCCATTTTAGCTACTGCTCGAATGCTGACTTCCTTGGTCATGCAGGCCTATCCAAAACCTTGTGTATGGTTTCTCAGAGATTCTGAGGATGAAAAAAGAGCAGCAATACGTCTTAAAGCCTCTGGAAATAAATATATGTATAGTAAGTTTGCACTCCATATTGATGTGTGTTTAGCACTTTATAATAGTATAGTCTCTGTTGGTCAAGCACATTAGTATTCCATTATTGGAATAACATTTGGTGGCATGCCAAGTGTCTTCTAATTTGACATCAGAGTGGGAATGATAGCCAACTTAAAAGAGTAAACTAGCATCTGTGAAGTTCCTTATCACTGAGATAACTGATTTTATATTGACATTTTCCAGTTTCCTCATTTGCTTTTGCTTTTCTTTCTGAGCAGCATATTTATTGTTGTTGTTTTGGATCAGTTTTTGTGATGTTGGTATTAAGTGAGACAGCTATGTAAACAAGCTGCAAAGGATTATTAGTTTATCAGTAGAAGGATGTCTGGTCCATTGCCAAGATTCATTGATCTGTTTATTATGACTCTACCCAGTACAATTTTAGTGGCAATTTAAAAAATGGTCTTAAGGTTTCACTTACAGAAGTCCACTGGTTCATTTATTAGCCCACATTTGAGGACTAACTCACTGTATAATCTTACCAGCATTATTATGACAGTTATAATTCACCGCAGCCAGGGAGCAATATCCCAATTATATGTTCTATTGTTTCACTTGTGATATCAGAGCAATACAAATTGTTGATGATAATTATGTTGATTTTCAGCAGTTTGCAAATTAGTAAATTAGTACATTTAGAAATATAAATATACCCTAAGGCTAATATGTGTGTTGGGGCTAGTTAACAAGTATTTATTGAGTGCCTACAGTATGTGTGGTGGACTATAATACCCACAGTGTAGAGTATTATACTGGCAGTGGTGTAAAACAAAGACCATGCCTGGCACAGGATACAGTTTGTGCTAAATAAAAATAAAAGTACCTTACTAATTGACTTAGTTTTTTCTGGTAACACACAACCCTGAAATTTACTGGCATAAAACAATTTATTATTGTCCACAACTCTGCTGATTGGCTGTGCTGTTCCTCAGCTGATTTCACCCAGGCTTGGTTAGGCTAGAAGAGCATCCTGCTGAATTGGATGGTCAGCTGGGTTGGAAGGGATAGCCTCCTTCACAAGAGTAGCAGTTGTTGCCGACTGTGGACCAAGCACCTTGCTCTCCTTCAGGTGGCATTTTATCCCCCAGTAGGCTGGAACAGCTCCCTTAGGTTGTTTCAGGGCAACACTCCAAGAGGGTGAAAGAGGAAGCTGCAAGGCCTCTTGAGGTCTAGCCTTGGAAATCTCATAACATCATTACTGCCATGTTCTACTGATCAAAGCAGACACAAGACTGACACAAATTCACAGTAGTGGAGAAGCAAGCTTGGCAAAAGGAGTGGCAAAGACACATTATAAAAGTGTATGCATACCAAGATGGGTGGCATTAGAGCCATATTTTGCAATCTACTACACTTGCCATGTAAAGATGAGTCCTTCACAAGGGTTGTCTTTGCATCTTAAAATTCCTAATCCGTTGTTATGAATGACCAATATTGGAGCAAAACCCTGCTCTTCTCAGATCTGAAGTTTACCTAAGTTCCTTTTCCTATGTCAATTAAGTGATGAAGACCTTGTATACACGATTTTCTTATCAAAGCTTCTATGTAGTGTTCTGAAAATAGTGGGCTGCTATTTTACTTAATATTTAGATTTAAAATAGTGAAATTTTTATGCCTAAAACAGATGCTAGATGGAGGTAATCACAGAGCCCTGGAAACAAAGAGGAACTAAACTTTGTGCTTCCCAACATTAAAGTCCGTTTATCTTTAGTTGTTTTTAATTTTTTAAACAAGAAGTCACTGATTTCTTTAAACTTTTAAAGAATATTTTCTAGTACAATCAATGGGTAATGTTATAGTAATCTAGAAAATAAGTTATTAATTTATAGCAATTTAGATGTGCTACATATTTAGAATAAATTTACTTATATTATTTTCTGTTATTGTACATTTTTTATACATGAAAACATCAGATTTGATTCACAGATCCTCAGGAAATAAGTCTTTTCAGAATTAAGTTGACCATGTTATTTTTTTAAGTTGTTTTCAGGATAGGTTACTCATTCACATAATTCCTAATTCAGTTGAATATATCAAGTAATATAGTAATATATAGCAAAGTAATATATCCAGTTGAAATTCTCTGTCTCATTTATTTCTCCTGGTGATTAGTGTCATCAATTTTCTGTGGGTTCTTCTAGAAATACGTTATTCATATGCATACAAATATGCAGAGATATCCCTTCCCTCCTTTTAATGCAGAAAGTAGCATGCTATATATATTGTTCTTCACATTGCTTTTACCCGTTACTATATCTTACTCCATTTCAGTATTTAAAAAGATTTTCATTTTTTAGAGCCACATAATATTGCATGGTATAGTTGTAGTATACTTATTTAATCAGTACCCTACTGAGTGGACACTTATGTTATTATGAGATTTAACTACTTAGCATTTTTAAAAACCCTCCCTTGTATATGGCACTGTAATTAAAAAACAGTATAATAGTTATTTGAATCATGTGATTCTGTTCAATGTCATTGAGCCACTGAACTTTCACCTTTTCATGTCAAAGAAGCAATTTATTGTTTCTCTTCAGCATATCCAAATTGCCAGCATCACTACTCTTGTGCTTTGGGGCCATTATGAAGTCAATAAGAGTTACCTGAACACAAGCACTGCCAGAGCATAACAGCTGGTCTAAAAACCAAGATGGTGACGAAGAGACTAGTGGGCGGGTAGTGTCTAATGGTGCGGAGACACTGCACAAAGGGAAGATTCGCATCCCAAGTGGGACAGAGCGGGACAGCACAAGATTTCATCACACTACTCAGGAAACCATTCAGTTTAAAACTTATGAGTAATTTATTTCTGGAATTTTTCATTAAATATTTTGGACCACAGTTGATTAAGGTAACTAAAGCAGTGGAATGTGAAACTGCAAATAAGAAGGGGCTATTGTAAATGGAGTCATACAACATGTGGTCTTTTGTGTTTGTTTTCTTTCACATAACATGTTTTTAAGATTCATTCATTTTATAGCATTTATAGTAATTCATTCTTTTTTATAGTTGAAAAATATTCCATTATATGGATATTCCACATTTTATGTGTCCATTCATCATTTGATAGACATTGGGGTTATCTCCACTTTCTGGCTTTTATGTATAATGCTGCTGTATGCATTGCTATACAAGTTTTTGTGTAGATGCATGTTTGCAATTCCCTTGGATATAATACACTTAAGACTGGACTCTATGTTTAACTCTTTGAAGAACTGCCAAACTGTTTTTCCAAAGGGGCTGTACCAGTTTACATTTTCACCAGCAGTGCATGCAGGTTCTGATTTCTCCACATTCTTGCCAACATGTGCTATTATTTGTCTTTTTGATTATAGCCAGTCTCGTGGGCATAAAATGGTATCTACCTGTGATTTTAAAAAAAAATTAATTGTGGTAAATGCACATAATATAAATTTTACTATCTTAACAATTTTTAAGTGTACAGATCAGTAGCATTAAGTGCATTCACAGTATGGTGCTACCATCGCCACTATCCATCCACAGAACTCTTTTCATCTTGCAAAAACGAAACTCTGTACCTTTTAAACAATAAGTTCACATTCCCTCTCCACTCACTCCCTGGCAACCATCTATGAGTTTAACTACTTTAGGTACTTTACATAAGTGTAGTCATACAGTATGTGTCCTGGTGTGACTGGCTTATTTCACTTACCATAATGTCTTCAAGGTTCATCCATGTTGTAGCATATGTTCAATGTGTTTTTTACTTGTTTGTTTGCTTATTTATTTATTTATTTATTTATTTATTTATTTATTTATTTATTTTCAGAGAGAGGTGAAGGGAGGGAGAAAAGGAGGGGGAGAAACATCGATATGAGAGAGAAACATCGACAAGTTGCTTCTCGTATGTGCCCTGACCAGGGACCAAACCCACAAAACAGGCATGTGTCCTGACCAGGAATTGAACCAGTGACCTTGTGCTCTGGGGGATGATGCCCAACCAACTGAGCCACACCAGTCAGGGCACACTGTGGTTTTTATTTATATTTTCTTGATGACTAGTGATGTTCATGTGCTTATTGGTCATTGGTACATTTTCTCTGGAGAAATGTCTGTTTTCTTTTACTGTCTATAATTTAAAGACTATTCTCAATTAAAACTTACTTTTTGGATTGCCTATACCAGATTAAGGCAATCTAGAATTCATACAATGAGGTATATCACTTAATCACTATCTTTGGGAAAACAGAGGCTCAGTAATATTTACTGTTTGGCATAACTGAAAGTCCTGATCAATCCTGATGTACCTTTTGACATAATAAAGATAATGTTAATTATGTTTATTACAAATGTAAATAATTTTAGGGTTTATGTGTATTTTTAAAATATGTGTATTCCTAAAAATTAGTAATAGAGATAGATTCCAATTAATCTTTTATTCCTATTTTTCTGCATTTCAGCTCATCTTAAACATTGCTGATGGCATAATTTTCAAAGTGTAAATCTGATTATGTCCCTCCCTAGCTCAAAACCTTCTATAGCTCCCCACTGCCAACCCAAATAAATATGATCTATAATTCAGGTCTTTCCATCTTCTTTTATTTGACTGAAGGAATCAATAAGAAATACATTTAATATTGTACAAAGAACCAGAACACAAACATATACTTAAGAAAACAGACTCCCAAAAAATAAAAACAAATCTTTCACAAAAAAGTTCCTACCCTATTCTTATATTTTGAAAAAAAATTAATGAGACTCACAAAATTGACTTTCAAGCCTCAAGTATGAAACACACGATGCTGTAGCATGGCCAACTCTGACAATGTTCTTCAGAGTTTGGTGAAACTCACTCTGGTGATCCCCAAACCTAGTAGTGCATTAGAATTGAAATAACTTAATATTTAAAAAGCAATATAGTCTAGGTCTCTACCCTCAACAATCTCCATTCATAGAGTCTGGGAGCTCTAACTAGGTAGCTCAGTTGCTTACAGCATCATCCCCAAATGCCAAGGTTGTGGGTTCAATCCCTGGTCAGGGCACATACAAGAATCAACCAATGAATGCATAAATAAATAGAACAGCAAATCTCAAGTCTCTGTCTTTCTCTCTTCTTCTGTCTCCCTAAAATCAATAAATTAATTTTTAATTAAAAATATAAATTAAAAAAAAGTCTGGGAAAAAGCCCAGAAATCTGAATTTTCACTAAAAACTCTCCTATGAATTCATTTGTGCAGCCAGGTTTGAGAACAACTGCTCTTACTTGCCTTTCTTCTTCCATCCCAAACAAATATTTCTTGCTTTTTGCATATTCTTTCTTTGCACATTAATTTTCTTCCACTTGCAATTCATGCTCTCTGCCTACTGGAATCTTTCCAGGTCCATCTCAAACACCACTAGCTACTTATTTCTCCAACCAGAATAGTCTCATTTTCCTAGACCAGCAATTTTCAACTGGTGTGCCACAAGAATTTTTAAAATATTCAGTACCTGAATATTTAGTCAGGGGCACTGACCTCTTTTCCCTTTAGATTGTCAAATAAAAAAATAACAATAGCCATCCAGTGTGAATGAATCAAAATTCTACCTATTTTTGTCAGGTCAGCAAAAATACATACTTCTTGGTGTGCCGCAAAATTTTAATATTTAGTTTACATGTGCTGTGAGATGAAAAATATTGAAAATCACACCTTAGACCTCCCATAAGTCTTTATTTGGGTTTCCTTGATGGCACTTCTCTTGCTCCACCTCACTGTGCTTATCTTCCTATTACATTGTAAGCAATCATATTGTAATTGCCCATCAGTGGGAATACATTGAATGGCCTACTCAAAGTCAGTATTTGATCAATTTCCTTGAACTAGAGTTGGAATGGGACCTTTAATTCTGGTGTCAAGCAACATCAGACTCTGCTATATTTTAATGTAATGTTATGGGCATAAATAAAGTAATGTTAAGCCTTTCTTCATGGTATAGTCACACAATGTATCCTTTTGTTAGCTTTTTCCCAACATTCTTTTCATCATAGTCCTCCACAAGAAGAAAGAATGACTAGATCTAGATACCCATATCTAAGATAGACTAAAACTCTCCCCATCTTACTTGGTGTTAGGTTTTCTTAAGAGTTCCTAGTCTCTGTGGCTGGAGGATTCCAGGTTGTGTCTTTGAGCTTAAAGTAGATGAAATACCCTAAGCATTTTGCTCTCATCAGATTTGGCTGCACGTGTTCAGAGCACTGTTACAGTATTATGTTTTCCATTTTTCATGGGTATAAATTAAAGTACAGAGAGGATTTGATTAGCTCAAGATCCCAGAGTGACTGGCAATGATGGGAATAAAGTCTTGCTCCCCAGATTCCTGGCCCAGTTCATTTTGTACCAAACCACAGGTATGCTGCCTTTTTGCTGATGAGGCCACACAGCGTTCCTTGGAGGGGATACCCATTAGCTCTGGGAGGATGGAGGCACATAGGGAGGCTTCCAGAGAGCCATTTGGAGAGTCAGAGTAAGATCTGATGGCATCCTGGAAATTTAAGTGAACATTTCTGAATATGGTTTAGAAAACATGTGGTTAGCAAATATTTAATGGGGTTTGGGGATATTTATTTTAAATGTCAAGCCACTTTGCATTTATAATATCAAGTCCTGCATATGCATCTCTTACTCTGAGTATAATGCAAATGAAATGATAAACCAATATAATGTTTTTAAATGGGCACTGTCGCCTTGACTGGTGTGGCTCAGTTGGTTGGGTGTCATCTCACAAAGTGAAAGGTCACCAGTTCTCAGGACACATGCCTGGGTAATGGGTGCATTCCCCAGTCGGGGCATGTACCAGAGGCAACAGATGGATGTTTCCCTCTCACACTGATGTTTCTCTCCCTTTCTTTCTCTCACCTTTCCCCTCTGTCTAAAAATAAGTAATTACAACCTTTAAAAAAATTTAAAGTATGCTGTCATTTGAATTTTTAAGAAATGCCAGAAATATAAAATGACAACAACGACAAAGCAAAGGTTGTGGTAGGGATCAAGTTGTAGAATCTGGGATTGGTAATAACAATGACTGGAAATTTGGACCTCCAATATAAGTCTTGGAAGATGGAAAAATCACTGAGGTTTCTTACCATAAGCCCAGGGTCTTATGTATCCCTGATTCAGCAGTGAATTCTCTGGTTGGTGAATCTCATCTCATCTGAACTATAGATATCTGAGTCTTTACTTACTTACACTGAAAGTTTACACTGAATACACCTGTTCTCTCTGCCTAGACTCTCACTCCAACTTTAACCCTTGCCCTGATTTCTAATCCCTCAGGACACACCACCCACACCCACCTTCTTTAAATTCCTTTCTCACCTCTTTCTTTCCAGGGCCTTTGCAGGTATTGTTTTCTTTGCCTAAAAGGAACTTCCCACTAATCTTTACAATGCAGAAAATCACCTTCTCAGAGACTTATTTAACTATCCAATGTGTTTTACTCCACAGTTAGCTACTACTAACACCCCACTCCTGGGCACTCTGGATCACTGCACCCTATTCTACTGTCATTAAAGCTTTTACTGCCATTTGAATTCTCATTTTTTAACTTCTTCATGTGTGTCCCCCACTAGATAGTAAGCTCAGGGAAAGTAGGAGTCTTTTATACCCTGGTCACAACTTCATCCTTAGAGTAGTACCTGGCATCCATCTAGTAAGTGCTAAATATGTAAGTGTTGAGTAAATGAAATACCCATCAATGATGTCACCAGGGAAAATGCCTCTTCAACACATGGATTGCTCTAAGAAATTGCCTAAAAATGATCTTTGGGATGACTTCAGCAAGTGCATTAGGTAATATCCCCCAAATGTTGGCTGGCTGCATAGTAAATACTAGCCAGGCCTCACAATTCACACAGGAAGATGAACTAAGAGTTTGAGTAAGTCATGGGGTCAGCTTCCTATTGGACAATCTTTTACATACAGGCAGTAAAGGATGGAGGGCAGGTGTCCTGGGCTTCAGGGAGCAGCTGTACCCCAGCATGCTGTGCCTGTTGCAGGCAGCGGAAGAGCTCTGATGAAGAGCAGAGAAAATTATAGTTGTTGGGTCTTGTGGTCACAAGGGCATGTGCTGCATTTGCAGGGTCATCGTGGGATAATTCAGGGTGTAGCTTCTACACATTCTGCTGCTGAAGGGGAGATTTTTTTTTCCTACCACATCCGACACATGGTTTGCCAGAGGAAGGGCACGAGATCAGCAGCACTGATGAGCTGGCTTGGTGTTTTTAGGCCACAACTCTACTAAACCAATGACTCCCTTCTGACTCCTCCAAAAGAGTCAACAGAATTTATTACCAAGTGTGAACGGCAATCACACGTAGCCACCAGACTGCTTTTGCCTGCTATACCAAAAGGCACTTCTCAAAAACAAAAAGAAACAAACAGAAAAAGCACAAAAAACCCCTAAATAACAACACGGTCAATGCCTATTGTACTAAAAATCTTAAAATCTTTGGGAGAAAAGATGTTAACAACTTCTAAACTACAACTAAATAGAAGTTTTCTCCATTATAAATCTAGAAATTAAAAGACAATGGAGAACAATAATATAAAGTACAGGGTGCACTTAATATGTATAAAGTAGAGAGAGAGAAGGCCAAATGCTCAGCCCTGTTTGCAGACTGGTGGTGCCTATTAATGCTACGTAACTAAGTGACTGGGACTTCCCTAAAGTCATCGGTGACATAAGTCTTAGAGGGCATGAGACCATATGGTTGATTAGTACATATGTCCATTAGTGAACAAAGCATTGCCATAGGAATTAGTAGTTTGTGCTATAATCTGTATTTTCTATAATCTGTGCCTTTGAAAAGTTAATCTCTCTGAACTCTAATTTATTTATCTGAAAAATGTAAATGATAACTACTTTATAGCTGCTGAGAAAATGAAATGAAATAATTTGGGTAAAGAATTTTGTAGGTATTCAGCCCTGGCTGGTGTAGCTCAGTGGATTGAGCGCAGGCCTGCGAACCAGAGGATCACGGTTCGATTCCCAGTCAGGGCACATGCCTGGGTTGCGGGCCAGTTCCCGGCAGGGGACACACGAGAGGCAACCGTACATTGATATTTCTCTGCCTCTCCTTCTCTCCTACCCTTCTCCTCTAAAAAAAAAAAAAAAAAAAGATAAATAAATAATAAATTAAAAAAAATAAATTTAAAGATATTAAAAAAAAAAAAAGAATTTTGTAGGTATTCAGTAAGTGTTAGCTCCTACTTTTCATTCCCAGAAGACTCAGCAGTGCAGCCAGAGGTAAACAAAGCTATCCCTAGGTAAACTATGTTTTAAGTTCAAGTAGCCACACTTTTACACCTGCTCTAAAGCTCCACAGTGTTCTAATCTCATCAGCTTTATCACAGTGGCCATCAGTCTGTACTTGTTGATTTGATGGACTCGTGTAGATTATTTCCCATGAGTTTTATTTGGCTTCAAACCAAACTGTTGAAAGTGTTTAACTTTGGTAACTTAGGGAAGATTCACTACATTGAACAAGACCCTGGCATTTTTTTAGGGCTAGACAAATTCAATCATAGTTCTTTAGAAATGAATAGCATTAGTCCAGCAAAATAATTAATGCTTTCACTTACATAAGGCAAGTTGGAAGGTAAAGGCTTACAAGTGTAAGATAAGAATGAGGGCCTTGAAATTTAAATAATCAAATAGATTAAAGCATTATCAGGAACCACTAAACATTTTTTTTAGGTTTTATTTATTTTTTAGAGAGAGGGGAGGGAGAAAGAGAGGGGAGAAACATTGATGTGAGAGAGAAACATCTATTGGTTGCCTCTCATGTACCCCCAACCAGGGACCTAGCCTGCAACCCTGTCATGTGCTCTGACCAGGAATCAAACTAGCAACCTTTTGGTTCGCAGGCCGATACTCAACCCACTGAGCCACACCAGCCAAGGCAACATTAAACATTTGTATATGGATACAGCAAGAAGCACGTGGTAATAATTGAGATACATATTTTCTTGGTAGGAGAGAGATGATTTAGCTATTTAAGCTGAGAGAACACAGAAGATTGTGTGTGGGAGAGCACAGGGTCTGGCAGAAGTAACGCCATTGAACATGGTTGGTAGGGTACATGAATGTCTTGCACGAGATGAGCAGCAATTTGAATATTTTACCTAAAATGTTATATGGTATGCTTGAGTGTGATATTTTTATGTTATAGAATTACACACTTATGATTTTGCAATAAAAGATTTTTAGGTAATAAAGAGGGGGTGTTATCTGTGCCAGACCCTCTGTTTGACACAATCACATAGTAATCACCCACATAACTCAGAAGAAATGAGGGTTAATAAAGCCCCTTCCTACTTCAGAGCTGACATAACTGCATAAGTGAAGCAACAACTGGACATATCAACACTACATGCAATTAAAATAAAGCAAGCAAAAAGTCGACTGGTCTTAACATCCACATGACCAAATACAACTAGGGTCAAAACTTATCATAAACACATATAATGTTAGACTCTGTGACAAGAGGACTTTAATTCCTACAGAAATATGTTTTTCATCTAAAATTATTTCATGACTAAGAGTTAGAACTTAGTTTTCATAAATTATTTCATTAAACACTTTTCTTTGTTTATGTGCCTGTCACTTTACCACAGATGGTGGGGAACTGAGATATGTGCAATCAATGGGGTCTCTGCCCTCAAAGAGCTTACTTTCTCATTAAAGAGATAAAACAGACACACATAAAACAGCCATAAATACATAGTAGCATATGATTAGGTGATAAATCAATGACCCAGACTATAAGTGCTACAGGAGCTCAGAGGAGAAAGAGAGCTACAGAAATAAAAAAAGTTCCCATGGAAGATGTGGCAGCTGATCAAATCCTTGAAAGATGCGTGGAGTTTAAGGACTGGAAGATAAACCTGAGATGCAATCTTTGCTTTAACACTTACGTGCTGAAGTTTCAGAAACTCTTTCTCATCCATGTACAGGGATGATGATTCTAACTCTACAGTCTGTTTGGATGATTCAATTATATCTGTAAAGAAAAAGAATATATAATAAAAAACAACACACAGTAGATACTCAGTAAATCGAACAGTAATTATAAATGATCTTAAGGTAGTTACATCTCTTTTTCTGAACAGTTTCAAATGACCATTGGATGTTAGGAGAATTGGCATGTACATTAATTAAGAGGAAGGAGTACATTCAGTTGGAAAGTCAAGAGAAAAATATGGAAATTATCATGCATGGCTGTCAGAAAGCTTATCTGACTAGAGAGAGCAGCAGGCTTGTGTAGGGGAAAACATTATAGAGATAAGGTGAGTCACTCATTCATTCAACACAAATTTATTGAGCAACTATTAAGTACCAGGCACTGTACTAGGTATGTGAGTAGAAGAAAGGTAAGCCTTGAAAGACAAACATTACAATTTGGCTTAACATAGTAGAAAAGAGGATGAGATAGAAGATTTATTTATTTAACCACTATTATACAGGTGAATGACAGAAAAAATAGAATTGGAAGAGCTAAAATCTGGCAAATGGATTAGAATGACAGTGAAAAGTGAACATGAGTAGTATAACTAAAAAAAATGTGGCAATAGTTAACCTGAAGCCATAGTGGTCATATGAATTAAGTGGGACTGGATGGACATGAAGAATAAATGGAAGAAACTTCTAGGTGAGTTAGTAAATGACTTGATTTGGGAAATGAAGGCAAGGAAAAAGTGATTCAGTGGTGAATACAATGTTTTCCTTTGAATAAATGAATGAACAATAAAAAGAGAAATAAAGGAAATTTGGGAAGAGTAATTTGGAAGGGTTGCTGAAGGTTTCAGTGTCAAGTTAAGTTTGAGGTGAAAATAAACTATTTGCTGAATATTCAATGAGCGAAACCAATTTAGACAACATAAGCAAAGGGACTAGAATTTGGGAGAAACAAATGAATATAGAGATTGGGTTGCAGTCTGAATGGTTCCAAGACCGTAATAAAGAGAGAGGAGAGAAACTGGGAGCGTCACCATTTTGGGCAACTCCCAACCCTTGTGTATGGGGAAGAGTGAGTGTGAAGGCACAGAAAGAAGGTATGATGAAGGAAAGGCAGGAGTCAGGACAGGAGAGTGTGCAAGAAACCACAAGAGGAGAGACAGTTTTAGGAAGAAGTTGATCAACAATATCAAATGCATCTTAGAGTCAAAGAAAATGGGACTGGAGTTTATTGCTGCATTTATCCACAAAATGCTTAATGGATAACTATGGATTAATGCAGAATTTTAAAAATATTTTAAGGTAGAACCATTTAAAAACACTTTGGTATGACAAACGTAGATCTAATATTTTCAAACTCCTGACAGATATCAGTCTTTATTTTTAATTGTTTTGTTTTTTAAATATTTTATTTTTTTTATTTTTAGACGGAGGGGGAGGGAGGAGAGGGAGAGAAACATCAGCATGTGGTTGCTCCTCTTACTTTGATAAGGTTAGAGGGTTTTCTGAAAAAAAAAGTAATAATGTATGGTTTATTAGTATTATAAACCAATATATCTGTGAGAAGATTATATATTTAAATAACATGTAAAATTAATTTTACCTGATATGGACATGTAATAATAGAAAACACTAAAACAAAGAAAACATAAACATAAATGCCAAATAAAATTTATTTAAAATTGCAAGATTAAACCACAAATATTTAATATTTAAAAGTTGCCATTGTTAAAATGAAATTTTAAAACTTGGAAAGTGTTAATTGCTGTATGTGGTAATCATGATATTTCTTTCATAATTACGCTTCAACTTGCACAAAAATTTTTTTCATTTCATGTTAACAATTCTCAAATTTTTATTGTGAGTCCAAAAGCATCCTTAAGTTGAGCATTAGGGTATATGCTGTTTCACACAAACTCACATTTTTAATGATGAAAATATTTTGTTTGCCCTGATTTTGTTTTGAAATTGATTTACTTTTTTAAGTTCAGGGTTTTTTTCACAGTTACATTTATATTTCTTTCTCTTTACATTATTCTACCCTTAAAGAATTTGCAAAAAACAGTAGTCCACTGTGAATATATTGGGCAATACTTGCATAATATAACATTAAGGATATCCTATTATGGTTAACAGCATTACACAAAATCACTTGTCAATTTAAGAACTTGTTTGGTTTCCAAATAATGTTATTTCTTGGTAACAAAACTCATAGGATCTGTATAGAATATACTATGCAATAAAATTGTATTTACTTAATTTGCAAGAATGGCTCATCATTAAGCAGCATACAGTGCCATGAATACATACTCGTAACATGGGCACAACTACAAACAAAACTAACCGATTAGATGGTTAAACACTTCTTGAAATGTCCCCCATAACCTTCTACTCTGTTGTTAGCATTCCTGCTCTTGCATTCATTTGAACTAATATTGTCTCTAAATTGATTGTTAAGTTTTAACTCTTTCTCACATGAGAATTGTAATACTCTTTAATCCCATTTTACCAATTTCTTGACAGATTTTTCTCATGATTTGGAAAATATATAAATGTGATGGAGAATGGTAGGGAAAAAAGTCCCACATGGAAATACAACACAGACATGCAATTTTTGTAACATTTAGGAAGCTTTATGTGGCAAATAATAGAAAGACAACCTCAAAATGGCCTAAATGATAAGGGGATTAATTATATCCCATAACAAGCAGTCCCAAGCCATCTGGGGTTAGTTAATTAAGCTAATAACAGCATCAAAAGCTCAGGTGCTTTCCATCTTCCTACTTTGTTATCCCAGGTGTATGTAGGTTCCCTTGTGGTCCTGACACAGATTTAGCTGTTTCAGGTTCCACATTCTCACATACTAGCATTCAGAGCAGAAAAGGGACAATTCATTCGTCAGTACTTTACTCATTACTTTAATGAGTAAAGTAATCTTACCCAATAGCCCCCACCCAATGACCTCCCCTTATCCTTGGTTGGCCAAGGCCCCTTTTAAAACCAATCACAGCAAAGGGAAGAGGTCCATCATAATCAGTTTAGTACAATCTAGTCTAATTTGAGGCATGGAAGGAAGGAAATAGCTATTGTGTAGGTCTGCAGTTCTCAGATTCTCAAACTGTTTAATATCTTGACCTCTTAAATATTACTGAAGATTACACAGAACTTTTATTTATGTGGATAATAGTTTATTGGTACTTATTGTATTGGAAATTTAAACTCTGACATTTAAAAGTAGTTATTAATTTATTGAAATTTATAACTATTAATAGTTATAAATTTATTAATTTATTTAAAATAACAGCAATAGCCCTGGCTAGTGTGGCTCAGTGGATAGAACATCGGACTGAGAACTGAAAAGTTGCTGGTTCAATTTCCAGTCAGGGTACAAGCCTGGGTTGTGGGCCAGGTCTCTAGTTGGGGCATACAAGTGGCCACTGAACCATCGATAATTCTCTCCCTCTCTCTCTCCCTCCATTCTCTTTTCTCAATAAATAAATAAGTAAATAAATAAGTAAATAAATAAAATCTAGAAAAAAATAAAATAATAGCTATAAACCCATCATTTGTTACTATACTGTGGTAGGCAGGATGATGGCCCCTAACAATGGCCCACATTCTAATTTCTAGAATCTGTGAATATGTTGCAGATGTGATTAAGAATTTTGAGGTTGCTAGATTATCCTGAATTAACAAGCCCAATATAATGACAGGGATAGTTATAATTGAAAGAAGGAGGCAGTGTCAGGGTGGTGTAGTGTAAGAAAGACACATCTGTTTATTACAGGCTTAAAAGATGGAAGGGGACCACTAGCCAAGGAATGTGAGCAGCCTTTGGAAGCTGGAAAAGGTGAGGGGATGGATTCTCCCTTAGGTTCTCCAGAAAGCAGACCCGCCACAGCTTGATTTTATTTTACTGAAACTAATTTTGGACTCCTGAAATCCAGAATTATAAGATAGCAATAGCCCTGGCTGATTATTAAAAAGATAATAAAGTTGCATTGTTTTAAATCACTAAATTGTGGTGATTTGTTATAGCAGCAATAAGAAATGAATACATACACATTTTAAAATAAAAAAGCTATATTTTCCAAAACAAAAATTAGAAGAGTGGCATTGACTTACATTTTTGGCAAATCTCTTCAAGATTTAATGTTAGAAAAGAGAGGTGAATTTTTATATCTGCTTCCGCATTTGATCTGTTGAGACATCATATATCACATTATCTCTGGAAAACTCCATGGTACATTCATGAAAAAAATGTGAGTAGAAATGCAAACCATTTCTCAATTTTATAATAAAAATAGTTTTGACCTCATGGCCCTCTTAAGAGGGTCTTGGGGACTCACAGGGCTGCCCAGATCACACTTTGGGGCTCTCTGGTGCAGGAAGACAACACTTTTTGCCCCAGCCTCCAAAGAACAGATATGGAACTGTTTTTTTTCCCCATACTCTTAGAGTGAACTTGTAACTTTAAGATGATCACTGATATAGTGTAATGATTTACCCATTTCTTCCTTACTTCAAACAATATTTCTAAGTTTATTTTGTGCCTGGGACTTCTTTATGAGTTGTGGTTATATAAGCAAACATGGCGGATAAAGCTCTTGCCCCCATGCTGCTTACATTTTAGTTGAAGGAAAACAAGCACATAAATGACAATTTCAGAGATTGCTAAGGGATATAAAGAAAAGTAATGGAAGAGGTGTGAGGATGTTTCAGGTGGTGTGCAAAGAGCTACTTTAATTAGAGTCTGAAGAAGTGAAGTTAGAGCTGAGATGTGACTGCTAAAAAGGAACCTTTGGGAAATGTGGGAGAATATTCCAGCTAGAGAGAACAGCAGGGGCAAAGGTCAGGAAGGAGCTTGGCAAGGTGGAGAAACAGAAAGCAAGCCAGTGTGACTTTAGTGCAGTGTATGAGAGGAATGAAAAAAATGAAAAAAACAACGGCTGAAAGGGTCAGGCAGGTGTAAAACAGTAAGGTCTCACAGGACACAAAAAGGACTTAAGGTTTATTCGAATTGCCATACAAACCCACTGGAGGAAATAACAGACTGTGGAATTCTACTATGTGGTAGGCTTCGATTTTATAAATTATTTCACCTTCTCCAAGGGCTGCTCTTCAGCCTAACACATTCCCAATCTTTATAATGATGACTCTCCAGAAAGGTACAGAACCCCAAATAAACACATCTTACCTCACATAAATTGTTTATGCACTAACATCAAAAACAGATAGATCTGCAACTGATCAGGGGAATTTAAATTACAGGTTGCTTAATGTGGAATAATGTCTGCCTGTTGGCCAGTGTAGGTGTGCAGCCAAAAATGCAGTGTGTATACAATTGTTTGGCAATTGCTGGTCTGTCACTTGTCCAAAGTAGTAAGTGTGTGAATGGATTTGTATGGGTAATGACACTGAAATTAGCTTTTCTCATCTCCTCATAACACAGGAAAACACATTGAACCTTGGCTCATTTCTGGAGAATTCTTGTGATGATCCTCAGTTGCTCAGAATGCACATTTGGTCATCATTATCCCTTGTGTAATCAGTTTCTACAAACTATAGGATGATGTTACAGTATGTTTACAGAAGAAGGGAACATGCTCCACACCTTAATCAAATAATTTAAAGATGAGCCTTCTTAGATAGCATGCATTTATATATACATATATAGTCATTAGTTATCTAGTCTACATTTTTACAGTTTAGTGAGACAAGTCATCTTTTGTTCCCCACTAGAAACCTCCAGATGAACCATGTGCCTAGAACTCCAAGATATTCATTGTAAATAATACGGTACAAATGTTTACCAGACAAACCTTTCCACAACAAGATGATGCAGAGAATTTACAAACCAAGTGAATTGAAATTTATTTTGAAAGAGCCTTAAAAAAAGGCCAGGAATTTGGACCCAATCAGTACACGGAACTACAGGTGCCACGGCCCCACTGTTAAAAAGCTCACCAAGTAAAGAAGCCTAATCACATTTTCAGAACAGCTGTGGCTACTTGGGCCTGAGTCAGTCATGGCTCCTGAAAGCAAATTTTTAATTATTGTGAAAATTTGTATTAAACCTAAGACCAGACTGTACATCAAAGAAAAGAGAACTAGGTAATTCCAGGCCTGCATATTTTCAAAGGAATTGAATTCTGACCTCTGAATGCAATTAAACTGTTTCTCCCTCTCTCTCCTTCAGGGAAGAGAGAAAGGAAGGAGGGTTGATTTTCTCTTTTCAGTGGTAACCGGTAACCAAACCTGTTGTTCTGCTAAGCAAGTCTTCGCCCTGACGGATTCTGATTTCTAAGTGCCCGGGGAGTCTGCTTGAAACCTGTGCCTTCCTCTCCTGTCGGATAAGCACAAAGTTTGCTCTAGCTATGATAAATCTGCACAAAGCGGAGATGTTACGTTTTTGGCCCTAAGCGTACGTTAGAAAGAAGATGATTAAACTCGCCCTCCTCCCCTTGTTGCGGCCGGGGAGTGTGTTTTGCCTGCATTTAAGAAATGTCCTTCAGTTACAGGCTTGTACGCGCAGAGCTTGCAGCCTGCTGGTTTTTGCGTCTCCGGGGCAGGGCGACTCGGGTCGGCTGAGTGTCATCCACAGAAGTGACTGGTCGTCCCCTGCGGGCGCCCGCGGAGGAGGCAGTCCCCTTCCGTCTTTTGCGCGAGGCCCGCGGCCCCGACCGGGGGAAGGGGAAGGAAGCCCTCGCCGCAAGCCGGTGTCTTGGCCGGCACAAAACACGCCGCCACCGAAAACTTTTTTCTCCCAGCTGCGCGCACTTTTTGCCTTTTCTCCCAGCACAGTCTCGTCCCGAGTTTCTGTCCCCTGGGGTTTCCTCGGCTTCCCTCGCCTTCTCCCCAGCGCGGGGAACCCGGGCTGGCAGAAGCCAGGGGCGCGCGGGCCGCCGAAGCGGGCACTGAGGAGGAAAAGGGGAAGGGCAAAAGAGGAGGGGGCGGCCGCGGTGGCTGGAGAGGAGGAACTGGTCAAAGGGGACGGAGACGGGCGATTGCCCGAAAAGGAAAGCGACGCCGCGGTTTGCTGCAGTCGGAATAAAGTTCGCGCCCTTTCCTCGGCGTTTGCAGCCTCCCATCCCCGCCTCTCCTCTCTCTTTTTTGACAGCTGGGCGCTAGCGGCCACCTCCTTGTCCACGCCCGCACACCCCGGGGGGCGCCAAAGTTGTTTTCCATCCCCAGAAAGAGCGGGGGAGGGGAGAGTAACAGGGCGGGAGGTGAGCGAGGGAGAAATATACATCCTCCTTCACGAAACCCCTAGAAATTGGAGGACAAACAACAGGAAAACTAACCCGACTTTTATTTTGCGAAAGGGAAGCAACATTGTAATCACGACAGTTTTGCAGAGAGAATCTTGTGAGGTTTACATATCCGCCCTAGGTCACCTCGCCCGTCCCGCCCCCCCCGCCCCGTACCACCCCCAGCAGCAGCCCCCACCAGGGACAGTCCGTTCCTTTTTTCCCCCCCTGTACAGCTGGGGGAACGCTGCAGGCTCCGACTTGGGGAACGAGGGCGACCCGGGGCGCGTGTGTAAATCAGTCACCTGAGCGCAGAGGGGCCGCGGCGAGGGCGCGCGCGGGCGGGCGGAGAGAGGCGGAGGCGGCTCGAGCGGCGGCCGGGAGGAAACCGGGAGGGGGAGGGAAAGAAAGGCCAAGACTGAAGGAGCGAGAGGCGGCCGAGGGGCTGGTCCAGGCACGGCCGCTAAGAGGAGACCAAGAGGCGGGGGCTGCACTTGACAACCAGCATGCCGAGATGGTAAGAAGTTTCCACCCTCCTTTCCTTTCTATTCTCGACTTCGTAAGAAATGAGCCCTGGGGCCGCCGGGGGCCGTGTTTTTCTCAAGTCCCGAGGCGTGAGGTGGAGGGGGGCGGTGAGGAGGGCGGGCAGGGGAGCAGAACCCCCGTCCAACCTGGCCCCTGCTGTGCCCTTGATATCTCCCCCCCAGAAAAACTTGGCCCAAGTTTCTGAAGAGAGTTCCAGGTGGGAGGGTGTGTGTGAGGGGCGCTCGTGAACGTCGCCCCCTCTCGCTGCTGGCGGGGAAAGGTGAGCGGCAGGCTCCAGGGAGTTGGGGATGGGCTGGGGAGAAGGTGGGGGAATGAACGGAGCCCTGAAAGGAGCTTGGGGTGGAGAGGAAAGCATTTTGGAGAACGGGAACTTTTAAAACTTGCCCGCGAGTGTGGGACGGGCGGCTGGGCGTGGGCGCCGGGGCGCGCTGGTGCGCCGCGCGGTGAAGGAGTACACGGCCACCGCGTCCCCGGCACCTTGGCTTTGCCCTCCCCTCTCCCTCCTGTCGGGGAAACCTTCCTTTGTAAATGAAATTGTAGGAAGTGCTTCTGGAGGCTTTATGAAGAATTTGCAAAATGCAGGCAGGAAAATAAACCCGAGAGAGATTTTTGAGGCGCAGTTCTGGAGAAGCCTACTTGTTTTCCTTACACGTGGACTACGGGATGGCATTTGGGGCCCGGGGAAGGGGGCAGAATAACAGTAATAGTAGTAATAATAATAATAATAAACCAAAAACCCTAGAGGAAATCCCCTATGAAGTGAGGTTGAGATTGAAACAAAAAAGTTCCAAGTGCTGGTGGTGGCGGAGAAGCTGCGGAGCAAGATGCCAGCACAGCCTCGCTGCACTGGAAGCGGCTCTCGGCACCGAGGCGGCGCGCGGATAGTTCGCCCGCGGACCGGCGCTCTGTCCGCTTTCGGGGAAGTGATTTCTTAGAAATGGGGCTAGACCACACCCTTCCTTTTAGTGTGCTTTCACGCAGTGCTGCTGCTGTTACCCCCACTTGCGGATCTCACATATTGTGTTCCACATGTAAATGGAATATGTAAGAAAAGGGCAGGTAGAGAGTTGGCAGTTTTTTTCCTTCTTCCCTTCCCCCTAATGTGACATCTCTTGTTTCAGTGATCAAAGTCACGACTGGAGTGTAGGAGATGCGACTGTCAAATGCAGGCACACACACACACACACAAAATAGCGTGTGCCCAAGACTGTGGTTACAGTAACGCTGACAAATTAAAGTGGTTTTGAAAGCAGCATGCAATTTATGGTGCTTCCCATTTACCCTAGAGTCAAGCTATTGTAAAACTGATGTACAAAAGACATCATAAAATAATCCTGTGTACCCAGGATTAAAGTGGCAGAAAGTGGCCTGTTTCATTATTTTTTATGTACTTCACGAACAGTTGCAATGGTTGGAACTTGTGTTTAAGTGGAGGCGTTGAAACAAAATATTAAATATATCTGTTTAGCACTTGAGGGTTTTTATTCTAGCGGCATTTTATACAAGAAAACTGTAAAAGCCAGCTGTAGGTATTATTTTTCTTTCCCTTTCCCTTTGCCTATATACTATTTGTCTGCCCATCTATTCCCAAATACTGATCACTTGGAACAGTGACTAAGCCCATTTGTCATCTACTGCTTTGTGTTCTGCAGTTTCAGATGTGACTGCACACACATTCTTGCTTTAAGTGGGAGAATTTATTTCTGGCACTCTTATTTAGTATGTCTGATCTGAGGACGCACTCAAGAGGAGTGAGAACTTGTACAAACTAATAGAACTTCCTTTACCCTTTGGAATCACCCCCAAAATCCCTTATGAACCTTTATAGGGTATCTGCGTTTTATGTTATATTTGTAGCTGTTTCATTTAAACTGTTCAGCCTTAATGAAGTTCTCAGTTGTAGCTACTCTCCTATTCCCGGAGAGCAGAGTATTTAAAATCCAGATTGCTAATCACTTTACCAAAGTACTGGAGTATCTTCACCTGAGGGAAGTAATACAGAGCCTGAATGTGAACTCTGAGAATCTTGTGAGAAAAGTTTGAAAGTGTCTTCTTTCCCCTTGAGAATATTGAGTTTGCGGTTGTTTGCTTGTAAAATTGGAAAAAAAAAAAAAAAAAGCAACCTCGTGATTTAAAAAAATAAATATGAAGAAAATAATAATAGTAATTGTACATTCCTAATACCTTATTTTTTTTCTTTTTCCTTCTACCTGAAATGTAAGATATCTATCAGGCAGGGATATGTGATTACAGAAAGAAGCAGACAAAAGCAGAGCTGACTATTGCTGTATTAAAATGTAAGTGTTACAGTTTGAATTTTCAAGTGAGAGTTTTTGAGTTCAGTGCTTTACATAACATTTTGTCCTAATCTTGCTTGCTGTCAGGGATGTTTCATGGTTGTGCAATTGCTGCAGTCAAGAATGCCAATTTGCATTCCAGGAGTGTCATTTGATTACTTTTATCTGCACAGCTCCAAGACCAGCCCAGACCTCTCGTTTCATCTTGCCATGTCACGAGTCAATGCTGTGTCGTCTTTTCAAAAATCTGCCTGATTTAGACAAGAAAGAAAAGTACTTTCATGTTGCAGCCGCAGTCCCCTGCTAACTTGTCAGCAGCAGGATATGATTCACTTGGGCCCAGAAGAATGGAACAGAGAGGCGGGTTAGGCGGTTCAATAAAGCCCATGGACAGGTAGTGTGTGACATCCCCAGAGAGCAGCAGTTAATGAAGAACAGGTCTGCTTAGTTCTCCACACGCTGACCTGGTGCTGTCCCCACAGTTTTCTCATTTGATCTTTCCCAGCAAATTGATCTTTTCTTGTATTTTTTTGCCTTCCAAGTTAGTCCTTGTGGGACTGAAATTAGCAGAGCAACTTAAGTTGGATAATACAGCTGTTCAGAAAAGAAGAAATTGGACACTGGCTCAAAAGGGGTGGGGGTGGGGGGTGGAGGGAGCTATTCTTTTTGTTGTTGTTCCTGTGAATATTCCTTATATTAGGGGAGTCCAGAGTAGGTGATGACTTGAAATTAGTGCTTCCCTTTATTTTTAATTTTAGTGTTAAGATTCCACACCATTTTAAATATTCCTTACGTATTTAAAAGGATGGTCCTAGTGAATATGAGGAGTTTGATTTAGTATTTTTCATAGTCACTTGTTTGAAATGATTTGTCAGTAGACTGTGTGGCTTTTATGGCTGTTGTAAGATAGACTAAATATCAATGGCATACTTCAACTATGTTATTTATAGTTTTCTAAATAACTTCAATCCCAAAATACCCAATACTGAATAACAAAAAAAGATTAAATAATAAAAAAGTCATTTCCAGTGTTGTGTATAAATGTGGTGTATGAAAATATTTTCTACAAATTACCATGAGCATCTTTGTTTTTCATAACTCCCACCAATATACACTGTTAGTAACACTTAAAAAATTTTAAGATTCTCCATTTAAACGTAGATTTTTAGAACTGAAACCAGATTACAAGTTTGAATTCCTATAGATACTAATGTATGCTGTTACTTGTTTTTAGAGACTAAAATGAATTTTAGGAAGATGGATAAATCTAAGTTGGGAAAGTAGATGTAGTTTAAACAGGTTAGAGTTTTATTATAGAATTTTGTATATAAAAGCTTAGGTTGGAGGCAATTAATAGATTCTTAATTTGATGTGGATATGAGAAGCAGTGTTTTCTGAATTCCTGTGCAGATGGCCTCATTTACCATCTACAACCTTACAAGAAACAGTTGAAAACATTTCTTGTAGAAGGGGAAGCAGCCTTCTCAAACCTTTCCTGTTGGATGGAAATTACTTAGGGCCATTGGTTAGTAAACTCCTCTCTAAAGAGCTAGAGGGAGCCTCATGATTTTATTAGATATACCTAAGGTTAAAAAAAATCATTCTGGCAATCAGAATGTTGTAGAAAAAGTACATAAAGAATACTGGCTTAGTGTTTAGGCTTGGAGAGGCTATTGTAGGTTTTTTGTTTTTTTTTTTTAAGCTCAGACAGAAGCAACAGAACTTTCTATGAGAACAGTCAAGTAGTCAGCTAAGATTTCTAAGGTTCTGCCTTTTAAGTGACTTGAAGATAAAGCAAAATGCAATCAAATACATTTTAAATCTGATTTTGGTTTGCTAAATTTGTCATTTTGTTAACTGAAGGAGTTCTCTTGTTAAGAGGCCAACCTTCCAAATTCTATTAAAAGTAACTTCCTACCAACTCACTGAGGAGGGGGATACCTTCTTTCAGTTCACTAAGGACAACCTTTTTCCTGTATATAATGGTTTTGAAGTAGTTCCACGTATAACTGCCGTACTCTGGAGAGAACACTCCTTTGAAATAATTACCTCATGTGATAAGCATAAATAGTAAACCATTTTTAAAGCTGATATTTTAGCAATTGACATAGATGTTAAATTTAAAGAAATAGAACTCAAGTGGTATTAAATTCAGTATTTGTTGTTTAATTTCATGTTTGTTTCAGCCTTCCCACTAAAATTTGTTATATATTTACATTAAAGTCATTGATCATAATTGCTCTTTAATATTTATATACCAGTTTTTAGTAGCGTTACTTTGGACAAACTTACTTGCCATTTAAATAAATAATATAATCCAGTGAGATAAACTAGCCAGATTTGTCTTTTTTTCATCTCTTGCACAGTAGCTCTCATTATATTGCTAGCCAATAAAAGTCTTTATTTGTTGCTTATTAGAACCCTCAGTACACTCGAGAGTTCAAGCTATAATTTAATTTGGCTGTTCAAAGAGACTCCCTTGTTTTAAAACATGTTCTCAGTATGCTTTTACCATTTATTATAAACCTATAACTCATGCATATGCATAGGAATGACTTTACAGATTTATAATTTTTTAAGGTTTTGCCATAGAGTCATAATTTTTAAAAAAATATACCTATCAATGTCATTTTTTCTTTTTCCTTTATGTTCCTTTGACATTCCGGAGCATTTTTTTTCCCTTGGTGATTTAAGTAGTTGTGCTATTATAATTTAAAATCAGTTCCATAAGGAATACAACCTTTCATTAAGGTGTAGTTGAGATGGTCGCTGAAAACACAAATTCAGTAATTAAGAATTCTAGTTGAGGGCATTTTACTTTGCAGCTACTTGAAATTACAGAAAGTTTGGCTTGTACTTCACATACATTGCTAGCATGATAAATTCAGTTTCCTTACAGTAAATTGCTGAGAAGTTTTGCAGTGAGTGGAAGGGAAGATGGCTTGAGAGTTTTGGTGATACTCATAGCATATCACATTCACTAAAGACTAGGACTTGACTGTAAAACTCTAAGATGAATATCAGGAATTCTTCCACAAGGAAGGCAGAATTTGGAACTGTTAAGTGAGTCACTGCATGTATATCTTACTAGTGGGAATTGCACCAAACCAGACCTCTAGATACAGTATTTAGTAGTTATCAAAATGTATAGTATTGCCTTGGAACTTGTGGTTCATCAGTTCATAGTCCCTGCTTTTTTGTGTTTAGTACAAAGATGTAACAACCCACACAAAACATTTTTCTCTTGTTATGACCTTATATTTGCCAAAGTGCCCCATGCTGAAATTCCTTCTCAGTATCTTTTTTCTTTTTTTTTAGTCCAAAGCCAGACGTGTACCCAGACACAAAAGCCTCTGTGTATAGCAAGCTGTTTTAAATATTGTGACTCGACGATGTGCTGTCCTTTCTCTGCTTGAGCCAAGGATCTCTGCTCAGTGTCTGTGGATTACCAAGCTCCTTCTTTATTGTACCTCTTGTCAACTATTCCTATTCATTTAACCTTTCATTAGTGTCTGTGCAGCTTCACTGTCTAGAAAGGCAAGGAAAAACCGAAAGGCCCCACTGTCACAGTTATTAGATTTCTCGGTTACATCCCAGCAACCATAAAGAAGTGAGAGTCGACACTATTGTCGTGCATACTGCTGTCCTGGGGTGCAGCTCTTCTGTGCGTGTCAAGGACATGTGCCACATGTTGATATGCGTCCCAGGGATAAATGCACAACATGGGGGATAGGCCGGTGCTGGCAGTAATGAGCTTTGTAGGAGTTATTGCAAAGACCAACAGTTTGTGAAGGAATTTTGCTTAACAGGCCAAGGAGATAGAGTTGAGGGCTGCCAAGATTTGTCTGTGCAGAGCTTGTCAGTCACATTGTTTGCATCTAAACTTTATTTGAGGGGAAAATTGAATATGTTTGACAGCATTGAAAAGTCTTATTTTCATTTTTAATCTTTCAGAGGAGCAAAGTGTTATTTATGGTTACTAGTGTATAATAACTATTTTTAGACTGACTAAATCATGTATATGGATGGATCTATTAGCAGTTACCTTAATTGAGGTAAAATGAATTGAGATATTTTATAGACATCATATATATTTTTAAAATCTGTTTAAAAATAACGTAACCTATTAGTTTTCCTAGGCTACTATGTTCCCCCTTTGATTTCCCTCTAGCACAGCCTGCTATTACCATTTGATTCTTTAGAAACGCATTTGCCTTGTTGCCTCAATGTAAAGGAAAAAAAAAAGATGATCATTGGATTATTTCTAAATCATAATAAAGGTAAATATTTGCAGCTTTTGAATTGGAAAATATTACTTCAATGTCTTAGATTCATAGAATTACTTTTTAAGAATTCTCAAAAAACTTGAGTAGAAAACAGTGAATTATAACACCTTCATCTCTTTTTACCCCAAAATGCATTTATTTATTTTTTTTAACTAAGAAAATCTTTGTTACCAAGAATGGATAAAATATTTTTGTGATTCTAACTTGAATAATTTTTGTCAGTTTTCCAACTCTTTTGGGGCCCTCTGATAACATTGCAAACATATTGCTGATTTATTACCAATCCTTATAAAGTTATTTGTAGTTTTTACTTGACCCTATCTTTTTTTAGCGACATATCACTTTTTAATAGTTGTAGCTAATGGTTTTTCTGGTAAGCTTTTTATTGTGTCTTGTAACTTTTAATGGCTTAGTTATCTTTGTTTCAGGGAAGAGAGATGAGCTATTGTATTTTTTGCACTCCTTCCCTTAGGTGGGATGCTCCCTTCCAGAGAGACATACTCAATAATTGACAGTTAAGTGCCTAGCCAGCCTAGGGCCATGTTCCAGTCTCTTGGCCATTGGATGGAAGTTCTGTGTACATTATATTAGATGAATTTGCCTTGATCATTTGAGGTGACCTGGTAGCTTTCCCACAGGCAAAGCAAGGTATGTTAACTTTCCCCTTCTAATAGTCCTGTTTCCATTCATTATAGTTGGTGTTGGGTGAAAAAAGAAGAAGGAAGGACTTAGGAGCTATAATTTTAGCCACTGCCGCAACCCCTGCCCCCACCAAAAAAAACTTAGAAAATAGGCCAGAGCTTTGTGGTAATGAAAGAGAAAGGGGTACATGGCAGTAGATACTCTCTATACAAATCCTTCAACTTTTCATCCAGTCAGTAAATCAGTGCAGCTGGCTGACCATGCTTTGGAAGGCAGTTGTACCATTATACACCCCAGAGTGAGAACAGCCCTGGGACTGGGTTTTGAGACTTGACCCCATTCTGTTCCACTCAGGTTTGGGAGCCTCCATTTAATCATTTGTACAATAAAACCAGTGAGTTGGTCATTTCTAATTTTCTTTTCAATTGGAACATTTTATACTTTATGTGATAAGACTGTACAGTCATAGCAGTTTAATATAGTTTATAGCAGAATTGAGATATAATTCATGCAGTTAAGATATGTAGTTAATAATATAAGATTGTATGGATATATCACCTTATATTCATCCATTCATCTAGTGGTGGATGTTTGGGTTGTTTCCACCTTTTGGTGGTTATGAATAATGCTAATGTGAACATTTGTGTACAAGCATTTTGTTCTCATTTCTGTGGGGTCTATACCTAGGAGTGGAATTCCTGAGTCATATGGCAACTTTGTCTTTAACCTTTTGAGGAGATGCCAAATCATTTTCCAGAGCAGCCGTACCATTTTACATTCCCACCAACAGTGTGTAAGTTTTCTGATCTCTCCACATCCTCTCCAAACTTGCTATTGTCTGTCTTTAAAGATTTTATTTATTTTTAGAGAGAGGGGAAGGGAGGGAGAAAGAGAGGGAGAGAAACATTGATGTGAAAGAGAGGCATTGATCAGTTGCTTCTGTCCCAACTGGGGTCTGAATCCACATCCCAGACCTGTTCCCTAACCAGGAATCACCAGGTGACCTTTCGGTTTACATTACTATGTGCCAACCAACCGAACCACGCTGAGGGTGCTATCGTTTGTTTTTGTTTTTTTGTTTTTTAATTTTAAGCATCCTAATGGGTATGAAGTGGGTTTGCTTTGCATTTTCCTGATGGCTAATAATGTTAAGCATCTTTTCATGTGCTTATTGTCCGTTTGTGTATCTTCTCTGTGTAGCAGAGAAATATCTGTTAAATCCTTTACCCATTTTTCATTTAGGTTATAACAGTTTCCACAGACTTCACTGTACTAGTCAGTGCGGGTGGTAGATGCCTTTGAGTGAGCATGTATACTTGTGTGGCTGCCATATTTTTACCCATTTTTCATGTAGGTTGTAAAAGTTTCCACAGACTTCACTGTACTAGTCAGTGGAGGCAGTAGACACTGTTGAGTGAGCGTGTGTACTGTGTGGCTGTCACATTCAAAATGACTGAGTGAGCAGAGCTATGAATCTGCATTGAATTTTGTGTTAAGCTTGAACATTCCTCTATGGAAACTATTCAGATATCTTTTCATCGTTGAGTTATAAGAGCTCTATATATGTTCTCAGCATAAGTCCTTTGTTGGATGTAAGGTTTGCAGTTATTTTCTCCTATTCTGTGGGTTGTCTTTTTACTTTTTTGGTGTGTTATGAAGCATCAACACTTTAAATTTTGATAAAGTGTAACTTACTGATTTTTTCTTTTGTTGTTTGTTCTTTTGATATGCTAGGAAACTGTTGTCTAACTAACCCAAGGTCATGCAGATTTATCCCTGTATTTTCTTCTATGAGTCTTATAGTTTGAGCTCTTCCATTTAAGTCTTTGATTTATTCTGGTTAACTTGTATAATGTGAAGTAGGGCTCCAACTTCATTTTTTTAAATGTGAATATCCAGTTGTTCCTAGCACCATTTGTTGAAAAGACAATTCTTTACCCATTGACTTAATCATGGCACCTTTGTGGAAAATCATTTGACCATGGATGTAAGAGTTTATTTCTGGATTTTTTATTTGATTTCATTGACCTACATTACTATCCTTGTGCAAATACTGCACTGTCTTGATTGCTGTAGCTTTGCATTAAGTTTGTAACTGAGAAATGTAAATCTTCCAATTTCATCCCTCTTTTTCAAGATTATTTTTGCTATTCTTGGTTCCTTAGCAGCTTACTTAAATTTTTTTTATTGTGGTAAAAAACACATAACATAAATTTAACAACTTAACCATTTTTAAGTGTACAGTGGTTAATAGTGTTTTGTGCAACAGATTTCTAGAACTTTCTCATCTTGCAAAATTGAAACACTGTTGAACAACTCCCCTTTTCCCTCTCCCCATAGCCCTTGGTGACCACCATTCTACTCTCTAAGAGTTTGATTGCTTTAAGTATTTAATATAAGTGGAATCGTGCATTATTTGTCCTTCTATGTAAATGCCTTATTTCACTTAAGCATAATGTCCTCAAGGTTCATCTCTGTTGTAGCAGGTGATTGGATTTCCTTCTTTTTTAAAGCTGTATGCGTATGTCATATTTTCTTTACCCATTGTCGAGAAAAAGTCCAGCCACTGTTAATATTACAAGAACAGTTTGTGCAACATCGATGTAACCTGGCAGCCAAGGAGAGTGGACTGGAATACATATATGTGAACAATGACAACTTTGCTGTACTATTCAGTGGGATGGTAGATGCCACTGAGTGAAAATGTGTACTGTGTAGCTGTCACATTCAAAATGACTGAGTGAGTAGAGCAATAGATCTGCATCCAATTTTGCATTAAGTTTGAATGTTCCTCTGTGAAAACTATTCGGATGATTCAGAAGGCTGCAGCTATGGGCAACTGGTGATTGGCAGCTTCATCACCACAATGTGTATCTGCTCGTGCATCACATCTGGTGCAGAGTTTTTTGGCAAAACATCAAATCACCCAGGTGACTCAGCCCCCTACAGTCCAGAGTTAGCACACTGTGACTTCTGGCTTTTCCCAAAACTAAAATCACTTTTGAAAGGGAAGAAATTTCAGACCTACAGTGAGAGTCAGGAAAATACGATGGGTCACCTGATAATGTCTGGGAGGACAGAGTGAGGTCCCAAGGCTCCTAGTTTGAAGGGGGCTGAGGTATCATTGACCTATGTACAATGCTTCTTGCATCTTACATCTTCTTCAGTAAATGTGTCTTTTTCATAGTACATGGCTGGATACCTTCTGGACAGACCTCATATATCCAGAAATGGGATTGCCTGATCATATAGTAATTTTATTATTAAGTTTTTTGAGGAACCTCCATTCTATTTTCCATAGCTGCTGCCCATTTTACATTCTTACCAACAGTGCATAGGGGTTCAAATTTCTATATGTCCTTGCCAGAACTTCTTTTCTTCCTTTTTTTTTTTTAAATAGTGGCCTTTTTAGTGGGTCTGAGGTGGTATCTCATTGTAGTTTTGATTTGTATTTCCCTGGTGGTTAGTGTTGTTGAACATCATTTCTTTCATATGCTTGTTGGCCACTTGTATACATTTTGGGAGAAAATTCTATTCAAGAGTTTTGCTATTTTTTAATTGGAGTTTTTGTGATTGAGTTTTATGTTTATATATTCTGGATGTCACCCCCTTGTCAGAATTATGTTTTGCAAATATTTTCTTCCATTTAGTAGGTTCCTTTTCCACTCAGTCGATTACTTTCTTTGCTGTACTGAAGTTTTTATGTAGTCCTATTTGTCTATTCTTTTGTTGTTGTTGCCCTTATCGGTTTACTTTTAAAACAAATTTACCTGATCCTCAAAGAGTTAAGGCTACATTAAGAAAATGCATCCATTGTTTTGGTAAAAAACTCTTGGTGGTACAGCAGAGAAGACAAGAAAAACACCAGACAAGAAATGTGTCATTTGGTATCCAAAAGATGATGGCTGTTAGTTCCCTGTGAAATACCCTGGTTTTACTTTGATGTTTCTTAATTACCATTGCATTTAAAAGCATTCTAGGTGTTCTGTATAAGAAAGACAGTTCATGTCCTGGAGGGTGGAATTAAGTACCTAGAAATAATTGTTTTTGATTTTATAAATATGTCAAAAGGAAAGGAAAAAAATTATGATTGAGAAAATTTCTCTTCCTAGATATTTCATCGTAACTAGAAAAATACCAACAGTGATTAAAACTAAAAATTATTGTAGAATCTCAAACCCAAAGTAATTGAGTTTTAAGTAAATACCATGTTCAAATCTAACATGATACATTTGGAAACACAAGCCTGTTTTACAGTTTACCTGGAAAATTTTGTAATTAAAATACCTCGTTGAATTTAGAGAAACTTGAGAGCAAATGAAAGGTAACTTAATTTGGAAGCAGCCTCATTGTATCATTGTTGAATTAAAAAAAATTGTTCCCAGGCCCTGGCTGGCGTAGCTCAGTGGATTGAGTGCGGGCTGAGAACCAAAGGGTCGCAGGTTCGCTTCCCAGTCAGGCCACATGCCTGGGTTGCAGGCCAGGCCCCTAGTGGGGGCCACGTGAGAGGCAACCACACATTGATGTTTCTCTCCCTCTCTTTCTCCCTCCCTTCCCCTCTCTAAAAATAAATAAATAAAATCTTTAAAAAAAATTGTTCCCTTAAAGTTCTAATTTCTCTTTATTCATGGTAATAAAGACCTTTATTTCCATCCAAGTAATTGTTTTTCTAGTGTTTTGGTGGACCAATCATCCTTAACTGCATTTTCTATTTTCGGCCTTTTGACAGTTTTGAAGAAAAATTTTATTTTTCATTCAGTATCAACTATTAATTAGATGGCTAACTGATCAAATAGATATGTACAGAGTATGTCTTTTTTCCTCCCCACATCTGTGTTTACATATTTAAGTAGTAATTAGCCAATTTATTTATTTTCATTTTTAAGCATTTTATTGAATTTACTGGGGTGACCTTTGTTTATAAAATTATACAGGTTTTAGGTATACTATACAATTTTACAATACATTATCTATATTTTGTATTGTGTGTTTACCACCCCAAGTCACATCTCCTTCCATCACCATTTCTCTCTCCTCTACCTTTTTCTACCTCCCCTAAACCCCCCCTTCCCCCTGACAATCACCATACTGTTGTCTGTGTCCATGAGTCTTTTTTCATCATCTTTTTTTCTTAATACCTTCACCTCTTTCATGACCATTGTGAGGATTTGCTTTTTCCCTAGTGAAAATTTAAATCCTCTGTGAAGGATTTGAAATCATTTATAAAAATTGGTATGGTAGAAAAATTTATATGTACTGGACACTTAATTTTTGATTATGTATACATTTTATTGTACCAATGGCACATTTTGTTAATATTGAACTAGAAGTTAATGCTACTATGTTTTTTTAAACATGTTTTGACATGTGCACATATGTATATGGAATGAAGAATATCTTTCATGGTTTGAGGACTTAAAGAGGTAATTAATTAGAACAATACAGCCATACAAAGAAAGTCCACTCACTTCTCTGGCCTGTGGTATCCAATCACCCTGTAATACACATTTCACTCTCTAGTGGATTAGGGAAGTTTATTCTATCAACATGTACATACCTAACAGGTATACTGCTGGAAGTGCAGTGTGTTCAGATTTTGCTCTCATTTTAAATGGTGATTGGAAACAAAACATTGATTTGTTTAAATTGGTTTAGTACAAACCAAAACATTAATTTTGCTTCAGAGTACATTAACTTTAAATGATATTACAAAATAAATGAATGTTTTTAAACCTAGAAATTCTGCCCTGCTAGTATCTCTGGTAAGAAGTATATTCACATAGAGGATTTGTGTTTGTTCATTGATCTTTGCAGCTTCACCATGTCCATCAACAGCAACCTGTTATTAGCATGATATTTCTGTGTAGAGTGCAATGATAATTAGATCCAATGAAATGTGTGTGTGTTTGTTTAAAGTATCTGTGAGAAACTGATAGTTTACACTTCCTTGTGGGGAAGGCAGAATAGTGGTTTACTTAAATTTTATTTTTGTGTGGAATGGAAAGGTTTAACATTGTTATGTTTTCATATTGCAGTAAGTAATACCTGGTACATTGTTTTGTTTTTGTAGTTTCAGGTTCATGTATAGATGGCAGGAATGTTTATTGAGTGTATCAGTGAAAGTTTTACTAATATCAAATTGTATTTCTGAAATAGAGATATGTCAGCGTAATAAATCTGCTAATAGCCAATAAGTAAATATTTGATTACTATATGTAGAATAACTTACTGTAGATTTGCATGAAACAATATTAGACAATAGTGTATTGATTTGCTAAGAATTAAAAAAGGTACTTTAAAATTTTTTCAGGGTTTTGTGTTCAAGCTGTACATTTGACATAGGTATGGGAGTTCCAGTTGTCTTCATTTTCCAGTCTAACACAATTCTAATTATTTTAGAATATAATAACAGATATTTGAATTTCTATGATACACATGAAACTGTTAGTTGCTATAGGTATTACAGATGAAGTAGAAGCTATAACCCTAACATTAAGGAGCACAAAATTCATTGGCTGGAAGATATTCAGTATATTAAAAAGAATAACCATAGACCAGGGTCTGCCTGTGGTCTTCGTTTGCTTAGAAATCTGATTTTGTCAGTACACCTTTGAAAGAGATCAGTTATTCATATACTCATTCAACCTGTTTACTGACAGAGGGGTGGAGAATACCCACGTGCATGCATGCATAGTGTGTGAACATGTATTTATCTGCATACTGTATTAGGTGGAATACTCATATACTTGTATTGGCATGCTTAGTGCATTTTCTCTTCTGCAGGCAAATTTAGAGAATCAAACTATAATCCAAATGTTGCTCATTGCTTTATGAGTTTGGGAGTTGAACAGAGAATATTAGGGATGGAGGTGGAGGTTGTAAGGGCCTTCTCACACTATAGGGAAACCTTTCCAGTGGCCTGTTATTTAAAAAGCACACTTAATTGTTATTAATTTTTTTACTGTTGTTTAAGTACATTTGTCTCCATTTTCCCCCACCATTCCTTCTAGACCAACCCATCCTCACCCCCGACCCCGTGGCCCTACGCCCCTTTGGCTTTGGACCTCTGTTCCTGGACTGTGTCTGGAAGAGCATTGACAGAATTTACCCCACTTGTTTTCTTCTGCTTCCCATTCCCCTTTCTGATTGACAAATGCTTTTTTCTTTAGATATGTTAATATTCTTAAGCAGATACTAGCCTACTGGCTTGTGAGCTACTTGTTAAGGTGACTTTGGATCTGTTTGTTTTCTTGTGGATCTAATGCAGATGGCAGTCTCATTTAATTCATTTTAAATTTGTTGGGAGATACCTCATGGTACTACCTTACCTATATTTTGTATATGAGTAGGCAGGAATAGTGGGAGGCCATAGGTAGGATAAGACAACAGTTTTCTGGAGGAAAAAAGATTTTTTGGATTGTTTGTTTGGTTAATAAAAGGCTTTGAGACGAGTTAAATACTTGATAGAAAAAGTTTCTATTGTTAAATGCTCTGTAGAGAAATATCTTGATCTGAGATTGGCCTTACACATTGGTGTAATAAACTGCTCAGTTGGTTGAGCTCCGGCCGGTGAATCAGAGGGTTGCCAGTTTGACTCCCAGTCTAGGGTACTTGCCCAGGTTGTGGGCTGGGTCCTCAGTGGGGGACACACAAGAGGCAACCACACATTGATGTTTCTCTCCCTCTCTTCCCATCCCGTCTGTCTAAAAATAAATAAATAAAATTAAAAAATGAAAGCTTCCTTTTAAAAAGAAATAAAGTGCAATCTAGAGGTCAGTAGAGGTGTTCTGTCTGTGTGTATTTAATCTCTGAATCTGTTTTCTACATGATAGGAAAATTCCTCAATGTCTTTGGGCTTCTTTTTTCCATTATACGATTAGGTTCAAGGTTAGATTTTAAATGTTCTTAATAATGTTTCATATTGTGTGATGTTCAACATTTCTTTTTATATGGTATTATTTTACAGGTGCCAAAAAGGACCAAAAAGGTAAATCTGTACTATTAACTTCATAATGGTTGATTCCAGCAACTTCCCAGTTGTATTTTATTTTTTTACTTTAGTCTTTTGTTCCTTTTAAAACACTTTAATATCAATTAGATTCTGACCGGAGAGAAAAATTTGTTAAGGGAAGAGAAGGTAGCAAGATGAGGCACTGAATACCTAGAGGACACCCAAAGGACAGATATTGGTGGACAAGGGATCCACCCATTGTGATCCCCTTGGGTGTAGTCTGACTTGTATTCCTACACACATATTTTCAGTATGCAGTCTGTAAGTTTCAGAGCAGTCATCATACAGTTGTGTAATGTGAAAATTTTATTAGCTATGTAAACCCATAGGGTTTAATATATTTCAAAATTTAAGCTTGAAAATGTTAGGACAAAAAATAAAGTGGGGGTGGTGATGAAGAGAATGGAGAAATTGTACAGGAAATGTTGAAAACTGATAAAAATGTAGTTAAGAAAGATACATTGAAAAACGAAGGGCCAATTAAAAGGAGTAGCATGAAGCTTGTTTGTATGTGCTTCCGAACACCCACATTCACCATGTTTTTTTCCAGGATCTTTGAGGGTCTCTTTATCTTGTGCCCCCTGATCTACTGGGCAAAGTCCTGTTTGATCTGCCTCCTAGTTACCACCCATTTACTACCCAGCTGCCATTACCCTGGTCCAAGCACCTGGAATACTCAGTATCTTCTCACTGGCCTAGTGCTGCCATTTCTGCCTCTCTTCTGCCCATTATACCCACACTATTCTTCACAGAGAAATAGCTTCCCTGTCTCAAAACCTTCCAGTGACTTCTTATCACACTTGTAGTGAAATCTGAAATCCTGCTGTAACTGAAGAGGATATATGAGATGAGATCTCTGCCCAGTGCTCCAACAACATTTCTAACCACTGCTTACTCTGCTGCTGTTACACTGACCTTCTTGCTGTCCCCTGAACATGCCACACTTGCACTTACCTCAGGCCTTTGCACTTGGTTTTCCTCTGCCTGGCCTGATCTCCCAGATTTTTGCAGGGCTTCCAACCTCATTTTATTCAGTTCTCCTCTAAAATGTCACCCTATTCAAAGAGTACTTTGTGGGGACTTCCTCCTCCTGCTGTGTCTGCACACTGTATGCATCTCTGACCTCTTAACCCTGCTTCTTTCTTTAGCGCCTTTATCACCACTTGGAAATTTATGTATTTATTTTTGTTTATATGTACTTTACTATTTTTCTGCCAGCCACCCCCAAGGATATCAAACTCCACAAAAACAGGGACCTTTGCCTGTCTTGGTAGTTTCTGAATTTCTACTACCTGTAGCAGTGACTAGTATGAGAAATAATAAACAGGATATTTAGTGAATGAATGAATATACATTCTTTCTTTGATAAATTCTTTATCAGTTTTCATCAGCACTGAAATATTCTGTGGAGGATTATTTATAGCACCTGCTGTTGCCATATTCTGAACTGTTTTTTGGAGCATTGGTTTCCAGGGTAGATGTAAACACCTCAAAGGGTGTGCAAATATTATCCTATAAGATGTGGGGAAAATACATTAGAAGTTTCAAAAAAGATTTTACTTATCTATTTTTAGAGAGTGGGGGAAGGAGGGAAGAAGAGGAGAGAAACATGGATCAGTTCAAACCCAGGCATGTGCTCTTGACTGGGAATTGAACCCATGACCTTTTGCTTTACTGAACAATGCCCATCCAACTAAGCCACAATGATCAGGGCTACAAATTGTATTTATCTCATTCTTCTGTTTTTATGTTTTATAGTGTACAGGATATCTTAGTACAAATATAAGGGATGAGCTGTGAAGTCAAAAAGGTTAGGACTGTGGATTGAACATGATCTGGGCAAGGATGGTTAACTTTGTTTAAAGTAAAATGTATCTCCATAGTCAGGCTGCTTCACAGATAAGATGATGGTGGTATCACTACTGAGAGTATATAAAAATTTTCCCCATTATTGAGAAGATCACACAGATCTAATATTTGGTTATAAGTTAGATATATGAGTGGGGACCCAAAAAAACCCTTGGAATTTATGAAAAATTGTGTATAATATTTATTCTTACATGTTTAAACTTTAGTCACAAAGGGAGAATTCAAAGTACTCTCCCTTTGAGGCAGTTCACCTATCGATACATTTTTTCCACTGCTCAAAACAGTTTTTGAACTCATCAATTTTGATGCCTTTTGGTGCTTCTGCCATTTTTTGTCCTCTTTCACATCAGTAAAATATGTCCCTTTGAGGGCTTTTTTTCATCTGGAGAAACAAAAAAATGTCTCTTGAGCAAGATGGGTGAATAGGGAGGGTGGGGCACAGGGCTGCTCCGTGTTTTTGGTGAAAAACTGCTGACTAGTCAGTGTGGTATGGACAGGTGTGCTCATAAATCACCCATCATGAAATAGGCAAATGCGTTGAAAGTGTCTTCCAAAAAAATTCACTGAGCTGAACTCAGTCTCTTATAACAACGCCAACTGATGGGTTCCTGGAACACTCACATGGCTGGGGAGCCCTACACTGTAAGGGGCCCGCCCTCTAGAAGATAACTCCATTTTTTTTTGGGGGGGGGTTCCCAGCCTTGTATGAAATTCAGTATACATATGTGTATCAATATTTATTTCTTTATATTAAATTTCTTACAGAATTTTCAAGTCTTTTCAGTTAAAGTGACCTGTGATGGGGCCCTTTGTACCTATATGTAAAAGTATGTGAGTTATTTCAGTGATGATTCAAAACTACTACCTAGTTGGTCTGTTTCTGGGTGATCTCTGCTTTTTGTTAATCTTTGAATAAGTCTTTTCCCTCATTTTGAATTTTTGTGTCTTCAGTTTTTTTAAACAACTTTATTGAGATATAAGTCACATACCATACAATTCACCATTTTAAGTTTTACATTGTATTTTGTAATTACAATTTATGCAATTTCGAAGATATAAATAAATAAATGATAAACTTAGAATTTGGAAGGAAATTTGGTTAGGTAATCATTAAGGTAAACCTTCTCAAATTAAAGGAAGTTTTATAACATTTGAAGACTTGTTTATAAAATATTTGACAGGGTTCATAAATATGAATGAAACACTGAAGTAATTAATATACTAATAAATATCCTAAGGAAACTTAAAAATCACAAGTAAGCAGCTATAATTAAATATTATCCTTTATAAAGTAGTCACCCTAGAAGATCATACACTGGTGGTGGCATAGCTTACAATGTTTTTAGAGTGCTTCATTTGACATTGGTTTCAGACAGCCTGTGTCTAATTCTTCTAAGTATGTTCAGTGCTAGTAATTTTCTGTGACATTAGTTTTTTTATGTATATTTCGTTGATTATGCTATTACAGTTGTCCCAGTTTTTTCCCTGTGCCCCCTCTACCCTGTATCCCCCTACCTTCCAGCAGTCCCCCACTTAGTTCATGTCCATGGGTCATGCATGTAAGTTCTTGGCTCCTTTATTTCCTGTACGATTCTTAACATCCCCTGACTATTTTGTACCTACCCATTATGCTTCTTAATCCCTGTACCTTTTCCCTCATTCTTCTGCTTCTACATCTCCACTGATAATCTTCCATGTGATCTCAATTTCTATGATTCTGTTCCTGTTCTAATTGTTTGCTTAGTTCGTTTTTGTTTTGGATTCAGTTGTTGATAGTTGTGAATTTGTTGTCATTTTACTGTTCATAGTTTTGATCTTTTTCTTCAAGAAGTCCCTTTTAACATTTCATATAATAAGGGCTTGGTGATGATGAACTCCTTTAACTTGACCTTATCTGGGAAGCACTTCATTTGCCCTTCCATTCTAAATGATAGCTAAGGAATCTTAGTTGTAGATTCTTGCTTTTTATCACTTTGAGTACTTCTCCCCAGCCCCTTCTTGCCTGCAAAGTTTCCTTTGAGTGGATAGTCTTATGGGAACTGCCTTGCAGGTAACTCTTTACTTTTCTCATGCTGTCCTTAAGATTCTCTCTTTATCTTTAATCACTGGCATTTTAATTATTATGTTTCTTGATGTGGCCCTCTTTGGGTCCAACTTTTTTGGGACTCTCTGTGCTTCCTGGACTTGTATGTCTATTTTCTTTGCCAAATTAGGGAAGTTTTCTTTTATTATTTTTTCAAGTAAGTTTTCAATTTCTTCCTCTTCCTCTTCTGCTTCTGGCATCCCTATGATTCAGATGTTGGCATATTTGGAGATGCTGTGACATAAGTTTTGATTTTCTGAATCACCAAGAAGTTAAGCCTGATGGACATGGTGGGTGATAAAGCCAGATAATTCCATTTTTGGTAAGAAAAAATTAGCACAATTAATTTTTATCATGTAGGTTATACGTTGGCTCTGGAAGTAGTTACAAATGAAGAATTCCAGAAATGTTTTGAACTAAGTTACATCATTGGAATAAGTGCAGTGTTTGGAGGTAACAACTGAGATATAGTAATTATTTTTCCCCAACAGTAATGGAATTTTTAAAGTCCATGGAAACTCATTTGGCTATATAAGAATCATTGTAAAATTTTATGTATGTGTAGATTTATACATATGTGCATGCTTATAAACATCTTTGCACTCACCAAATTTTGTATTTTGTATTCTGATGTAACTCTGCTTCATGTGACAAGTAACTGATAAATTCTACTTCAGGGTAAATCTTGTGGAATCTGAGTAATATTACTCTAGGTCATGGTCTGAGGAGGTATCCAAAGACAAAAAATATAAAGAAATACTTTAAGATGTGAGACTGTGCAACTATAGAAATAGTTTTACGTAAGGTCTGTGCAGAAGAAGTCCAGCCATTGTAATATGATGAGAATGCTTTGCACTACATTGATGTAACTTGGCAGCCAAGGAGAGTGGACTGGAATGCACATGCATAAACAGTGATGACTTCACTGTACTAGTCAGTGGGGGCGGAGATGCTGTTGAGTGAGCAGGTGTACTGTGTGGCTATCGCATGCAATATGACTGAGTGAGTAGAGCAACGAATCTGCATCTAATTTTGTGTGAAACTTGAACATTCCTGTGTGGAAATTATTCTGATGATTCAGAAGGCCACAGCAGTGGGCAGCTTGGCATCTTTGTCACAACAGCACGCTCCCACTAATGCATCGTATCTCGTGCAGTTTTTTTAGCAAGCCATGAAATCATCCAGGTGGCTTTGCCCCTTTTTATCCCAGATTTGGCACCCTGCGACTTCTGGGTTTTCCCAAAACTAAAATCACATTTGAAAGGGAAGATATTTCAGACTGTTGATGAGGTTAAGGAAAATACAACAGGGGCAGCTAATGATGATTGGGAGAACTATTTGAGGTCCCAAGCTGTCTACTTAGAAGGGGACTGAGGCGTCGCTGTCCTATGTACAATATTTCTTGTATCTTATATCTTCTTCAATAAATCTCTGTTTCATATTAAATGGCTCATACCTTCTGGACAGACCTCGTCATGATAGAACTCTTTGGTTAGAAATTAGATGGGTCATCACATGGCCTATATTGTATACTTTTTAAAATATATTTTATTGGTTACACGATTACAGTTGTCCATTTCCCCCCCTTCACTCCCCTCCACCCTGTACATCCCCTCCCACTCCCCCCTTTTAATTCATGTCCATGGGTTGCACATATAAGTTCTTTGGCTTCATCTCCTATACTATTCTTACCCTCCCCCTGTCTTTTTTCTACCTACCATCTATGCTACTTATTCTCTGTACCTTTTCCTTCTGTCTCTCCCTCCCACTCCCCTGTTGATTACCTTCCATGTGATCTCCATTTCTGTGGTTCTGTTCCAGTTCCAATTGTTTGCTTAGTTTGCTTTTGTTTTTGTTTTAGGTGTGGTTGTTAATAATTGTGAGTTTGCTGTCATTTTACTGTTCATATTTTTTATCTTCTTTTTCCTAGATAAATCCCTTTAACATTTCATATAATAAGGGCTTGGTGATGATGAACTCCTTTAACTTGACCTTATCTGAGAAGCACTTTATCTGCCCTTTCATTGTAAATGAAAGCTTTGCTGGATAGAGCAATCTTGGATGTAGGTCCTTACCTTTCATGACTTGGAATACTTCTTTCCAGCCCCTTCTTGCCTGGAAGGTCTCTTTTGAGAAATCAGCTGACAGTCTGATGGGAACTCCTTTGTAGGTAACTGTCTCCTTTTCTCTTGCTGCTTCTAGGATTCTCTCCTTCATTTTAATCTTGGCTAATGTAATTATGTTGTCCCTTGATGTGTTCCTCCTTGGGTCCAACTTCTTTGGGACTCTCTGAGCTTCCTGGACGTCCTGGTAGTCTGTTTCCTTTGCCAGCTTGGGGAAGTTCTCCTTTATTATTTGTTCAGATATCTTTTACACCTGTTGCTCTTCCTCTTCCCCTTCTGGTACCCCTATAATTCGGATGTTGGAACATTTAAAGATGTCCTGGAGGTTCTTAAGCCTCTCCTCATTTTTTTGAATTCCTGTTTCTTCATTTTTTTTCTGCTTGGATGTTTCTTTCTTCCTTCTGGTCCACACCATTGATTTGAGTCCCAGTTTCCTTCCCATCACTATTGCTTCCCTATACATTTTCCTTTCACTTAGCATAGCCTTCATTTTTTAAAAATCTAATTTGCAACCAAATTCAACCAATTCTGTGAGCATCCTGATTTTCAGGATTTTGAACTGTGAATCTCACAGGTTGGCTATCTCTTCATCGCTTCGTCATATTTTTTCTGGAACTTTAATCTGTTCTTTCACTTGTGCCTTATTTTTTATTTTTTTGCCTTGACGAGCCTGTTATGTAGTGAGGGGCGGAGCCTTATGTGTTCACCACGGCTGGGCAACCCATGTTGCTGGGTTGTGATGCTCTATGTGGGGGAGGGGTCCGAGAGGGAACAGTGGTGCTGGTTCCACTATCTGCTGGATTTCAGTCACTTCCTCTGCTTCCCACAAGCAAATTGGGCCCTTCTGGTGCTGATTCCTGCATGGGTGGGTTTGTGTACATTGTAGGATGCTGTGGGTCTCTCCAATGAACTCTCCTGTGAGGCAGGGAGTTTCTCCCGCTGCTGCCTCAACCCGGACAGGTGTTTTCAATCAGATGTTTGAGGCTTTATTTCCCCGCCCTGGGGCCCTGGGTTGTGCAGTCCATCCTGCTCCCCAGTTGTTTCTCCTGGTTTATCTGCGTACGAATAGGACTACCCACTCCACTAGCTGCTGCCTTGCCAGCCAGCTGCAGCCTTGCATGCCCAGCTCTACAGTCTGCTGCCTTGCTGGGTCCACCAGCCTCCACCTTGCCCACCCGGGTCCGCCAGCCACAGCCTTCCTGTGAGTCCTGCCTCGCTGGTTGCCCATCTCCTCTCCTCCTGCCGGTGTGGATGAATGTTTCTTCTTCAACTCCTTGGTTGTCGGACTTCCCTACAGTTTGATTTGTCTGTCAGTTCTGGTTGTTTTATGTTTTTAAATTGTTGTCCTTCTTTCGGTTGTGCAGAGAGGCGCAGTTTGTCTATCTACACCTCCATCTTGGCCAAGAGTCTGTATACTTTTCCTTATAATTTAGCAAATCTGTATGTTGGGCTTAAATAAATGCTACAGACATTAGAAATAAGAAAGCTAGTGAAGTACAAATTTGTGTATGTAACTGTTTCTGTGGCAGTCTTATACATACTTACATTTGACAACAGTGAAAGGAAAAGTATTTGCTAAAGTGGAATATGATTTTATTTTGGGTTTTGTGTGTGTGTGTGTGCTTTAAGATCAGGTTTTGAATTCCTTTAAGTTGTGGTTTGAAGTAACATAACTCAGTTTGCTTATGATTACTTCCTGATTATCAGTTAAGAATAGCATTACTTTCTTGTTATTGAACTTTCAACCTCTTTTTTTTAAAGATTATTTATTTATTTTTAGAGCGAGGGGAAGAGAGGGCTAAAACAGGGAGAGGAACATCAGTATGAGAGAGAAGCATCAGTTGCTTGTTTCTGGTATGCACTCTGACTGGGACCAAACCTGGAACCCAGGCATGTGCCCTGACCAGGAATTGAACAGGCAACCTTTCACTTTGCTGGACAACCCCCAACCAACTGAGCCACAGTGGTCAGGGACCATCTTCCAACCTCTTGTCAACGGCATAAGATGTCAATTTTAAATGAAATCTGTAGGTCTCAGCATAATTTTAGTTTTAAAATTATCAAAAGCAATTTTGAAAATCAATCAGTTTTATTAAGTCACAACCACACCCTATTTAAAAGTTTGTAGATTTTTTTCAGGAATGAGAATTAAAGAAATAAAAAGGAATGGAATAAATTTAACTACAGAAGAGTTAATTTTAGGTGTTTCTTTATTCCTTCCCACCTCCTGAGTTCTCTGAAACTGTAGAACTTTCTGATTTGAAAGAAAGTTAAGACTAATAAATATTAGGGATAGCTTTTCTTGTGTTAGCTGGGTAACCAAATACAAAATATGCTGGGTATTTTCTTTTAGCCAAATACAAAAGTATACTTATATATAAACAGTATACTAGGCTTCTTATATAGTTCTGTGAAAGTGGAGAGGGCTTTTAGCAGGTCCTGTTATAAGGCTGAAGGCTTTGCTGGACCAAAACCTAAGTGTGTCATTAACAGTGCCTTAAGAGGTACCACATGTACTGTGTTCATGGACCATTTGGCTTGTGAGATGGGATTTGTCATAATTCATTGTCATGTGCTCTAACTTGTGGGAGTGTAGGTCTAGCTACTTTACCTTGGATGGATTCTCAATGTTTTATCTTGTTCCAGGAGTATTATCATACTTGAGAATGCACTTAATTACAAGCTTTATGTTTTCTAACACCTATTCACAATACCTCCTCTTCACTACACTCATCTTCATCCCTGGAATCATGTGCAAACTGAGGGCAGTGTATAACTTGAAAGGTGGAGGCTGTCAAACTTGAAACCTACCTCCATTTTTTGGTGTCTTCTCTTCATTTTGAGATTTTAGGACTTTCTATTTAAAACCTGTTTGGGGGGTTAATTTTATCCAAAAAATGAATTTATATTTGATAAGAGATAAGTAAACATGATTTATTATTATTGGCTATTTCTCAGAATATCATAGTAAGAGATTGATTTTTGTTGTGTTTTCATAAACTACTACATTATAGGTTTTGTTTTAATAAAATTTTTGACTGAATTCATGTCTAAACTAAGACTTTTAGAAAACAAATGCTTTGGAATATTTCTCGTTGCGATATTTTGAGATTAAACACAGTGGGATCTTAGGGAATTTTAGTTTTTTTAATGTATATGGGTAATCTGTCTCTTCAGTTTCCTGAATTTGCCTTTCTTTTGAGCTTATTACACTTTATTGTAATTAACTGTTTGTGTATCTATTACATACGTTGCTCTGTAGATTTTCAGGTATGTAACTTTGATCATTTTATTTTTCTGTCTTTATCAAGGAACAAAGATCCTAAGTGGATCATAATTTAGAAATAATTTATTTAATAGTTCCATGCTTTTAATCTTGCTCAAAATTTACGGTTTTGGGGTATGTTGGCGTTATATCTTGGACAAACTTTTAATGGGCAAAATTACATTATACTGCTTTGTATATTCTATTTTTAGAGTTTAGTGTTATTCTCTGATTGAGAAACTCATGACTAGAGCTATCTAACTTTTCTAAATGTGTTTGGTCAATATGTAGTCTTCTGTGGAAGGTGATTTTTTTTTTGCCAAATGAATTTTATACAGTCAACTTCCTTAATTTGTAATGTAGGCTCAGTGAAAGCCAGAGGGTATTCCCACCCACCCTGGGAAATCTTTAAAGAGATGTTTAAACAAATCAAAATACGCTTATAACTTAAAAGAAATAATTTGATGTGGCAAGTTTTAAATTAAAATAAAAAGACATACACACTGTGCATAACCTTTCTCTGAGTCTTTGGTTTAAGTCCTCTGTCATATAATGCCAAAAACTTTGTTCTGAGCTATGTGTGTGTTGAAACATGTATGCCTGTCCTAGTGTCATAACTAATTATATCTCTTGTATGCTTACTGCTAGTAATTGGAAAGTAGACCTACCGCAGCATACGATTTAACATTTAGTTTTATCTTGAGGACCTGCTATAGAAATCGAATTTTGTACTGTGCAGCAACTTGATATTGTAGACCAATATTAATATTTTAACTATATTGTCCACTTTGCGTTTTGCAGAAATGGTGTACTTTAAGGAAAGAAAAATTTCAGGGTTTCTTAAAGGTTCATCTGTCTTTACCAGTAATTATACAGTAATACTGATTCACTTTTAGTTTTGACTGAGTTATTTTATTTGTGAATTAGAAATTGATGGTCTAGTGTTGTTATAGCAAAATTTTATGCAGTTTCTTTTTTAACCAAAGTTAGGCAAGAGATTGTAGCTTGTGGCAAACCTGCTTGCTGTTGCTTTGGTCACTTAATCTTCATGCATTGGGCTAAAATAATTTGGGGCTTATTCTATGAAAATGCATTGAGTAGAATATTCACAGACTTAGAAATCCTGTCTTGGACATGCTTGTGACTGGGGCAGCAAACAGTTTCTTATATGCACCAGCATGTACAAAAATATGTGGTCCTTGTCCATGCCTGCTGAAAAAGGACTACCATTCTTCAGTCTCTGAGCTGCAGCCTTGTCGCAATTAAAGTCTTAGGACTGGGAGCAGTTAATGCTGCTGATAGATTGTGGTATTTAGCATTGTGCTGTGTTCCATGGTGATGTAGTTCTGTAGACTTATGGGATTCTAGTCAGAACTTGGGCAAGAGTATACCACAGAATTTGTTGCAATTTAATATTTTTTACAGAAAGAAGTACAGTGACCTTTCTTATTAATAATCAGGCTTTTATATTGAAGAAATAGTGAAGAGATTGTGCAATGCTGTTATTGATAATTATTTAAAATTTAACACTGAAAATGCTGGGATTTGCTTTTCTCTTGTTAAGCCAAAGCATTTTTGCTTTGAAGTTTCTTTCCTTTCATTCTTTTATTATAGTTGAAAATAAAACCCTTCAATATTGCATTTCAAACTTAGTTCTATCCTCTTATTATATACTAAATTAGTTTTTATAAATTCTGTATTGTTCTGTCATATGCTAACTTAAGTATACCCAGGCATTGAACTTGAATGTTTTATGTTCTGAAATGCGGGATTTGGATTCTTGGTATAATTTTTCTGTTTTGAAAACTGAACTCCCAGCAGTTTCTTTCTGATCAGTACATCAAGACCTCTTACATTAAAAAGTGCTTAGCAGCTTAGGTTTAAGCCATCTAACTTTTGAAGACTATGACTGTAAAAAGCATGTGTTAAATAATGAGAGTGTCTTCTATTTTTTAAATGTTCATTTCTCTTAGAGTTTTTGGTGTCTCAAATTAATGCAGGTGTATTTGGTTTTTAAGAATAACTGATGATTAAATCTGAATTTGCAACAGATAGACCACTTAAGAAAAAGCGTTATTTCCAAGTGTGGGGCGTTCTGGCAGTACATGGGAGGCTGGCCTCTGGTCTGCCTGACAGGAACAGGCCTTCCCACTCATCAGTGACTGTGAAGTACTAAATGGTGGAAGATGTTAAGGCTTGTTTACTGTTCTGAACCTGGAGGTGCTGCCACCTCCACAGGGTGCTTAGGCATTTTGGGAGATGTTTTTGTTTGTCACAAATGACTGAAATGGGTGTATGATGCTGTATGGTGGGCCAAGGACACCTCAGTGTCCCAACTGAAGACTGCACCCACAATGATGACCTCTTCTGCCTGAAATATCAATGCTTCTACTGCGAAACACTGGACAATTATTAATATAAAACATGAAAAATCTTGGTAAAAATGACTTTTGGCTCCTAGAATTCTCACCTTACATCCTATTTTATTTTTTAAAATTTTTAAAAAGACTTTATTTATTCTTAGAGAGAGGGGAAGGGAGGGGGAAAGAGAGGGAGAGAAATGTCAGTGTGTGGTTGACTCTCATGTGGCCCCCACTGGGGACCTGGCCCACGACCCAGGCATATGCCCTGACTGGGAATTGAACCGGTGACCCTTTGGTTCACAGTCCACACCCAATCCACTGAGCTACACCAGCCAGGGCTCTTACAGCCTATTTTAAAAGGACTGTTTCTGTTTCATTATGTACTTGATTGCAGCTTCACAAGTGGAACCCCAAATACCACTTCTTAATGTTCTTGAGTAAATGTTATTTCAAAAGGTATATGGATATTTTATACACTTGGCATATTAAAAATATTTGGTCATGAGCCCCAAGTCAAACTCAGATATACCCACTTATGCAAATGCCTGTCAGATTGTGTCAGTGTTTGGCATATCAGCACATTATAAGTGGGTTGAAACTCATCTCTAAAATTTAATAATTAAAAAAATTAACTTTGTAAGAAACTTCTAAACTGTTGAAAGATTTTTAAATCAAGAAAAAAATAGAGTAAATGAAAATGGAATTTGATATAAACAAGTATTTTCTAATACTCATTGCTTTCTCATGTTAGTACCAGTTCTGAAATTTCAACTGGGAAGAGAAAGTCGAATATAAGGCCCTGTTTTTGAGTAACACTCAATTGGGAATCACTATTTGATGGATAGCTTAGTACTCAAGCTTTCTCTTCTTGCACACAGATTTATAGTCATGTGACAGGCTTAAAGTAGCGCAGAAATGTTTAATAAAACCCATTAGTTGGTGGTAGAGTTTCAATTCTGAAAAAGCAGCTTAATTGTGTGTGTTAGCTTAAGAGTGGCCATAAGTAACATTTTAGTACAATCACAGGACAAACAAAATAATAAACCAGCCTTTTTTGGTCTTATAACAAAGTGTATTGGCTTTGGAGATGAAAAGATAATGCTTTTGAATATGGATACCACTACGTATTATGGTAGAATCTTGTGCAAATTCCATTACCTGTTTGTTTATGTGTTGTAAAAAATGCGTAACATAATATTTACCCTCTTGAGAACATTAAAAAAAAACCTCACCCAAGGATATGTTCTTAACTGTTTTTTTTTTTTTTTTTTTCCCCCCTTAGAGAGAGGAAAGGGGCGGGGGGGATGTGGAGAGAAACATCGATGTGAGAGAGAAGTATCAATCAGTTGCCTCCCATATGTGCCCTGACCAGGGATCAAAACTGCCACCTAGGTATGTGCCCTGACTTGGAATCAAACCCACAACTTTTTGGTGTATGGGATGATGCTCCAATCAATTGAACCACCTAGCCAGGGTTTGATCACTTTTAAGTGTATACAGTTCAGCATTAACTATATTCTCATTATTGTGCCATTAAAAAAATCATTTTGAAATAATTTTTACCTTACCAAAAAGTTGGGAAAATAGTATAATGAGTTTCAATAAACCCTTCACCTAGATTCCCCAGTATTAACATTTGTCATGACCATGTAATTTTAAAAATCAAGATATAATTCACATACCACAAAATTGAGCATTTTAAAGTGTACAGCCAGTCTTTTTTGTATATTCACAAGGTTATGCAACCATCACTGCTGTTTAATTCTAGAAAATTTTCTTCACCCAAAAAGATATCCTATACCTGATAGCAGTAACTCTCCATTCACACTTCCAGCTAGATCTTGGCAGCCTTTACTTTTGACCCACTGTGAAATGTAATAGTATTAATACTGAAGTATTTTGAGATAACGTGTGAAAATGCGTAGCATGGGGTCTGTCTAATGCAAGACAAATGTCCATTAGTTTCTTTTCCCTTATCATAGGAAAACAAAATATCATCCGTAGATATATATGGACTTTTGGAAACTGGGATGTCAGTGAGAACTGTTTCTTTTCTCAGGGAGAAATCTTGTTAGTTTAGCAGACCAACAATTTCCAAGACACTCAAAGACATAATGGAGGTAATTATATTAAAATAGCTTGTGTAAGGTAAAATAAGCTGTGAAACTCCAAAAATATGTTTGTAAAATCATGTTTTGTACACAGAGGGTAGGGAAAAATCCTTTGCAAATGGCTGTCCATCGTGTGTGCCAATTTTTTCATTGATTAATCTTTGAAGCTATCTCTTTTTGGATACACTTTATATATCCATTGTTTAAACATTTTAAACTTTCTGTGTTTCACTTCATAACAAGGCATGGTAAATACCACAGTGTGGTAAAACCAGGCAGAGTATCTTAAGAGTTCCATGGTTATCTTAAATGACAGATAGGAACATCTCATGACTTGGATTTAATTAGCCTTTGATGATTTGATGGTTTGATTGTGAGTAGATGGTTGTAGCTAAGATATCTGCATTTTGAAGAATACTTAGTTATGGTTCTGAATACCTTACCACAGATGTTGTAAATGTTCTAAATATGTACAGTGTAATAGGAAGCAGCATAGGTAGTGTAGGATAAGAAAGAGTATGACCGAGAAAGGCCTAAGCTGGAATCCCAACTGTGCTGTTGGAATACGTGAAGGGACAGCATTTCTCGAAGTCTTAGTTTCCTCATTTGTAAACCTGGAGGATAACAACTATTGTTGCATAGGGTTGGACTGAGGATTAAATCATACTTAGCCTGGGTTAGGATCAGCACAGTGCCTGATGTAGAATAAAAACTTCTTAAAATGGTAGATGTTATTCAGATGTCATTATGTGTTGCTTAAAGAAAGGACTGTAAGTCCTGTGATGCTGACTAATTTATGTGACCTTTTTATTTGAGCATTACAAATTTAGCAGTTTCTTCTGGAGATAGAGAACTGCAGTGTTCAGATGAAGAATCTGAGTACTGAAACTGTATTGATTGCCCTGTCTGTTACCCTGGGTGACAGTGGTGGGACTGGCGGGGTCGTCTCAACCCAGAAGGGCTGATTCTCAAAAATATCAGGATGTAAGACTTACAGTTTGAAGTTAGGCTTGCCTGTTGTGAAGTGGGTAAAATGTTTTATGGTATTTTTAAAGGTAAAAAATATAAGGGAATTGTCTAGTTTGAAAATATACTGATAGGTGTATACTTCTCGGATGAGCAGTCTTAGTCTTGCTCTACAATAGAACTACTGAATTAAATATGACTGAAATGTTTTTTGGTGTCAATTTCATAAAACACAATTATATATGTTTTTGTGGCTTGAGAGAAGTGTAGGATTATCAGTTTTTCCCAGTCACTCGACCTAGTAATTCTTTTTAAATTTTGATTATCTTACTAAGTTCTTGAGTCTTAGTGACAAAACTATGTGTTTGTCACAAAGCTGCTTGTTTGGAAAGGTCCAGACACTAGTATTTTGCCCTCATGACATTAAAGGAAAAACACTTTTTATAATAGGGTGAATACTTGTGAGCAGAAGCAAAGATCAAGCTATGGAGTGAGCTTTTGAATGACAGTTAATGTTAGCATGGCTTAGGGGGAGATGCCAGATCATCTGTGGGCATTCATTAGCTTCATGGATATGAAATGACAGTCTGTTTCACCCTTAATGCCAGGGATACCAGATTTTTTTTTTTAAAGTAAAGGGAAGGAGCATATGTGGCAGCCAAAATGAGATGGTAAGAAATTAAATGGTCAGGACACAAAGCATCGAAGGAGTAGTAGGGGTTAGGGTGTGTGCGAGATAAACATTCCAGATAGGCACTGTGGTATGGACTGGAAGGCACAAGGTCTGTTTTTTTTCTAACTCAGACTCTTTCTCTGACTAGCTGTTTGATCTTTGTGACTTCTTTGTTACTTCTTCAGAACTCCTTATCTGAAGAGTAGATGAAATGAAGGATGGAAAACAGGTTTCAACTCTTCATGCAGTACTGATAGATTGGTACTGGCTATTTGAATAGAAGGATTCTGAAACTGTGCCTTGGGTCATTGGGAAGGAGTTGAGCAGTTGCTGATGACGGTCATAGGGTGGTCTTGTGTGTTAGTGTGTGCTTATAACCAGACATGTTTGCATGTAGATACATGTACCACATTTGTTGACACATAATTAAGAATCCTTTTCAATACCAGTTATATATCAGAGATTCTTTTTCTTACCTATAGGGCTGAGACGACATTCTAATCAGCCTTTGAATTTCTGTCTGAAATTTAGGCAGCGTACTTCTTCTACTTTGGGGAGGGAATCATAGGCCACAGAGCCAGCTGCCTAATAGGTATATAGTGATGGCATCTAGAAAGGAATGAAGTGGTTGTTGTCAGAGCTAAAGAGCATATAGTATGCTTTAAATAGACTCATGGGTTCCATTCTAACCTTTACCTTGAAACGTGTGACTCAAAACTAATAGGTCCCTTCAGAAAAGCCCTCTAATGAACCACAGTTACTTAAATGTTTATCACTGCTTAATATTTGATATAAGGCATTTATTTCTATTCTAGGATAACTTACACAACTAAGTAGTATTTTGGGGTGTATTTCAGTACCAAATAGAAGGAAGGCAGGTAAGAGAACTGGTGATAGTATGTAACTTTTGCTAGGTTGATGCACAACATAATATAACAGGACATTAAAAGATACAGCATCCTTAGCAATGAGTGCCAGTTATGATTGGTTCATCAATACTGAAAGCAAATAAAATTGCTTTCAGATGTGTAATATATAAAACCTGTTGGACAATTATGCTTGACTTTAAGGAAAGAATCCTTAGGTTTCTAACATCTTTCATTATCTAAGAAAATTGCGCAGATTTATTAAAAACAATCTATATTAGACACTATAGTTTAGTGACTTTTTTGTATTAGGCCTTTATACAACAAGGGATCTATGTAAGAACTAACTTTTGTAAGCTCACCTCCACTGACCAACAAAATTAGTTTTCCTTCATGTGCATTTAAGACATTACATGTAGCAAACATATTTATGGCACATACCTTTTTTTAAATTTCTTTGTATCTGTCTCGACCAGCATTAAGATTGTCCCTGCCCAAGGGCAAGAGTCATGTTTTATTCATGTTTGAGTCACCAGAGCTAGTATAAGGCTGGAATATAATAATTCCATAAATTCGAACCAATAGCTGAAAGTCAGCTTTACCTAAGAGCAACTGTGAGCTACCAGGTGAAGATCCTGTTCACTTTGAAGTTGAGGAATCTGTAAATATACTGCATTTTCCATTGGGCAATTCATGTAGGTTAGCCTGTTCTGTTTGATCAGTTTTTATGGAGAAATACACAAAACCTGGAAAGTGAGTGGTAACAACTTGCCTTCTTTTGTTTTTCCTATAAAAGTCTTTCTAGACTTAAAATGTCAGAGATCTGTGAATGGAAAAAAAAACTCCAAAGAAACATATTTGGTTAAAAATATGTGGTAAGTTGAAACTTGTATACAGTATAAATACAGGGTGATGTGTGTATTAGTTAAGTAGACCTAAACATCTGGTAGTCTAAGCCATCAGACTTGCACAGCTGCAAAAGACAGTTGTGGATCTTGTTAGGTTTTGGCATCTGAGTGTTTGGTTGCCTTCCACGGTTGGTGTTTTTACACCACAGATCATAAAATACAAAAAGCAGAGCAAAAGTGAAAGAATGGTTGCCCTGAGCTTTTTAAATTGTGGGGCCTAGGTGTGATGGTGGTGGAAAACAGTGCCTGGGGAACTCGAATATCAGGCTGGTTGTGGCTCTGATGTTTTGATTCCTCATCTTTGAAATGGCATAAGAATACCTCCTTGTATACAGCTTAGGTGGAGTAATGTGATAATGTGTTCTTTAAAGACTGTACTTCTGAGGTTTTATTTATCTCATTCTACAAATATTTTTTAAAGATTTTATTTATTTTTAGAAAGGAAGTGAAGGAGAAGGAGAGAAACATCAGTCCATTGCCTCCTGCACACCCCCAGCAGGGGACCTTGCCTATAACTCAGGCATGTGCCCTGACCAAGAATTAAGCCATTGAACCCGCAACCTTTTGGTTCACGGGGGCGACGCCCAAACCACTCAGCCACGCCAGTCAAGGCTCATTTTACAAATATTATTTGAGGACCTTTTTTATGACAGATTTTGTCTTTGAGGCTGGAGATAATTTCCCAAGGATTTTGCAGTCTGGTGGGATTATGGTTTTCTAAGACTGCTTCATGGTGTTTCTGTTTTATGCTACTGAGAACTTTGCTGTGGGTCAATTTTTAGCATCAGGATCATGAAAACAAAGAAAAAAATTAAAAATGTTTTGTTGCTTCTCTATCACTATGCCTTATACAAAGTTGACTCTTAGAAATTACCCAGATAGTCCCCTACGTCATCTAGTAGGACAGTGAGAGGGATTTTATGATAAGATAAAATAATTTTTGGCCAAACAAAAATATTCTAAAATATGTTGAGTCAATGTGTAAGTGGACTAACTTTTAGACATGTAGTTGTCATTATTAATGTAAGAGCCTTGCTGTGTTGCTCAAAATGCTGTGGATAGCCCAAGGGCCTTTTCTGAATCATCTATAAGCAGGGAAGTTTAATTTGAATGGATGTTGGTTTCTCTACCAAAAACTAAAAAAAAAAATCATTATTTTTACTTTGTGAGATTTGTCAGTTCTAGTCCTTGTAGCAATTTCACCTTTTAAAAGGTGATTAGCAAATTGTCTTTTTTTTTTTTTTTTTTTTTTTTTGGTTCCTATGGCAAGGGTTAATTAGAGAGAAATTAGGATTGACTGAATAGGGTTAAACTTAATAAACAATATGGGAGACATTAAATTATATTCTTTTTTTAAAGGTTTTATTTATTTTAGACAGAGGGGGAGGGAGGGAGGGAGGGAGAGAAACATCAATGTGTGGTTGCCTCTCATGCACCCCCTACCGGGGACCTGGCCTGCAACCCAGGCTTGTGCCTTGATTGGGAATTGAACTGGTGACCCTTTGGTTCACAGGCTGGTGCTTGATCCACTGAGCCACACCAGCCAGGGCTAAATTATATCCTTGAATTACTTTTCTAGATGTTTTGTTTCCTGGAAGGAGGAGTTTAACAAAAGTTTTAAAACTCAAGGTAAACTAGAGATTTTCACATTCATGGCCACATTATTCTTTGGGAATCTATTTCATCTGCATATACATCTTTATGTTTTCAAGACTATGTCACTGATGGTCTACTTTATTTATGATTCATTGGACTCTATGAATAGTAATCATTGATTGCAACTTAAAAAAGGAATGACCTATATTCCTTTTCCAAATCAGAACAAACTGATTTTGAAAGCAGAGCCATCAGGATACCTTGACTGACCATAGACTAGGCCCACAAAGGAAAGGAAATTATGGAAAGAAGGGATCCACGTCTTAGGTCCCTCCAAATCCTAGCCTGGGAACCATTAGCACGACCATCTTGCTGTGCGGCACATTCATAGCGTGAGAGGCAATTTCTAAAACTGCTAAAACCAATCCCTGTAGGGTTTTAGAGATTAAACTCACCACCCTGTGTTATAACCAGATGAAAATAATTATGTCCTGCAGCCTGCTGCTGAGTGGGGTGAAATGGATTTCTAGTGCCAGGATTCTTAACTAGGTGAGATGGGTGCTGTGTTTTACTGAAGGCTCCCTGCAGTTGAAAGCTTTATCCTATTAGAGCAAGTCTCAAAACTGGTAAGACGGGGAAAAACACAACAACTTTAGACACCAGTACTTTTAAAACCTCTTCTAACTTAAATCTGTGTTTCTTGGCAAGACATAGAAATCTCATATTTAAAATATGATATCAGAACTTTGTCTTGCATATTACTAGATTTTTCCTAAGTAGATGTTAAGTGGAAAAATTTTTATAAGCACAAAGGAAATGTAGGCTCAAATTCCACCTCTATAAAATAAGGATAATAATGGCACCTAACTCATGGGGTTGTTGTGGCGGTGAGGATTAAAAGAGTTCCTACATGTAAAGTGCTTGTAAAGGTACTTGACACATGGAAAAATCAAACAATATTTGATTGATTAAAAATCAGTTGTTAATTGAATTATTAAACAATTTTATTGACAAATAGAATAATTAGACAGTGTTTGCTATTGTTACTATATGAAGTCACTGTGGCTAACATCTCATCTTTGTGAATTGTTTCTCCATTTGTGCAGAAGGATAGTACAGATTGTTGCACACACTCTGTAACTCAGTTCTCCTTTTGAACAGTGGCATGAAGTGTTTTATCCTAATAAATGAAGCCATTATCACTCAGTGAGACTCACTGACCAGACTTTTCTTAAGTACTCATGGGTATACATGATTGACTTTGTCCCAATGAACATTGACTTCTATGCAGGAATATTAACCAACCATGCACAGGTGGGAATATCAAAGATGTATTACCCATTGAAGAATCATTAACTTCTCACTTAAAAAAGAAATCAAAACTAACAAAATGGAGATGGAGAATGTATTCCATTTTACCCTGTCTTTTTCTTGGTTCATTTATATAAAAATTATTTGTTGGGAGCCATATATATATGTGGCAGACACTGTACTAGACTCTTAAGGATTCAATGACAGGGAAAAAGTGTAACAATCCCTGACCCTAATGGAGTTTACATGTGGATGAGGAGACCAATATTATTTAATCAGGCAGAACTGTAAAATGGTAAATGTTGTATGAATGTTGACTTCCAGAGTCCTCTAAGTTGTCTTGAGTTGTCTAAGCAAGGACTTGTTTTCTTCTTCCTACAAAATAGAAAATAGGCCTTGAAGGAAAAAAGAGGGCTTGCCTAAGGTTTAAGCAGCTGGTCAGTAGCAGTCTGACTTCCATCTGAGTCTAAGGCTTTGTATTTTTCATTCTTCTCCAACTGCCACTTTCTATAACCAACATTGGGAAAGAAGAAATAAAGTGACCACAGTTTATATAAGTATTGATCTAATTTTGGAATGTTTAAAATAAATGAAAAATTTCCCTAGCAATCAGAGTTGGGGATCTATAAATTTATAACATTGAATCGTTCATTAGTATAGTTTAACTGAAGAATGGAAGTTAAATATTATAAATATTGAAATTATTTTTGCTTTAAGGGACTTTTGAAACTGTCCAGTGATGAACAAACTTCTTTTGAGCCTTGGAACTCTCTCTCCTTTTTCCACATGGAGTATTAGATCCCCAAAATATAAAGCATGGAACACCGAACAGTTTGTGGGGTCAGGGAAGATTTCCCAAAGAGCTGTATGAGCTGAGATTTGAAGGATGAAGAGAAATTACGTTGCTTGAAAGTAAGGTGGAGGGTGCTGTAGTGCTGCAAAAGGACCCATTGCCCTGAGATCAGGAGGAGCTTGGAGCACTGGAAATGTGAGCAGAAAGCTATTATAGCTGGTCTGGGGAGACTAGAGTGAGGTAAGGCTGATGAGTCAGTGCCAGACCATGGAGGAGTAGGGGCTTGTAGGCTATGTTTGAACCATAGTCATTACTGTAAGTGAAATGGGAAACTATTGAAAGTTTTAAACTGGGGTTGAGCTGAGATTTTTTTCTTTTGAAGGCTTGCTCTGCCACCTGTTAGTCCATTTGAGATGATGTTCTTTCTGTGGAGCCAGGGACACTGTCCCGCGTGTAGCAGTAATGATTCCTTAGGGCAAGCAGCCAAGTGACCAGCACTTCCCAGCATGTCAGGGTCCTGAGATGGGCTTGCAAGGACAATAACATTGAAAACAGTAGAGAAAAAAAAATGCTCTTTGTCCTTAGTGAACTAAGCATAAAGGAACCATTAAAAATGTAGTCAACCATCACTACTCTGGGGCTAATGACCCCAAAGCGCTCAGATTTTCAGTCCAGCTTGGCATTTCATTGTGGGAGTACCTGTTCCAGGAAGTGGAGAAAGAATAGAGTTCAAACTCAAAGTAGATATTTTTTCATTTGTTAACAACCCTGGTAAAATGCTTATAGGGACAGAAGGTGTCCAGAAGAATGTTAGATTTCTTTGTTAATGTGTTTTCTTTTTTTAAGGCAGAGCTTCTGAGAAGAATTCATTATCTGGGGAATTCAGATCTGTTGTCATTTGGGAGCAGGGAGTGAGGTTGATTTTGGCATGATGGGGATGGATTTGTGGTAGGGTATCACTGCCATGAGGGGTTTGTTCTAATTTTTCTCCACATATGAAGCTATGACCAGGAGCCAATCACTAAACTTTTATTAGACCAGTTCTTTGTCTGTAATAAGAAAAATGTGGATACAGGGACTTCACTCAAGTTTTATTTAACACTTCCCATTTGTTTCTCCTTCCTTCCAAATGCTATATAAAAATGTTTATTTTTAAAATTAATGTGCATTGTTATGTTTTGTCTTGAGGAATTCATAGATACTTTGACAGAATATTCTGTTTGTTTTAAAACTTGGTTGGGATTCGTTGATTTACTTGTTTTATAGTGAGGGCATGAGAGGGGTGGATTGTTTTAGAAATTGATTACTTTATTATAATCAGATCAAATGGCGTAGCTATTTGTTCTTGATAAGGAAGTTGTAAGTTTTAGGCCTCTAAAATTGGGCAGAACATACTTGTTCTTCGTGCTTCATTTTACAGATTGCCTGCTTTTCTTTGGAATTCTGTGGTGCTCTGTGGCTCCTTTTCTCCTAATAGCATGATGATGGCAAAGAACCTTCTGGATTTTCTTCTTTTATTCTGTTGGCATTTTAAGTACATGTAATGGCTTCACATTTTTCCTTTGAAGCCTTCCTTGTAGTCTTAAGGACTCAGTAAGCAAGGAGTTCTTGTTCATATTCTTTAAAATGTTTTACTCAAGAATCCATATTTCCTGCTTCAACAGAAATCCAAAAATCATTGCTTTGAGTCTAGATCCTGGTTTCATTTACTCCTGTAACTTTCTTTTGTTTCCATATAAGAAATGGTGCCATGTAAATGAAGGCTGTTACATGACCCATTCAAATAATCTTGCAGCCAGAAAACTGCATTGCAGTGTTTTACTCATAGCCAGCTGGAATTTAATAGATTGACTTACTGGTTGTCCTTTTAGTTTTTCTCTTTTTTTCTTTTTTCCCTCCCCTCCCTTCCCCCCTCCCTTCTTCCCTTCCTTCCTTTTTCATTTTTGGCTCAAGTATTGAACTTACATGGCCTTCCTTAACTTGTTAGTAGTTATGTGCTGGTCTGTAATGCTGTATTGAATGCTAAAAAAACTGTTGGTAAACTCTCGAAAGTTTCCTAGATGTTGCTTGATGGGTTTGCTTATCTAATAATCTGTGCATGTAAGCATCACCATTCTTTACTCGGTGGAGTGGATTAGATAAAAGCATTAGGAACAATCTATATGGAATTTGCGCTACTTGTGTGGTGTAGTCTAAGAGAAGTTGGTGGTTTGAGAAATCATCCATGTGTACTTAATTGGGTTTTGAACACAGTGAAATGACAGAATATATGTATGAAGTTTAATTTCAGCCACAGGCTTAACTATGTGGAGTTTAGCCACCAAATCTGTTCATGTAAGTTATCGTGTAACTTTTGTAACTTGACTGTTTCCTACATTAACTCCAAGTTTCATCCCATTCCAACCTTTTGATACTCGGAAGAACCAAAAATGTAAAAGAACTCTCATTGCTATTACTCTGAATTTGAGGAAAGATCCAGTGCTTTACATGTCTTCTTTCTTATAAGTGTTAACTACAAGTTCAGTGTAAGAAATTTTAGATGGGAAAGAAACATCACTTGAATGGATACAAATACATTCCAGTTCCTTGAATATACATAAACTTTTTGCTTATTGGCTGAATACTAAGGTCAAGGCAAATGAAAATCATCATTGAAACTCATCCATCTTTTGGACATTTGGCATCTCTCATTGTATGCATGTACACATTTGTGATTTTGGCTCATAAAACTTTTAAATATTTGGAAATCTGTCATCCCTTTTTGAAGTTTTTTAATTTGGGGGGCCTAGATTAGACTGGAATAATAATAAAGTATGGTCTGCAAATATCAAGATTATTTTTTTTTATAGATTGCCAACAAATTTTATAAATTGCACCTTGGCAATGATGATTTTAGGTTGTCTAACTTGTCAAGAAGTACAGTTTCTGTTACAAAAAAATAACAACATTTTTGCTTAGAGGAGTATGAAACATTTTCCACAACCGTAAATCTGTTATTGGCTTCATTCAGCCAGCTGCCAGTGGAATCCAATTTCTAGAAGGCAGAAGCTGTGTCATTCACTCTTGCTGTTCTTTCACCAATGTCTTCAAATTTTGAGCCCTTTGGTCTCCAAGCATGCTTAGGGTCTTCCTCTGCAATGTTAAACATGTGAATTACAGAGTAGAGAATGTGTTGAAGATTTGTTCCATTTCTTGCTCTTAAATAATAATTTCTCACAGTTTTATTCTTCCCTTTTGTGATCTACTTCAGAGTCTTAGTCACTAAATGAGTTTTATCGAAGGAAGAACATGTACTTAGTTAGATACATAGAAATTGAAAGGAGATTCATAAATTGACAATCGACTTGAATGTAGGTACTTACCAGGCAAATGCTATTGTCCCTCAGCCCAGGTGATATAATTTACTGATTTTAATGAATGTTAACATAAGCAATTTAAAAGCTTTTAAGTACTGTAAGCAATTTTATATCTTAATGGTGTATTTTATCTAAATAAATACCCTCCAGTACAGTTTTGTTCTTTGTCGAGAGCATGGTGGAAAACTACTAGAAATTTTATTGAAATATAATTGTATGGAACTGTTGAAAGAAAAATCTGGGATATGTTGCTCGAAAAGCTTTTGACATCAATTCTAAATTTCTGCACAAATCTTTGTAGCCTTTTCACAGATGCAAGCATTTATGGAAAGACTATAGTGAATAGTTTTTTTACGTACTTGCTAAATCTTAAGTCCATTCTACAAACTGTTAAGAGTACGAGTGAGCATTAAAATGTGATAGATTCATGCACAAGTAGGTGGTTTGTGTACTGTAGTAGCATATAGTGTTTCCTATTTGGGGTGGTATTTTTGATGCCCTGGGGAAATAAACTTACCTTATTTATCTTAGGTATTTTTAAAATTGGTTACTTATTTTTTAAGTACTCTCTGCCACTGTTTATATGTGGCACCCAAGAAGCAATATAAGATGCATCTTATGAGTTAAAAACTATGTAGTTTAATTCAGCAGATATTCAACGAATGCCTGCTGTGTGCTACATATTTGTAGAATTGTTACTTTGTTTGTGAAAGTAAGCACTGGGCATAGATCTAAATCATTCCCTCTTGCAAACACCTCTGAGAATAAGACCTAAGGTGAAAATATATGTTGGCCTATATCATGTTTTCTAGTCCTTTCTATGTATTTCATTAGAAAAATATTTTAAAAAAAATTTTGGTTTTGGGAACCAACCCACCAACTTGTGACAGTCTAATGAACAACACCAGCATCAAAAAAGACATTTTCAGATCAGGAATGTAATCACCCAGTCACCTAATAAAAAGAGAGCTTCGGAGTATGCATATAGAGCAGAAAGGAAAACATTCATTTGGTAGCAGGAGGGTAAGGGGCCAGGAGACAGCCCTCCCCCAAAGATAGAATGCTTTAAAAACATGTTACCATTAATATTTAAGACAACCCATTTTGAACCCGCTCCTCTCTTTTTCCCCTTCTTCTCAGCATTCATGTTTTAGTTTGCTCCCAAATGCTCACAAGTCCGTGCCAGACGGAAATTCGCAGAGGCCCCTGCAGTCCCACAGAGGCCACTCAGGGGAGGGATGCAGGCGGAACAGTTGCGCTCAGTGCTCGGGGCACCCCAGGCCCCAGGTCCTGCGATGCCTTGTGCGGCTGCAGACTCGCTCCCTTCCCCTCTGCCCACCGCTCCCTTCCCCTCTGCCCGCCGCACCCCACCACCCCTCTGCTCACAGATGCGGCCCCTCCCCCCTGTCCGAGCCTCTGGAGTCGCTTGGAGGCCATCTAGTCATACGCTGTCCATCAGATGTGTTTACTTTTTTCCTGACAGCCGACACATCTGGAGCACATATTCAGGTTATTCCAGTGCCACTAGACACATTCCACAAGATCATTTCAGCGGTTGTTATGGCGATCTTCCTCCCTCCAGTGATTTTCAAGTTGCATGACAGAAATAGCTGGAGCTAACCAGGGGGACAAAAGTCAACGGGATCAGGAAGGCCTTCTTTCACAGAATGAACTAATTAGTGACCCTGCTTTCTTCACAGGGCAATGAGCATATGGTTTAATAAAGTGAGTCTATGACACTTTTTTTTTCTCTGTAGGCAGAGCTGTCACTGGCTGAAAACTTGCCTGTTTTTACTGTTGGGACCATCGTCTGCTGTCTTTCAACAGAGTTTACTTCACAAGTAGAAAATATTTGCTCCTGAGAGTTAAACTTCAGAACTTTTTCTTGGCTTCATACTACCTAGCTATAGTAGGTCCTTCAACTTAAAGAGACAGTATTCATTTTATAGTTTCTTTGGAAAGATTTATGCTATTCAAGACTAAGCATTTTCAGTTAGGTTTTTGTATTATGAATTGGTGTCTGGGGTTCAGATGCATATAATTTGTTGTGGTTTTCCTATCAAATGTAATCAGTATTTTTCACTGGATTAGTCACACTTATTTCTACCTGTGATTTTGTTGGTCACAGTTATAGTATATTTTAGTAGTAAAAGCTTGACTAATTAAGCAAACTTTTTATCACATTTTAAGTAATGCACAGAGGTCTGGTTATAATTCAGTGTTTTTTTTGAGGCTTAACTTTTTACATTTTGTGTAGATTTTCTGACAGTTTTATAGTGTGAACATATCTTTATAAACATGGAAATTTAGACTTGAGGTCATTTTGTATTATGAAGTGGAAAGGCTACTTATAGTTTAGAATAGGTGTATAAGGGAATGTTGTAAAGCATTGCCATCTTTGATTACTGTATGAAGAATGCAACATTCCTTCATAATTTTTTGACAAGTGAACATATAGACAGTGTAGATTCATACTAAATATGTGTTGCTGTTAACTATAACTCTGAAGTTTGTTAATCGCAGGGCCCATTTTCTTTCCCTTTTTTGTTTAATATTCCTATACTCTCAGTCTTGAAAAGTTAAGCCATCTATACATGTTTTGCACTTTCCTCACATGTACCACAAAATATTCTTTTATACATGTGTACACGTAGTAATCTCTCCCTTTTTCTTGTGCTGTCACTAAAACTCACAAATTTCCCCTTACTTGCATACACCCACATTTAAGTTTAGACCCAAGGCACTGGAGTCACCATGAACAACAGAGTTCATATGATTCCTGTCTGAATTACTCATATGTTGACTGAGTTGTCTGGGTTCTGGAAATGTGACAGTGGTGACAAGTAGGAAAACCAGAGCTGGATTCTTTTGAGCACATTGTCCTAATTCTTTTCCCATTGGTACAGTCCCTCTTTCCCCCACCCCAAGCCAAATTCTTTTCCCTGGGTCCTGCTGAGACTGGTCACCAGGCTGCTTTGGAGTACCTGCTCTCAGCAATGCCAGGAGGACACAGAGGGGTCACATAACCATATGTGATTTTAATTCACAGAGACCTGCTTGTTGCTTCTCCTGTGTTCTTGCTAGTTATACATTATTAACTGTGGTGCCTTTAGAGTCTCAGTTACTTGGGTGAGTATGTATCATACAGGGACTGGGCTGAGGGTAGTTATGAAATTATGCTTCCCTTTCCACTTGTAACTTTGCAGTAAATAAATCTAATGTAATTTAAGTGTTATAATCAGTGTTGTGGTGGCTGTCACCAAGTCTGATTGGTGATAGCTCTTATCTTGGCACTTATTGCTTGTTCCTGGGAACTAGAATAACTCTAAAAAATCACACAATTAGCCTTTGGTTTTTCTGCATCACAGTGGATAGTTTATCCCTTTATGAAAATCCGTCATTTGTATTATATGGCATTTTGATAGTATTTGAGTCTGTTTTTTCCCTAATTTAGATATCTGTTCATTGATCCTCCCATTTCTCTTTAGGTGTGGTTCCATAGTTTGTTGTCCTGATTTTTGGAGATTTCACCCAGTACAGAGCTATTTCCTCCTGGGATGACTTGGTTTCCCTTTCTAAGTGGATGATCAAAGTCCATGGTGAAAACATACCCATCATACGAGACAACTCGTTCAGTACCTATATTACTGTCAAGAGTCTTCCAAAGGCAAAAAGTGAAGAGGTCCAAATAAAATGTATCACAAAAGATCCTCATATTTCAGATCTTCAACAACATTTATTTTATTATGCCCAAGAATATGGCACCCAGCTAATTTAGTCAAGCAGCCAAGGTACCAGAACAGTTTGTCTGTATGTGATACCTAAATAGTAAACTCAGTATGGCATGGATACTTTCAACTTACAGGGTTTTCTCAGTTGTGAAATGTTTGTGTTAAGGATGACTTTTTTGTCATTTTTGTTACAGTCTGACAGCCGAAGATGCTTTTAAACCCTTCTAGTCACTTAGAGCAGAGCTGTATGGCACAGGCTTGGTGGTTCTAAAAGGCAGGTCCTATTCATCACAGGAACAGCAAGTCTCTGGTTTATGGGGGAAGATTGAGGAGTGAGGGAGTGAGGCAGGGAGAAGGGGGAGCTGCTGCTCTGTCCAGTTTACATTTGTCACCAGTGACTAGCTTTTAAAAAATGTATTAGCTGTGCATGGTGGTAAGTAAGATCCAGCTGCAGGGGATTATGGCTTTGAGTGGGTCGGGGAGCTTGGAATGCATTCAGTTCCATCAGGGGATTTGTGTCCCTCGTCATCAGCCTTAACATTGCTAAAGCAGTAAAGATTAAGAACAGACTAGTGTCACCTGCCCTGAACTTTGAAAAACTCTGGGCCTGTTAAACAAAGGGTGTTGGGACAGTAGAAAGTGTCCCTTTTCTCTGTTCCAAAGTATTTTTCAACTGATACATGTGAAATAAAAGGAAACACATAGGCTCAGGTGAAAGGCTGTCTGTGATTGCATGATTTCTACAATTTATTGTACATGTCAGAATTATAATTTATGATGAAAAACATAAATTATATGTTATCCGCAATAACTTTACATTAATGAACATTTTTGTAGGGTGTTTCCAATCAAGATGACCAGTCAGTAGTTAAGAGGGAATGTGTCTGAGAGAGTTAGCCTCACTTTATAGGAGAAAAAGCTTTAGCTTGGTGTGGTTTTGGTGACCCTCCCCCTTTCCCCCAGCAAGCAAGTTAAGAGAACACCACAAAGGTTTACTTTTTTCAGGATTTTGAAATTCAGCATACATGCCAGCAAGCAGTTTAGAGGCAGGAAGTCTTTTCTAGTAGTGCAGTCATGAACTGGTAAACTAGAAGCATCTGTAAAAATTTAGAGGGAATATCAGCTTTCTCAAAGCTTCAGCCCAAGTGTAATGAGGTGCAAATGATAGCACTGCATAACCCTTCCCCACCCCAATTGTGGAATGAGATATTGAGTCAAAAATAAAGAGGAAGACAAGGATTTGAGAACTCCACTGAAACAAATTTCATTTTTCAGATGAAATAGCTTTTGTGTGACTAAGGATAGTCTCAACTTCTAGGGTTAATGAGTAGTAAACAAATGATTTCCCTCTCAGTATCTCTAGATACCATTCTGAAAAGTGGTGGCTCTTGGGGTGTGCGTGAATGAAATTATATACACGCTCATTTGGCTGAGTAAATTAACAAGAGTTTTTAATTTAAAGTAAACTTCAGCTGATTTGTATCTTTGGCAGACACCTCTGTCTTTACAGAAAGCAAAAAAAAGGGGGGGGGGTAAGGAAAAAAGATGTGATTTGTTTGAAGGAACACATCTGGGGTGTGATCTGCTATATCTTAACACCAGATGGCAGGTTTAGGCTGACAACTAAACTCACTTTAGTGTGGTCAAATGGTATCTTAACTTGCCGTTTTTTTCCCCTGTCCACACACAGGAAGTAGAACAATTACTTGTTCTCAGGGCTAGCAGGCCTCCTTGTATCTGTGCCTTTGGGCTCTTTTACTGCTTCTCTGCTGTTTATAGACAAGGCTAGCTTCCCTTGGCAATCCCTGAAACAGGTTCCCTCTGTGGCTCATACCTTTTCAAAGGTATGTTTTGTCGAGGCAGAGGTGTGGTGCCTTAAGGTGACGGGTGCTTGTCATGACAGGCATGGCATTAGCTGGGCCAAGCAGTGACTAGAAGTGACAGCATTGGGTTGCAGTGCCTGGGGGCCTCTCAGTCATCACTGCTGCTGGAGCACTGAGACTGAGAAAGCACCTTCAAGCACCTTTGCTTATCGTGGAGGTAATAGTTAAGGAGAAGGGGACCAGGAGGTGATTGACGACAGGCAAGTCCTTTTCTCCCCTTTATCTTCACGAACAGGGATACCTCCATTTCATTGTGTTCTGCTTTGTATGTGCCTCACAGATACTGCGTCTTTTACAAATTAAGGTTTGTGACAGTTCTGTGTTGAGCATGTTTGTTGAGGCCATTTTTCCAGCAGGCTCAGATGATGGTTAGCATTTTTTAGCAGTATCTTTAAATTAAGGTTTGCACATTGTTTGTTTGTTTTTTAAGACATGATGCTGTTACACACTTACTAGGCTACAAATAATATAAACATAACTCTTGTATGCACTGGGAAACCAAAAATATGTGTGACTTGCTTTACTGTGTTAGTCACTTTATTGTGGTGGTCTGGAACCAAACTCACATTATCTCCGGGGTGTGTCTGTAGTAGCTTTTACTTGAAAGAGTGTTGTACATGTCGCCTTAAGAAAGAAAGAACACAAGCAACTTATGTTCAGAGTTGCAGAAGGGTCTTTGAATTTCTATTAAGTTTTGAGTCTTAAATTCTGCCATTAGACTTACAGTTGTTTTGTGCCTTGTCATGTCATTAAATGACCAAACAAACACTTAAAAAGCCCTCTCAATTATACACTTCAGAGAAAGGGAACAATAAATATTTCCCCTCAACTATTGTTTGATACATGATCTCTTCAAGGATAGCAGTCAGAGGCTATGTATATACTGGTTCCCAAAGGACTTTGTCAGAAGTTTCTTATTGCTCTTATCCATTGAGTATCTTTGTAGATTTTCTATGAGTTATTCTTAGATGCTCACTACTGATTAATGGACGTATATGTAATCTTTTGCAAAGAGCTACAGAATGCATTCATTAATCCTTTGTACAAACTATGATTAGAGTTATCTGTAGACATCTTATCATAAGGTCACACTTCTAATATTTGATAGACGTTGTTAGGAATTTGGATGAAATTTCCAAAGCACCTCCATAGACAGGGAAAAATCATCTTTAGGAAAAGTCACTGTTTTGGGTAGAGTTTGAAGGTGCTTCTTGAGTTTTCTCCCTTCATAGTTCATTTATCTGGTTAGTCAAAAATCACTCAGGTTATAATCCACCTGTTTACAAAACAAACAATTTCTGTGCACTAAATATTATTGTACTTACTGAAATCAGGGCAGGCAAAAATTTTTCCTGAATGAATTTAAAATTTGTTTTCCTTAAGATGAACATCTCACTTGTAATTCTTATATGCCATTTTAGAACTATTTGATATACTACAATGTTTGATATACAGAGTTTTCTACTTGATATTATAGAAAAAGAGTTTGTTGGTTAGGGAGCTCACTGGCCAGATTTTAATATGAGTACTAAGAGTTTGCTTCTTAGCAAACTGTTTAATATAGTTCTTGTAAGTAAAACAACAAAGCAAAAACAACTTAGATGATTGTCTTCGGAAACTTAGCTTAATTTCCTACTACAAGAAAGATCTATTTGGTAAATTGGAGGACAGGCCTAACATGGTTTGTTATCCTGTGGAGCACTTACATCTATGAGACAAAGTCATGTCTAAGTTCTTGAAACTACTGGACCAGTTAGAGTAATTTGAAAAGGAGCATATGCTGATTAACATTAAATTCATGGCTTTTTAAAAAGTTTCAGAGCTTCTGTAATTTTTCTTGGCTTACTCTGTGTGTGTGTGTGTGTGTGTGTATGTATATGTATATATACATACACACATACATTTAGTGAGTAGTAATGATTAGAATGTTTGATTAGTTTTAAATGGTCCTCAAATTTGAGTTTGTTAATTTCCGAACTTGGTTAGTCAGTTTCAGTTAGAATGTTTCCAGTTACACAACACTATTAATCCTTTCTTACATACCTGTCACACGTAGGGTCTTTTAAAAAATTTTTTGATGTGAATTTGCCGTATCACATTTGACACATTTGGGTAAATGACAGCAACTTTTGTGTTTTAAAAATGTTCCTTGATTTGAGAACTCAGCCTTCAAATTAGCTCCAGGCAGTTTCCCAAGAAGTTCTTAATGGATTGCCATCCCTCTTTATATCTCTCTTTCTAAATTTCTTCCTTAAAAGCTATGCAGTAGGAAACTACATAGTTTGCTGGGCCTTGTTGCACTAACCCTACTTTCAATACCATCGGGACTTTAAAAGCATGAGTTTCTTCTAGGCTCAGTGGGTTTGTATAATTGATCTGTAAGCATGGGCAAGTTTCTTAAGTTTTTCATCTTAGTTTTCTACTTTTTAAAAAATATTTAGACCTATTTTATGTGGGTTTTTTTAAGGATAAAATTAGATAATATTAGAATTTAAAACCTAGTCTGGACTGCAACATATAAAAGAGGGAGGTAGAGAAGTTGATAATTAATATTATCATTGAAGCAGAAAGTTGGTGTGAAGCTTAAATGGACTATGAATATTTGGGGAATGGTCAGAAACTGAGTACATTGCTTTGCAAATTATGTTCTTTTTTAAAATTAAGTGTATTGAGGTAACATTGCTTAATAACATTGTATAAATTTCAGGTGTACAACACTATAATTTGATATCTGTATATTCTATTGCATTTGCATGCTCACCACCTGAAGTCTAGTTACCATCCCTTACCATATATTTAATCCCCTTTACCCAGTTTGTTCTTCTGCGATCCTCCTTCCCCTCCGGTAACCACTTTCCTCATTTAATTTGCATCTCTGAAGTGTAACTTCCCTATGCATTTTCCTCAGTTTATTTAGCTACCACGAATACTCTTCTGAGAAATGAAAAGAAGGTAGAAGAAAACTATAATGATTTAAGTTGAAAATATATGTCTGAGAACTTAGTACATTTTAATACTTTTTTTTTTCTTCTTTGAGTTTACTTGAAGGGAAAAACCCAACACTTAAACTCATACCACTGCATTTGTTTGCTTAAATATGCACACATGACCAAGGAATCTCTTAATATAGTCTAAATATCTCAGGGGCCTCCTCTTTGGAGTAAAGATTCATAAATCAGAGCTAGGAAATTTTGCTGTTTTTAGGTCTGTTATAAATATTCATATTTGGAAGAGTTATGTTTGTTGATTATATGGTCAAATACCCACCTCATCAGTATGCAGTAACTGAAAAATTGTCACACCTTTTATTAAAGGTGCAGCACAATAATAATGTACAAATATATTTTTCATTCACTCTTCCATTTTCATCCTTAAAGATGGAGATGTCTAATGAGTAGAAGAGAAGTATAGTTAGTTAATAGCTTTAGTGATGTACATTGATTAATTTTCAATTACGAGAGGATATGCTTATCAAATATATAACCATATAAAAACACTGTACAGGTGATTTTTTAGTCACTGATTTTATTTTGTATATCTCTGGAGTTTCAAAGCATGCTTTATTTAATGTAGTGCTAACCTTTATATTTTGCGTTATTATTTATGTTATGTCAAATTACAATTTCCATTTTAGAGATATGGAAGTAGAGAAAAAGGAGGTTAAAAGACTGGCCTCAGGTTGTTTATTCTGTAACTTGCTGCAGAGTTGGTAATGAACTCCTTGCCTTGGGATTTGAAGGTTCTCAGTTATTTACTATTTCCCAAAGTCCTTGCGACTTGTGTTTAGCTTGATCCACCATAGCTCCTTGCTGTTCATAGTCTCTACTCTTGTGGAGGTCGTGGAAGATACTGCCAGGTCATGCTTTATATTCATATACATCTACACAAAAGAGAGGTATTTCTTCTTTAAGAAGCCCATAGCTTTTGAATTACTGCCTTGCATCAGAAATTAAAAGAATTTTTTCTCTTTGCTAGATAAAGTGTAAGCATCATTACGTTATTAAGGCAAACAAGTACCTGCAGCCACTACTCTCCCTCTCTGCCAACCCCAAGAACAACAGGATGCAGAGTGTTAAAAGTAAACTTGACATGGCCTGCAGACCCTGTTGCTGTTTATGACTAATTGTATCATCCTATTTACTTGAATCCCTTTCTTTGCCTCTTGCTCTGGTCTGTGGGTTGCCCATTGCTGTTTGGTTTTAGATTCATCAGCTGAGTTCCACCCCACTGCAGGTCTTTAGCTTTTCCCCCTTTTCCTTTATATACTTGGTCCATTTTAATTTAATGTGAGTAGTTGCTTTGTCAACTCCAAAAAAAATTTGTTGTGTATATAATCTGTACTTGTGAGAAATTTCTCTGCTAGTACCAAGTTATTAGTGACCTCACTGAGCCTAATATGCAGACAGTCATCAATACGGAACAAAATATGACATGCTCTGAAAGTTAAGCATATACCTTTACAGTACCTGGAAAATGCTGTTTCTTGGGAAGCATATAAAAAAGCAGGGATGTGGAACCAAATACTATCATTTGAATCTTGGTTCTTCCACTTTTTAGCAATATGAGCTTGGGCAAAGCTTTCAACTTTGCTGGGCCTTATTATTGCCATTTTAGGCATTAAAAATACGTATCTCAAGAAATGATGGAAATTGAATGAGGTGAAATTTGCAAAGTGCCTGGTATACAATGTAAATATAGCTTTAAAAGTTTATAATACTTGAATTTCTATGGGTATTGGCTTGGACAGCCTATTTCATCAGTGTCCAGAAATAAATAATGTTATGCTGCTTGTCTGATGCCACTCTAAATGTGTACAGCTCAGGAAACAGAGTCAGTAATATCCTAATAACTATGTAAGTGGCAGATGGTTACTGGACTTACTGTGCTGGCCACTTTATAAGGTATGTAACTGTTGAATCTCTGTGTTACACACCTGAAACTAATACAATATTGTATGTCATTTCTAATTAAAATTAAATTTAAAATAAATAAGTAAAGTAATAAATATGGTTCTACTAGTTGACACCTCTTGACTAGTTTTAGTAGTACATTATTTGCACTGCTATAACAGTTTATTAAAAAACCATCATATATATTTCCAACTAGTAATTTTGTTTTTTAAAAAGAGATATAGTTGCATCATACATCACACTATTGTAATGACTATTAAATCTAACAAATATCATCTCTACTAAAATTATTTGCTTTTTTGAGGATTTGTTGTTTAAGTACCTTACAAGGTTTTTTATTTGTTTTTTGTTTTTTAAATATAGGAAGAGGGTTACATTAATCTTACTCCTTAATTCATGGACATTTCTCTTATTGATCCATACAGTGAACCTCTTTTTGTTCATTTATTTTTTTGTTAGAATATTTGAAATTGCTTTTCTGTTGGAGACAAGTAATTAAGGGGCTTCCTTTTTCTGTTACCAAGACTCTGAGGTCAAGTGAAGCAGGAGTATATTGTCGTATGTGGATATTAGAAAGCAAGAAATTTTCAATATCCTCTAGCCATTTTTAAGGTACTTTTTTAACATTAAAAAATGCCTCATCCCTTTTAATGAATTTAAAATTTGAAACTCCCCTTTCTTAAAAATTGCAGATCCAGTCAGAACATCTCTGATGACTGAGAAAACTGAGGTTTATAGGTAAATTCAGGATAGTAATCATCATAATAATGGCCATCACTTTTTGACCATTTATGACCTCTTCACCTGTGATTTTAGTATCATTTCCAGAGGAAATGGGACTCCTGTTTTGGCTGTTCTATTTAAACTTCCATATTGGCATTCCCTTGCTCTCCCTCCTGTCTGGGCTTAAATTTCTTTCATTTTATTTTTGCATGTTTACCATCTCTGCTGGTGATTTCACAATGTATTAATTTTGTCCTTCTTCAGGACCCACCTCCCTTAATCTTGCCTTTTCTGTGATATTTAGGTTTGTATAAGGTGAATAGAACAAATAATAAATATGAATCATGCCTGCATCAAAACAGTGAGGCAAACAAACTGTCATGATCCTAAAAATGGATATTCTTTTCTGAGGAAATTTTGCTTTAAATCTTTGATTCTATAAAGTAAAAGTATACTGAATTCCATAAAGGTAGAAATTAAAGCACATATATTTCAAGTGCCCCAAACAGTGCTGGGCACACAATGAATACTCAATAAATACTTGTTGAGTGAATATAAGCCTCTATAGGAGCTAAAACTGTAAATCCTGGTTCTACTCCTATTGATGGGCCAGTTCTCTGATTTGTTAAGGCACCATGAACTGTGCTCTGGAAGGGAGAGAAATGAAGGAATATTTGTGAAACACTTTCTGTGTGCCAGGTGTTGTGTGCCATCAGTACAGCTAAATTTATCTCCACAACTGCTTTCTGGGCATATGCTTCTTCATCTTTCTCATTTTTTTTTTGTTTGAATGAAGAAATGGGAACTCAGAAAGTTTGAGTTTTCCAAAATGTTTAAATTTGAATTAGGATCTTTCTGAATCCAAAGTTTTGTATTTTCCAGACATCCTTAGCCCCACCAGACATGGTTACTGCCATTATCTTTAATAGTTATCATTATTATCATTGTCATCATTGCCTCTAGATTTCCTCAGCTAGCAGCCAGTTGCCTCCAAAGAAGGTCGGGCATCAGTGGTTCAGGTATCCAGAGTCTCTAGGACCTCCTGTTCATTGCCCACAGTTTATTTGGTGCGTACACAAATTTACCTGAGTAGGTGGTTACCTGAGATCCCTTCAACTAACCATGTCAAAGGTAGATTTTCTAGTTGGGATCAGGTGTTCTGCCTATGTGATTTTTTTAAATATCTTAGATGGAAAAGTGGACTTGAGTGTAGGAAGATTTCCCTAAATGGGAAGGTAGCTGCCTCCCTACCCTCTCTACTTCCCTTGTCAGTTGCTGGAGAGATCTTCAGTGACACAAGAGCACTTCAAAACTTTGGGGAGTCCTGGATGGTTGGTGGGTGAGATCATTTGATTCCAGTGAAACTTCCCAGCTGCCCTGAATTCAGTCTTCCAGAACACCATACTTTTATTACTAGATTGAATTGAAGGATAAGCAAAGTGCTTTGAGCATCTTTAGACCACACATGTAAGACTAAATTCTTGAGCCTGAGAATTTGGAGTGAAGTCTCTTAAGAAAAATAAAAAGCACACACAATAACCTGCGTGTGTGTGTGCCTGTTTAGCCTTGAGATTCATTATTTTATGTAGGTGTCATTAATTTCCCAATGTCTCTTAACTTACTGGGTTGGCCAGAAAGTCTATTACATTTTCCCCATAAAATAAAAGACACACTTTTCCTTTTTACCAATAACTTTGGTTTGGATATTTTGAGTATGTCGGCTATCTTCTGCTGCTGGGTTCTAGTGGGTAGAGGCCAGGGGTGCTGCTAAACATCTTCCAATGCGTAAGACAGTCCCACAGCAAAGAATTATTTGGCCAGAATGTTAATAGTAACAAGAAACTTCTCAAAGCACTTTTGACATGTTCGATCAGTCATAGCACCTTCTCCATACACTGTACAAATCATTTTTGGCATTTCAGTTGCATTTTTACCTTTCTTGAAATAATAAAGCATAATACACCAAAAAATGCGTATCTTCTTCCATTTTCAATATTAAAATGGCTGCACAAAAATTCACCAATTTTGATAAGTTTTTTTTTTAACAATGCACATTGATGTGACAGTTGTCACAATACAAGCTAACAAAATTGTTTCAAATGAGGCAGAGACAAACTAAGCACTACTAGAGCCATTCTATGCAAAAAATGTTACAGACTTTTTGGCCAACCTAGTACAATAGTCATTCTTAATTAATTGCTTCACAAACCTACTTTTGGTGTTTGTTTTACCTCTATTTCCCCCTTAACTTTTAACCTGTTCTCATTACTGTACTTTGAATACCTGTTTTATGGAAAGCAGAAGAACAACTTGAAGCTATGTCTAGAACAAAATCAGTTGCATCAGGAGAAGGCTGCCCATGTTGGCATTTGATAGAGTAGGAATGGTGTATGTGCTCATGTTCTCTACTGAAGACTGTGTGCCTCTGAACTCCACTGCATTGGGTCATTTCCTTAATCCTGCAGTGGTGGTGTGAAGAACACCCAGGTTTCTTACATAAGGCGGGGAAAGGGGTTAATCAGAATCGTTACTGGGTAAAGGAGGTCTTAACGGAAGTGCCTAAGTATTGTTCAAACACACAGGATAAATGTGTTCTGCTTTAGTTGGCCAGAACAATGTCTCAAGCTGGTGATTAGGCTCTACTCCAGCTTTAACCTCAGGCAAAATTTATGCAGCTCTACTACCGTTTGTCGGGTAGTTAAAGGGGAAAAAGGAAATATTTGCTTAAAGTAGAAATATTTTTTAATTAAACATGAAAATAATAAATAAGTGCAAAGGGAAGTAGGCAGTAGGGAAATTGTTTTTAACTTTCCCTTGAAAAGATTAAGAACTTCAAACAAAAGGCCAATATTTTAGACATGGCCGTTCGTTAAGCCTGTACATTATTCAACTGTGCTGGAAGTTAGCATCTGAGCTTCTTCTGTCTTTGGGTTGAAGAACTTGGAGGTGTAGAGTTATTCTTAGTTGAAAGATAATGCCTTTTGCTATTGTCTGCTAACCACTCTCTGCTTGATGGGGGAGGAGTTCTTGAAAATAAGAGCCAGATATATAAGTTCATTAGATAATAGTACAAATCCTGATGTGAGAAGCACAGATAAAACAGTTTAGGCTGAAATAAAAAGGGGGAATAGTCCTGACCTGTGTGGCTCAGTTGGTTGGGTATTGGCCCACAAGGCGAAGGGTCATCAGTTCGATTCCTGGTCAGGGCATATGCCTGGGTTGCAGCCCATCACCAGTCGGTGTGTGTATGAGGGGCAACCAATGTTTCTCTCACATCGATGTTTCTCTCTCTCCCTCCCTCCCCCTCTCCATTCCTCTTTCTCTAAGAATAAAATCTTCAAGTAGAAAAGTGTGGCAATAAAAACTCCTACTTTATGTTATATCCAAAAGTTTTCTGTAAATGGTTCCACCACTCTGCTCATCACCAAGGGTTGAAACTCCATCAGCTTTGACTTAACAGTGGACCTCAGACCTTAATGCTCCCACACCCACAAAGCCTATATTCACCTCCTGTTTTAATATTGACTGCGACCTTTCCAGTTGCTTGCCTAGATTGTTTTAACAGCGTCTTTGTCTTCTTTCCATGTCTAATCTCTCTTGTTGCTGTCCATCCTGTCCAGCCTTGCTAGAGTGATTTTACCTGAGGCTTGATCTTGATCATGCTACTCAGTCTCCTCAAATTTTACACAGGATTTGAGTTTTTCCATGCCCTGCCTGGCCCACGGGCAACTTCAACACCACATCTGATAATGTGTTTTCTCTGTATGTACTCTACACTCCAGATATTTTTTTCAACTATTTTAGCCCTATAGAGCTCATTTCTTTTATATCCTTTCCTTTGCTGTTGGAACATTTTATTCTAGGTATCTAATTAAATCCTTTTTAAATGTACCTCTTTTGTGAAGTCCTTGCCTAGTCTCTTAATGGGCAATGTTTTAATCTCTAAATCTAAGAGATAGTTTGTACCTCTCTTTTAGCTTATTATACCTTGTAGTGTAGTAACTTCTGTAATGGTTTTGTAGTCTCTTACTAGACTATGTGTTTCTTCAGGGTAGGACCTAGGGACTGATCACCCTTGCTATCTTTTGCCATCTGTTACTTTGTGAAGTCGTTCTGTCCCTACTCTAAGTGTCTTCTATTAATGATGAGGCAGCATGTAAAATTGAGGTGTTGATACTTATCTACAATTGTTCTGAGGAGCACATGAGAGAATTTATTTAGATATGTAGGTCTGAGCTTGTCATACACCCAGTAGGCTCTTAATAAATAGCACAGTAGTTGTAGCCAGAGAGTCAAGGTCTGAATTTCCCCTCTGTTACTTATCAGTTTGTGATTTGGGGTCTCTGCTCTTTAAGTTCCTCATCTATAAAGTGAGAATAATGGCAGCATTTACCTTGTAAGATTGTTATGAGGATAAAATGGGTGTGTGTTTACAGCCCTTGGAGCAGCACCTGACAGCTCACAAGCCTGCACCATCTAGTTCAGAAGTCACTAGCCACACGTTGCTCTTGAGTGTTTGAGAAGTGGCTGGTCCAAGTTAAGATGTCCTATAAGTATAAAATATACTTGATAGATTTCAGAAACTTGGTTTGAAAAGTACAATGCTAAATATCTCAATTTTTTATATATAGGGTTCAGACCCAAACTCCCCCTTTCATTACAAAATCTGTTACAAAATCATAAGCATGTAATTCTGTAACATAACAATATCACACTCAAGCACACCATATGACATTTTAGGTGAAACGTTCAAATTAAAACTACAAATGATTACACCTATATTATCACCTACCAAACATACTCAAGCAGGGGTTACTTCTGCCAGATCCTGTATGTCATTGGAAAAGATAGTATTTTGGATAACTTGGGTTAAAAATTATATTAAAAATTAATTTTCCCTGGCTGGTGTGACTCAGTGGATTGAGCGCCAGGCTGCGAACTGAAAAGTTGCTGGTTTGAATCCCAGTCAGGGCTCAGCCTGGGTTGTGGGCCAGGTCCCCAGTTGGGGGCATGTGAGAAGCAAATCATCATCCTATCTCTCACACATCAGTGTATCTCTTGCATATCAGTGTTTTTCTCACTCTCTTCCTCCTCCCCTTCCCCTCTCTCTAAACATAAAAAAATTAATCGCATCTTTAAAAAAATGTTTAGTGTCACTGCTAGAAAAATTTAAATTACATGTATGGCTCATATGTCTATTGTGCATGAGTATTGTAATACTATGTGGGTATTAGTTTTTACTATTACATATATTTTTATTATTTTTTAATCTGTGGTGGCGGTGGTTTCCACAAATGTGCTTCCTCTCTCTTTCCCCGCTCCCTTCTAGCTACTTGATGTCAGTGATTTCTGGGTAAGGAAAATTGGGAAAGAAAGATGTTAATAGATGAGATGAAGATTAGGTCAAATGGGAGAACAAAGGGGTGAGCAGCTTTTGACCTTAAGTCAAAGAAGACGGAACTAGTCTCTCACTTCAGAGCCATGTGCTGTGAGTTGCTAACTTTTCCTTCCCTCCCTCCCTCCCTCCCTCCCTCCCTCCCTCCCTCCCTCCCTCCCTTCCTTCCTTCCTTCCTTCCTTCAATTTTTAAAAAACTTAATTTGGGAGAGAGGGAAAGAAGCATCTGTGTGTGGTTGGCTCTTGTGTGCCCCCTACTGTGGATCTGGCCCACAACCCAGGCATGTGCCCTGATGAACAGTTCAAGCGGTGACCCTTTGGTTCACAGGCTCAGTCCTCTGAGTTATACCAGCCAGGGCTGCTCCTACTTTCTTGAGTTGGGCATTATCTCTCTATTGCTACCTTATGCTTTCCCCTTATTATAAGGAGGAAGAAAATTTCATTATTGGAGTTGGATATCCATTTACAATAATGAAAATGAAAACTTGTTGAAAAATATATATTAGGAAGGTTAAGGATATTTTTTCTTTTGGTTCAGAAAGAATGAGTTTGTTTTCAATAAAGAAGTGAATTTGGAAGACAATGTTTAATGAGAATGTAAAGACTTAAACAATTTTTTTTGGTTAGCTTAATTTGAAGTAACCTTCAGTTCCAATGAATTTCTGTTGCTCTGCAATGAACAAAAGCCATGCCTATGACTGCTGATCATGGTTGAAAAACTCTATTTTATGCATCAGTTACTTCAAATGATTTTATGAAATACATATCACATGACCTGAAGATCAGCTTGCACATATCCTCCCCTTCAGTTTTGTGCTGTCTTTTGGCATCACATATGCTGGAAACTTTAGCCATCACAGACTCATAACTGGACTGTCATTCCAAGAATAATTTAAGAGTTTGATTTGAGCAGCCTCTTTTAGGAGGCTGATCAAACAAATCTTGCTGATTATGTGTTCAATAATTTCTTGGGGTCTTTCCCATAGTTACTTTTCATGATAACTTATTCTCTAAATTGAATATTTATATTGTGAGGGATGAGGTTGTGGCAGACTAGATAGAGATCATTTAAAGTGTTGCTTTTCTTTGAGATCATAAGGTAGAGTGAATAGCAATATCACTGTGAGTGCCTTAGAACCAATAGGGAACAAAAAGGCACTTGACAATCCCAGTGGACATATGTGGTTTCTTTATCTTAGTAAGTCTTTTGAGAAGGTGCAATCGCCATAATGCGGAGGGTCCGTCCCCCAGGTATTCTCTGGGCGTGACAGTTGGCACATTATGTTTGTTTCTCTACATCTGTTCCAAATAAGAATCTTTGAGCTATTTTTCTGATTTGAACTATATCTAGCTGATACCTGATATATATCTAGCTGATATTTGAAAATATATTTCAAGTATCTGATATTTGAAAATATATTTCAAATATTGCCACTTGAAGTGCTTGTTACCTGTTTACCTGTGAGATGAAATGTTACAAAGGAGTGACATATCCCAAGCCATGACTTCTATGGGTTTGCATACTGTTTCTGAATACATAAATCCTAACTTGCACAGTTTAGGTGTGATTATATTAGTAAATATTGGTTTATGAAAGGAATCATAATAGATTTATTTTAAGTAGTAAGCCTCTATAGGGACTTTGAATATTTCAGTTGTAAAATATTGATCACAACTTCAAGGACAACATCTATTGTATAAAACCAGACATACCTATATCTCTATGCCAGTAAAGACTAATATATTAAGTGCCTCAGTATAAATGTGTGTGTATACATGTGTGTGTTCACATGCTGTGCACCAAGTACTTAAATATATACCTCCCTGAATTCCTTACTTCAGAGAAGACAAAACATTTCTCATTGCTTTTGCCTGGAGTTATGGCCTCCCTCATCACACTGCAAGTATCAGGGCAACACACAAAATAGTAAATGAGAAGATGAAACAAGTTGGTTCAGAAAACGTCCACAGCCCAGCAGTCCATGTTACCAATCTTCTGCTTCTAGCATATATTGTATAATGAGGAGAGGCAAGACAAGCCAAATCCTTTTAGTACACTGAGTCTGGGGAGGTTGGGAGTCCCAGAGGTTTATTTCTTGTCGTAACAGTCTTGACTGTGACAAGGAGATCTTGGAAGTCACCTGAGAATGTCATGAAAAATCCCATTCCCATTACTGTTATTTCTGCTGTACGTTTACTGGTTAGGAATATGTTTGATTTATAAACACACACATACACAACCAGATGAGAGCACCCACTTTCTTTGCATTGAGATCACAAACAAGTATACCTCTCCCCTTATATAGCTCAATGTAAGCTCGTGTAATGAAATGGGCTTTACTTATTTGTGTTTATGAGGAGTCATTTTAAAGCAGCTAGAAGCTTTGTAGTTGTTATTATCGCTTCTTCCCTTTCTTATGGAAATATTAGACTCAAAATAGATTTTTAAGAATCTGAAAATAATGACTTCCCCATTTAATTCATGATGGGAAGAAAGAAGTTTAGAAACTTTCCCTGTTTTGAAATTGAATTATTTTCCTTGTAGATAAAAAGAGATACCACATATACTAGTAAATGTATATTTGTTAGTGTGTATTTTCCTATTAATTAGCATAGTATTAATTAAAAACGACTTGCTGAGACAGGTCTGTTTTCACTGGGTTTGAACTTTTTCAGAAATTATAGCTAAATATGTATTTTAAATGTTCCAAGTAAAATATGTTAGTTTTAAAAAATAAATTTTGTTTCAATCTTTGCAGCTGTAGTTTACTTTCCAGGCATGAGAAATATCTATTTTATTAAGTCCTGTGAGGAACATGTGTCACATACATTTAAGAAAAATCTATTTAAGATGAAAAATTTCAAAAATGACTTCCCCCTGGTGTGAAGTAAAACAAAAGCTCCAACTGCATCTCTGCCTGTGGTAGTGACATTGAGGTGACAAACTGCAGGCAGGTGAGGTTCATGGGGATGATCTCAACACCTGCACTATGAGCTTTGGGGAACAGCTGGGTCTGGAGCTGGCATCTGGCCTTGTTTTCTGTTTGATGCAAGACCAGCTCTCAGGCTGGGGGCCTCCACATTCTCATAGAAGACTCCAAGTGTTTTTAAATAGGCAAATGGGACTGTGGTTGGGTAGTATTCTCTTGTTTTCTGAATCTTTTTCCCTGGGATGGAGAGTTTGAAGAAGGCTGAGTTCATCTGCACCATCCTCCAAGCCCAAGTTTTTCACATCAATTTAGAACTTTTTCCTTCCAAACAAGTGTCACTTAGGAAGCCCAGAGAGTGGAGATTTTTGTCCACTTCACTTCCAGGTCTGTGTCCAGCCAGGTAGCAAAAGGTAAGCCATATGAATGGTTTCTTACCTTCCTAGACCACACGTCATGCCCCTGCAACTGCTCAGTGGAACTCGGTAGTTGAGAGTGGTGAACATTAGGGGCAGGCACAGCCTTTCTTGCTACAGCACCCAAAGGTGACTGAATGCTGATGGCATTCTTTGGTTGAAATCTTTTTCACACTTCCCAAAGAAAAGAGATCTATCTAATTAATCTATTTAATCTACCTGCTTACCTACTTGTGAAGCAAAAATCAGGGTTGATTCTGTTTGAGAATTCCACGCCATCTTATCAACTCAAGGAAGACTCACAGAAAGGACCTGGCTTATCACTGTTTGTGGGGTTTTTTTTGTTTGTTTGTTTGTTTTTTTGGTGGTTTTTTTTTTTTTTTTTTTGCCTGTTCACCAGGTCACATGCTTCCTTATCACCTTATCACCAAGGTCACATGCTTCCTTCCTTGCCTTGTCATGTGGGGCTGTTCTTTTCTCTTCAGCACTGAGTGTTATTGGGCAAATGCCTCCTAGAAGTACCTCCAAACATAATTTCCCAAGGACATCGGGCAGAAACTTTGGCCCTTTTCCTTTGTTAAGATGGCTGTGGATTTCTTTGAAGCCAGAGATCAAGGACAGTCAGTCCAAGTCTAGCCTTCAGATTTTGGTTTGGCCTGTATACTGTTTTAAAAACTGTTTGAGATTTCTTTAAAAATCTGGGGAGATTTTATACAACAGTTCAGAATTCTGGCTTTTCTTGAAAAAAAATTGGAGGACTAGAAACACATTATCTGCATTAATGGGCATTGCAGGAACAGGAGCCAGATAGTGGTTTCTCCCTTCGGAATAATGGCTTTCAAGCCTTTTTAACCAATTATACACATACGTGAAACAGTATTTATCTTTACAACATGCCATACATTTTTGTTCTGTTTTGTTAAAGCAAAATGTTAAATGCCACTAAAATGATTTTTGCTGTCCGCTGATGTCCATGACCTGCAGTTTGAGACGCATTACTTTGGATTTCATTGCATGTTCTGCTTACCAGGTCTCTTCGTTTCGGGGAAGTGCATCAGTGTGCTTAACTCAGGCCTGCTACAGCATTATCTGGTTCCCTAGGCTCTCTCAACGGTCATTCACATTAAGGAACCAAACAGCCTTGTAGAGTGTCTAGTCTTCAGTCTCTTTAGGCTGTGGGTATCCAGGCGAGGGCTGGTTTTTCAGGACTCCTGGGTTGTAATACTGAACACAAAGGCAGAGTGAGTGACTTTCTTTTGTCTTAACACAGCTTTCTTGCCCTACCACTGCCAAGATCAGTGAATAGGGGGGATATGCTGTTTCTGGAAGTTTGCTCCTAGCCTGTCCTACAGATTGCATAACAGTGGGCCCTAGTAGACAGGTATCAGGGACAATTCATATTACAATGTCATTCTTTTTATAAAGCAAAGGAAGTTTTTAACCATAAGATACCTTAGTGGCTTTATATTTGCATTACAGATTTTTTAGTACTCTCATTAACTAAAATGGGTAAGTAGGCTGGGGGCAGAAAAAGACTAAAGGGAGTTTTTTAATGATCTCCTCTACCTTTTTCAGTACTCATCAGGACCCTGATCATCTAAGCATCAATAAGAATGATAAAGCATTCTTTTACACAGTTTAAATCACACATTTATAGTCAGTTGTTTGAGTTGTGTGAATTGTATTCCTTTATGATGTTGATGCAGTAGAATTTGATTCAGAAGGTGTAGCTTCTTGTTCTGGCCACAAGTATTATTGTGTAAACTTAGGCAGGCATTTACAGATGGTGCCTGATTTGTGATTTTTCCCACTGCCCAGGATGGTGCTAAAGCCATATGCATTCAGTAGAAATTGTACTTTGAATTTTTATCTTTCCCAGGGTTGTTGATGTGCAGTCCATACTCTGTCATGATTCTGGGCAGTAGAGGGGAGGTGCAGCCCCGAGGCAGGTGCGGGATCGCTCTGGTAAACCATTGCCTCGTCGTAATATACTTGTGTTGCTAGCCTTTTTTGGATATTGTGTTCTGAGCACATTTAAAGTAGTCTACGCTAAGCTATGATGTGGTAGTTTAGGTGTCTTAAATGCATTTTGGGCTTATATTGTGAACCTACGATAGGTTTATTAGGACTTTGAACCCTACTGTAAGAAGATTAGTACCTATATATACAGTCCAGCACAAATAATGCCCCCTTTTTATTACAAAATCATAAGTGTGTAATTCTATAACATAACAATATCACACTCAAGCACACCATATGATATTTTAGGTGAAATGTTTAAATTAAAACTGTAAATTATTACACTCATGTTATTACCCTACCAAGCACACTCACACAGGCATTACTTCTGTCCGCCCCTGTATACTGGACCTTGGTTTTCCCATCAATACAATGAGTGTGGTGGATGTAAACTTTTCCATACCCATCTCATTGATTTCTGAAGATCTCATGAAACTATATTGTGTGTGTATACATACATTTATACATGTAAAAGTATAAAACACTAAATCTATTATAGGTGCACTTTTATTAGGATACAGAATTATATATCACAACTGCATAAAGTGCTTCAGGTATTTTACATGGTTATCAAGATGACTTTTTGACTTCTGGTACCCTTATGGGGAATATAGAGCTCATTTTGATGAGCCCTTTCTGTCTTGGATAAAGATGGTAATTGAACCCAAGATCCATTCTCTCTGCATTACAACGCAGTGGGTCTTGGTCTTGGATACTGCTGAATTGCCACGCACTGAGCTTTTTAGAAAGGAATTTAGCAGGTACTACGTTTGATTTGGTGAAAGCTGATGCTGAAATAACAGTGCTGTATACTTATTTACTTAGGGCCATGATAGAGGTAAAAACAGAAGTAAGAATGTTCTTGCTCCTCATCTAGGACTCTTCCCCTAAGACTGAAGTTGTTGAGTTACAGCACTCAAAGACATTTTAAGTTTTTCTTTTTTTTTAAAAATATATTTTATTAATTATGCTATTACAGTTGTCCCATTTCTCCCCCATCATTCCCCTCCACCCTACACACCCTCTCCCACCCACATTCCCCCCTTTAGTTCATGTCCATGGGTCATAAGTTTTCTAGCTTCTACATTTCCCATACTATTCTTGCCCTCCCCCTGTCTATTTTTTTCCCATTATCTATGCTACTCATTCTCTGTACCTTTTCCCCCTCTTTCCTCCTCCCATGCCCCTGTTGCTAACCCTCCATATGATCTCCATTTCTGTGGTTCTGTTCCTGTTCTAGCTGTTCGCTTTTGTTTTAGGTGTGGTTCTTGATAGCTATGAGTTTGTTGTCTTTTCACTGTCATAGTTTTATCTTCTTTTTCTTAGATAAGTCCCTTTAACATTTCATATAATAAGGGCTTGGTGATGATGAACTCCTTGAACTTGACCTTATCTGAGAAGCACTTTATCTTCCCTTCCATTCTAAACGACAGCTTTGCTGGATAGAGCAATTTTGGATGTAGGTCCCTGCTTTTCAAGATTTCAAATATTTCTTTCCAGCCCCTTCTTGCCTGTAAGGTCTCTTTTGAGAAATCAGCTGACAGCCTGATGGGAACTCCCTTGTAGGTGACTGTCCCCTTATCCCTTGCTGCTTTTAGAATTCTCTGCTTCATTTTAATCTTGGCTAATGTAATTACGATGTGCCTTGGTGTGTTCCTCCTTGGGTCCAACTTCTTTGGGACTCTCTGAGCTTCCTGGACGTCCTGGTAGTCTATTTCCTTTGCCAGATTGGGGAAGTTCTCCTTTATTATTTGTTCAAATAAGTTTTCCACTCGTTGCTGTTCCTCTTCCCCTTCTGGGACCCCTATAATTCGGATGTTGGGACGTTTAACGATGTCCCGGAGGTTCCTAAGCCTCTCCTCATTTTTTTGAATTCTTGTTTCTTCCTCGTCTTCTGTTTGGTTGTTAGTTTCTTCCTTCTGGTCCACTCCATTGATTTGAGTCCCAGTTTTCCTTCCATCTCTATCAGTTCCCCATGCATCTTCCTTCATTTCACGTATTGTAGCCTGCATTTTTTCATCTAATTTGTGAGCAAAATCAACCAATTCTGTGAGCATTTTGATGACCAGTGCTTTGAACTGTGCATCTGACAGGTTGGCTATCTCTTCACTGCTTAGAGGAATTGGCTCTGGGGCTTTTATTTGTTTTCCAGTTTGAGCCATTTTTGGTGGGTTTTTTTTTTTTTTTTGTTTGTTTTATTTTGGTTTTAGTCTGGTCGCGGCTATTACGTAGTGAGGGGGTGGAGCCTTAGGTGTTCCTCAGGGCGGGGCAGCCCAGTCGCTGGGTTGTGACGCTATAGGTGGGGGCAGGGTCTGAAAAGGAGCAATGGCGCCTGCTCCGCTCTCTCCTGGACTCCGGCCCTTTCCGCTGCTTCCCCTTCACCTGGATTATCTGCACACGCGCGCGTGCTGTTACGTAGTGAAGAGTGGAGCCTCTGGCGCTCCCCAGTGCGGGGCAGCCCAGTCGCTGGGTTGTGATGCTGTATGTGGGGGTGGGGCCTGAGAGGGAGCAATGGCGCCTGCTCCGCTCTCTCCTGGATTCAGTCCCCTCCGCCACTTCCCCTCTGCCTGGACCGTCTGCGTGCTCGAATATGAGACCACCTGGTCAGTCAGCCAGCCACCTTGTGCGGCCTCACTGGGTCTGCACAGTTGCCCCCCTGTGCCCGGGGTCCGCCAGCTGCTGCCTGTGCACCTGGGAACTGCCAGCCGCTGCTGCTTGCGTTCCTGGGTCTGCACTTCCACTTTCTCCTGCCGCGACTCTGCCCCTCTTACCGGTCTGGATGAATGGTTGTTGGACTTCCGTACAGTTCAGTTTTCTATAAGTTCTGGTTGTTTTCTTGTTTCTAAATATTTGTTGTCCTTAATTTTGGTTGTGAGAGGAGGCACAGTGTGTCCGTCTACGCCTCCATCTTGGCCGGAAGTCCCATTTTAAGTTTTTCATTAAAAACAAAACAAAACAAAACAAAACAAAAAAACCCTGAACACCTTGATGTCTTCAAATCTATCCTAGTCCTATCGCGTATGAGTGATAGCACACTTCAGACCACTCAGAAGGTCAACAAAGAGGGATCTAGCAGGGGGCTTGTTTTTTGTTCTTACCTCATTGTCAGTAACACTTCTTCAAGCTTGCATTCTCCATCATATACAGCTCAGAGACAGTGCTTGTCTGACAAAGGACACTTAGACCCAGGCTATTTAAACCTCAACCCAAATAACTGATTCACTTTGGAATTTGACATGAACAAATTCTGGTTTCTAAGAAGTCATATGGGAACAGATGTTGCATCTAATTCCAAGGCTGGGAATGGACTCCTGTCGGATAGCAAAGGTGATTGTTTCTCCATTGTATGGCTGGTGGGAGGGAGGGAAGGTGGGCTCTCTTCTTCGGGGGATAATCTAGTGTATTAGAATCTGTGTTTTTGGAGTGGGAAGACATTGTGTTCTTTCCCTGTCCGAATCACCAGCTTGTTGGCCTTGGGCAAGTTGCTTTGAATGTCTCTGAGCCTCATTTGGTAATTATTCTTAGATTGATTATTATGCAACCCAGGACTTAAATCTTTCATTGAAGCCACACTTATTCTCTTTTACAGATAAAAACATTGAGATTGAGAGAAAGAAAATAATGTACCCTATATCACACTACATAGGAAATTGGTAGAGTCTGGTTAGGAACCCAGGTTAGTGTGACTCTAGCCTCTTCAGTTTGAAGGACCACAGGATTCTGGGCTCTGCTGTTTGTCAAATAACATTATAATTGAAGACATCAAAGAAGTCATCACAAAAATGATGGATGATAAGGCTTACAAAAGAGAATTTGAAGTCACTATTGTAATTTATTAGTCTATATTTCTTTATCTATTTAGTTCTACCTGTGTTTGAATATTGAAATTTATCTAATACCTGAAACTGTCAGAAATATACTCAAACCTTTTTTAGTGTATAAATAGAAATTTATACATATATAATTACTCCTAGCTAACATATATAGCCTAGCTATTTTGTTTTTTAATACTTACCTGGGGATATGATTTTATTCGAGAAAGAGAGAGAAGGAGAGAGAGGGGAAAAGAGAGAGAGAAAAACAGAGAAAAATAACAATGTGAGAGAGAAACGATCTTTTGCCTCCCATACATGCCCCAACCAGGGATGGAACCTGTAACCTAGGTATATGCCCTGCCCAGGAATTGAACCTGCAACCTATTGGTGGACGGGATAATACTCCAATCAACTGAGCCACCCTGATCACTACATAGGTTGCTATATTAGGATCTTCCTGTGTTGTTTCCTTTGTTCTACAGAATACATTATTAAAATCCTATTGTTGGCCCTTACAAGTTTATCTGGTTAGCAAATTTTAAAGTCTACTTCTCAATCCAAAGGAGAATAGCAAAGAAGTCATCCTGGACAGAAACACATTTTTAGGTCTCAGAAATCACTTAACTGGAATTTTTATATTTTAGATAATAAGAGTATTCATTAGTGAATTAGTTACTACTCTTTATTCTCAAAGGTTCAATTAAAAATTTAGAAATGTAAAGAGCAATTAAGTTCCTTCCCACCTGTCCATATTGCTCTACTCCCACAAATAGTATTTAGAACCTTTTGTCTGTCTCCTCAAGAAGTGTTCCCTTCTTGGCCTCTTTCCGTCCTTCCCATTTCCTTTATTTATTTCACTACATCCTCCTCCTTATTAAAACCTTCATCTTATTAATTACATGCAGAAGATTTGATGCATATTGTGAAACAATATATATTTTTTAATCTTAT